>JAREIS010000233.1:0-490000 GCA_030060385.1 Muscicapa striata striata
ACATATTGCTTCCTGATTAAAGCAAATAATTAATTTATTTTCTTGATTTGATATCTACAGAAATTATTCCTGAGAACTTTTGAATATAATTTGTTTTAAATCCCAGAGGTTTACCCAAGGTTAACCTTATAACAGCCTATGCAGAGAACAATCAAAAACTCTGCAGATGAGATGAAAGTGACTTTTTAAATAATAGTTAATTTAATTTTTTCTATTATTTAACCTCATAAAATTTTGTGTGCAAGAATATTGGAAGTTTGAATGACAAGAGGCTACTAGGCATTTCAGGTCTTACTACTAATGGAAATAATTTGCTGAATAAGGGAATTCAACAGTAATAAACTCATCTGTATGTATAAACTCAACTGCACAAAGTTTCAACAGTTGTTTTCTAATGACTTAAATGTTTTCCCAGGTGCTGAAATATATTCATTTTCCTAGTAAAAAAATATATCACTATACCTTTTTAAAATATCTACGAAATACTTTTACAAATGCTGCTGATAGTAAATACCATAGTTGAATATTTTATTTTTTTCACCTGATTCTCTTCATATTGTAAGCCTGTCACTCTTTAACTGTTCAGACTCAAAAGTTTTGTATGAGGTCCTACCTCATTCCTGATTTTGTTGGAAAGGTTTCCATTAAAAGGATGGAATCATTGCTGTAGCTAAAGGAAATATGTTAGGCTTAGGTTAGGTTTTTAAAATTCATTACTGTTTACTGAAAACATCAAGGTTGTCTGGAAATTGAAGTACTTGAGATTTGACAAGAATCCTCACGGTGTCAGGAATGTGATCTTTTTTAATCTCATGAAAATCCACCCAATTTAAACTAAACCAGAGAATTTTGAAAAATCTTAATGTGGTCATTAGAGATTTCTTACATGCTGGCAGTTTCCAGAGACACCATCTGCTCTAATTATGTTTCATCCATTCCCAGCTTCTGCAAGCCAACCAGACATGCCATGCAGCATTCCCACAGAGCAACAGTGTGCTGTGCCTTAGGGGTGTGATACATGTGTGGGAGCAAACACATTTACCTGCAAGTGCTCTTCTTGTCTGCTGAGGACTGTTGGATGGGACTCAATCCAGTATTATACTGAGCCAGCTGGGATTTGCACAGTCTCCTTCTCCTTACCAGGACAAGTCAAAACTAAAATCTGGCCCAAGAGTCACAGTCCTTTTGAATAGTTTGGTTTTATCCTTCAGTGAGAATATTTTGTGCCATCAGGGCAAAGAATGTGTATTGTGTTGTTTTGATTGCAGGGCTCCAGTAAGTTACTGGTTCCAGGTCATAGTTCCCTAGAGAAAGCTCATAGGAGCTTAGATCCCAGAGCTGAGACTGTTGAGGTAACCAGCCAAAACAGGCAGTGAAACAACAGCTAATCCCCCAAAGGAGAGTGTGTGTGTTCTGCTGAAGCTAGGTCTAAGATTCTGCAGAAGAGAGAAAGACCATAAAGAAATAAACTAAAACATTAGAAATTGCCTGATCTGAAGTTTATCTTTGGAATTTTATTCTACTTAACTTTCTTCCTGTATTGAGGCACTGGGCAGGAAGTTCTCTTGTGCAATTCCATGTGCTCCTTTCCCAAGCAACATATCTGGAATGAGTGAGCATTCATTTGTAATAAAGCCTATAAATTTCTCCTAAATAAAGGAGGACAGCTGGAGGATTTTCAGCAAGGGAACTAAAACAGCCGTGATAGCTTTGTAGATGTAGATCAGACCAGAGATGGCCAAAGAATGGCCAATAAGCCAAATGCAGCCTGCCATCCCATTTCATTCACTATTTTGACCATTTTCTCCATGCTGCCTTCACTTTCAAAAGGCTCAGGAAGCACTCAAAAGGAGACACATCTAATTGTCTGTGAGGAAATCTTTGCAGGATACTATTTACCTTACAGTGAGTGAACAGTCCTACCAAGGTGACAGCTGTACATGGTTCACACTGCAGAAAGCTTGGCTGAACCGTGCAGCCTCTGGAACCCCAGCCTTGCTGACAATACAGATCCAGCCAAGACAAGCTGCATCACATTGGCCACAACATTTTCTTCACTAGCCTTACTTCTTCCTTGCTAACATCTTTCTCAACATTTCTCTTCTCCCAGTGGGGCAGCTACAGACATTCCCATTTTGAGATCCAGGGCCATTTGGAACATCAACAAGTTCTCACTCACTTTACGCCATTTCAAGAAGTCATTGCAATATCTTCCATTCTGGATCATGTCTCTTTTCAGTAGGGGCATAAACTATGTTGGGAGTGAGGAATTATGGCTATAAAATACTTCTCTTTGTTAAAATGACCTCTTAAGGCCAGGATAAATTTTGTTTAAATTAAAGATTTAGAGTTACCATAAGGCTAAGTGTGCTTTTGTGGCTGGCTGGCAGAGGCCAGGGAAGGACCCTTCTAGGATAGCAGTATGGCATCTGGGGCACTTCACATTACTCACTGATTCATGGCAGGGAAATTAATTGAGTTCCACATGTCTAAGTGTCCAAGTTAGTCACTTTAGGACTGTCCTTATCATCAAACAGGCAGATTCAGATGGAATACAACTGACCTACTTTAGGATTAGAAAATCTGAGCTCAGGATATCTCAATTTCTCCATACTGACCCTGAAGGGACCCTAAGACTGACAATGTCAGACTGAGACATCTAACTCCTAGGCATCAGAGCAATCTCAGCAGGGCTCTCTACAAGCACATTTGGCATTATCAGCTATGCCATTTGGCTTTCAACTATATCCTCAGGAGTGTGGAGCCCTACTGTAAGTCCTGCAAAATATTTCCAAAGCTGTGTAGGTGTCCTGGGGATGCCAAGGTGTGCAATGGCATTGGGTGGCTCTGTTTGCAGTCCTCTTGAATTAAGTAACATGATCCCCATTCTAAGATTACAGCTTTCTTTGAATTTTAACATAGTTTTCTCTTTTCGTATGAAATCATTTAAACTAATATTTTATGCCTTGCAACTTTCCTTCTTTAAATCTTTAAGAGGTCACAAAAATAATTTTATATCAATACTAAGAACTAGTTCTATACAGCTTATAGACTCCCCACTTTTGACTGATCATGTGAAAACAGAAGGCAAATATACATAAATCTGTAGACATAGATGCCTCTAGTTAGCATGCAACTATTTCTAAGCTCAATATTATTCAGTTGCCTGGAGTGGCCCAGAAATAATTTTGTAAACTATTTCTTCTATTCTGAGAGGATTTTCCATTTTTTGATTATTTGGTTAAGAAGCACAGGTGCTCATCACTCATATGAAAAGTTGAAAACTGCCCTTGATGTGATGACCTATTTTGCAGCTCTTCCATCAATCAAACCCAAACCCTTACCTAAAAGTTTTCTCAGACTTTTTTGAAGCACATTTTCCCTTTTTTTTTCTTTATTTATCTCCCCCTTGCACCAAAATCAGTTAATTATCTGCCTGACCAAAAAAAAAAAAAAATGGAACATAATATCCTTCTCATGAGCTGACACTTTCCAGGTTTTCTATTAATTGTGTACTGCTTTTAAAATATTGAGTGGGATATGAATGCGACAAGGTCTACAACAACATGGAAAATTTTATATGCAGTTCAGCAATAGTTTACAAATATTTCAGTCCACTCACAAAACAGATAAAATTGCAACGTTAACATGTTGTTCCTTTAAGTTTACTAAACTTCTGAGGGCAGGATTTTTCAAAGCTAGAAACTTTTCTGAACATCTGGAACTTCGCAGATAACACCAACAACCAGATCATGCACAGGTTTTTGTTTTACTCCTCATATACATTTCTGAAGTCTGGATAAAATTATGCAGGTATTTCTACTCACTGAAGAAACGTGCAATAGTGATTTCATAAAATTGACTTGAGTGTGGTTTTGAAACTGCTGCCTCAAAATATTATCAAAGTACAGAAACAGAGTTTTCAATATCACAACAGGGAAGTAATGAAATATGGAGTATGATACATAAAAATATTAAATTTAAATTTAGAATTAATAGACTGGGATAATTGGATAATAATTGGAAACTAGAACTATGCTGCCAGATTCCAACATTTGAATAAATCAGCATAATTCATTTTATATCACATTATAAGTATTCTTAAATTACGATTTAAGTCAAGGACTGAACTTCTTCAAGTGCCAGAATTACCCCAGTTGCTTTATTAAAAACAAATAACTATAAGGACTTGGGATTATTCAATTTGGAGAAGAATAGGCTCTTGGGAGATCTTACAGGAGACTTACAACACTTAAAGGGGACCTACAAGAAGGCTGGAGAGAGACTTTTAATAAGGGTATGTAGTGGTAGGACAAGGGGGAATGGCTTCAAACTGAAGGAGGATGGGTTCAGAATAGAGATTAGGGGGACATTCTTTGCTGTGAAGGTGGTAATGCAATTTCTTTTTTTTTTTTGGAAATTTTTTTTAAAGTTCCCCAAAAAAATTTTAAAAAATGTTTTTTAAATTTAATAAATTCCCCTTTTTTAAACTTTTTTTTAAAAAAATTTGGTTTAAACCCCAAAACCCATGCAAAGGTTTGTTTGTCTCCCCTTTCCCGGGGTTTTAATAAAATTTTTTTTCCCTAAAGGGGGTTTTTTTTAGGGGTTTTCCCCCCAAAAATTTTCCCAAAAAAAAAAAAGGGGTTTTAAAAAGGGGTTTGGAATAAAAATTTAAAAATTTAAATTTTTGGGGGGTAAAAGGGAAAAAAAAAAAATTTGGTTTAAATTCCATTTTTTTTTTTTTTAAAATTTTTAAATTAAAAAGGGGAAAAAATTTTTTTAAAAAACCCCTTTAAAAAAAAACCCAAAATTTGGGTTTTTTTTTTGGGGAAATTTTAAAATTTAAAAAAAAAACCTTTAAAAACCTTCCAAAAAGGGGAAAATTTTTTTTTTTTTAAAAAATTTTTAAAGAAGGGAAAATTTTTTGGGGAAATTAAGGGGAATTTTTGGGGGGAAAAAATTTTTCCCCCTTTTTCCAACCCCGGGTTTTGGGCCGGCCCAAGGGGGAATCCCCCAAAGGGGCCCTGGGAAAAAATTTTTTTTTTTTTGGGGCCCCCCCCGGGGGGGTTCCCGGAATTTTGGGGTTTGGGGGCCCCCGGGTTTAAAGGGGAAAAAAAGGGGTTCCCCGCCCCCAACTTTTTTTTTTATTTTTTTCCAACCCGGGGAAAAAGGGGCCAAAAGGGGGCCCTTTCCCTTTTTAAAACCCCTTTTTTAAATTTTAAAATTTTTAAAACAGGAAAAAACCCCTTTAATTGGATTTTCCTTTAAAAAAAAAAAAAACAAGGGGGGCCCCCAAAAATTTTTTCCAAACCCCCCCCCTTTTTTTGCCCAAACCCCCTTTAAAAAACCCGGAAATTTTAAAATTTCCGGAAAATTTTTTGGATTTGGGAAAAGGGTTTTCCCCTTTTTTTTTTTCCCAAATTTTAAATTCCAAAAGGCATTCTTCCCCAAAAACCTTTCCAAGGGGTTTTTTTTTTTATTTTTTGTTAAAAAAAAAACAAAAAAAAAAGAAAAAATTTTTTTAAAAAAAAAAGGGAAAACCCTTTTAATTTCCCTTAAAATTTTAGAAAAATTAAAATTTAAATTAATTTAAAGGTTTTGGGCCTTTTTTTTTCAAAAAAATTAAAAATTTTTTTAAAATTTCCAAAAAATTGTTAACCAAAAAAAAAAAAAATTTAAATTTTTAAATTAAAATTTTTTTGGGTTTTTTTCCCCTTTTCCCCAATAAATTTAAAAAAAAATTTTTTTTTTTTTTTTTTTTAAAAAAAAAAAGGAAGGGAAATTTTTTTTTAAAAAAACCCTTTTTTATCCCTTTTTCCCTTTTAATTTAAATTTAAAACCCAACCCCTTTTTTCCAAAACCCTTTTTTTTAGGTTTTTTTTCTTTTTCCCCTTTAAAAAAATACTGCAAAGAGCATGTATGTCATATATGCATTTTAGCTAAGCTCACATGAGCTTGTGTAACTTAGTTGAACAATAAAATCAACATCCTCAAGGGTACTTAGGAATCTAACTTCATATCATCGAGCATTTGGGACTTAGCTTTTTAAGTCTTTCACTGACCTATAAATACAATCACTTGTAAAACATGTCAGGTTAAATTTCTATTCTTGGTACTCAGTTTAAGATAAGAATTAAGGAAGGCTGCAAATTTTTTTCCCCATGTCTTAAAGAAAACATCTTTCAAAATTATCTCTCTTGTCATACCTTTAGTAGTAACCTATACTCATAAAAGAGTACAACCACAGTCTCTAAGCAACCTCCAAAGATCCATATTTTCTTGATGGATATAGATTGGCAGCTATTTCTTTCTATGCCCCTGCAGAATAACTGGGGTCAGTGCCTTTGAATAATTCCCAGTTTTTCACTGAGCCTGTGGTGTAGCTTCTTCTCACAGGCTGTTTATTGATGAGTTCTTGCCCCATTATCATCTAAGCATACACACATCTCTTTTCACAAGATACTGGGTGCTTGCAATTATTTAAATTTAGCACACTAATAATTTAAGGTGTTTCTTTAATGGTATAGGAGATCAATTCTTTCCATTCTGCATATTTAATAGTTGCTTGATTGCACCTATCTACTCTCTCATGGTTTGTCCAATGAGAACAATGGATGAAAATGAATTCTTCATCATGTTTATTTTTTGGTAGAGTTCCTCAAAAGTTTAGATGGCTTCTTACCAGTTACCAGTATAGTTTTCAAGGAGAGAGAAAGGATCAGCTCTTACTGATACAGATCTGCTTTCCAGCTCATTTCTTAAATAATCACCCATTTTAGGCACAGTCATTGTTATGTTAACAGCCATTGCAACTAGCTCAAAATATTATTTCTATTCTCAGGTAGAATATTCATTGTAATATTGCTCTTCAGCTTTCCTCATGAGTAGATTCTGAAATGTTATTGAATATTTCTGAAGTAAACAGAACTGAATTCTTTCTCAGTTCTCTTGAACTAGATACATTTTTTTGTGGTTCCTGCCACTGCTACAATGGATAGCTGAGTTTTAGGGGAAATTGGTGACGAAAGAAGGTAAAGTTTGGTTTGGTTTGGTTTGGTTTGGTTTGGTTTGGTTTATGAAGGGGAAATAATGATGTCTGTCAATTAAAAAAAAAATAAAAAATAGTGCGCATGTTGTGCGCACCTGAGATTTAAGAACCAGCAAGAAACTGAATATAAATTGCTCAAGAGACAATGAGAAAAGAACTCTGTTTTACTAAGTTACTTCTCTAAATACTGGTCACTGAGAAACAGTTGTTTGGTAGAAAGGGAGGAAAGAAAAGTGGAAACATATCCTCCAAATGTTCCTGTTATCCCCCCACAAGGGCTGCTACATTCAGAGTCTTCTCAGAGCAATTCGTGTATCAGAGGTAACATTTAAGCATTTGGGCCATTCCTGTGGTATAGGCCCCTTTCTGAAGAATGTCTGAAGGAAGCATGCCACACCCCAAAATCTGAGTACTGGGTCTTGTTCCTACACATCCCCCTGACCAGACCAGAGCAGTTGTTATTTCCCTTCTGCTGCTCCTCCTGCTATGAAAGGCCATTCTGCACTAGGACAGAATATTGTGCTCTAGGATGAACTCACTGATATGAATTTGCAAGGGACCCTTTGCCTAACACAGAGAAGGAAAGTCACATTGCTAAACATATTATCATATCACAGACAACCCAAAGGATCTGAGGAAGCTTATGGAAATAGACTGCAGGAACAATAAACTAGCAGTAAGGGACATTCAGGCTGCTTCAGAAATATTACATTAAATATGTAAAATTAGGCAATGGAAGCCCAGAACGATGCAAGCAGACTTGCAGCCATTTATGATGTTTTTTGCCTTTAATAGCAGAAAGAAGCTGCAGTGAACCTGCCAGGACCCTGCTTTTAATTTGAAAGAGAATAGCTATCTTGCTGTTGTTGGGTTTCGATTTAGTGCAAATGAGTCATGGCTCAGCCAAAGATAATAGTTGAACTAAGAAGATATTTCCTATGGATTCTTTTTCATGGAATTCAGAGTTCTCAATATGAAAAAACCACATCTAGCACATCCCTCCTGATTTGATAGAGGATTATGTTAATCGTCAATATTAACATATAACAGGTTATCTTTTCCACTGATATTAAGTGAATCACTGACTGCTTACACCTAGTATCACTAAGCTTTGAAGAGTGACAAAAATTTAGGTTCTGAACTTCTCTTAAATTCCTTGTATCATCATCCTTGAGGAGTGTCCCTTCTTGGACACCTACTAGCCTAATGGACTGGCATATGGACACGACTGCTTCAGGTCTCAGTTTTGCACTCAGGCAGGTTGTACAGAGCCACACAAAGACCAGAGAACTTTTCCCACTGCTCTCCTCAGTCTCCCAGCTCACTCTCTCTCCCCCTTACCTAAGCAGTACCTATTATACCAACCTATCCATTTCTTCCAGCCATAAGTTCATCTTATGTACCAAGGAGTGAATATGCACACTGGTTCACTCATTACCTCTCTACGACCACAAGTGGTTCTATTCCTCACTTTTGGCCTGTGAGTAGGACATATTTTTTCTCAGTCACTCCACTTTTTTACATTTTTTTTCCCTTTAGAAATTGATTGTTTTGGTTTTTTTTTTTTTTTTTTTTGTTTGTTTGTTTTGTTTTGTTTTTTTTTTTTTTTTTTTTTTTTTTTGCCATTGTATAGTAATATTTTCCTGTCTGTTGCCCCAGAGGCCTCCCTCAGCATTATTTAGTCATTGTTATCATTGCAGTGGAGTGGAGAAAGAGAAGCTCTATGTGGATGGCAATGCTTTTGATTCTTCAAAGTCTGATGCATTTGTATCTCATGTAAGAGATATTAAACATGGGTTAGGCAATGAAAATGCACAGTGTATCAGGAGTTTGTCCACCATTTCTTTTCCAACGTATTTTACCCCATGAGAAATACAAGACCCTCAGATACATGTCAGCCCAATAATGAGGAATCTCCTTTGCTAACAAGCACTACCTTACCAACTAAGTTAAAGAAAAAAATAGAATTGGGGTTTTTACAGGAATATACCAATGAGGAAATAACCCTGACCTACATCCACTACCCCCAAAACAGATCAAGAGGATCTGTGAATGGAAACTATGATAACTAGAGTAATCATTTCAAAATCTTCATCTGGAAGAGGTTACCCCATTGCTGCTGTGCACCTATAGAGATGCAAGGGTTTTTTTTTCCTACTGCATTTATAGAAAGTAAGCAAAGACTGTGCTTCTCCAGTTATAATTTGCACCCCACACAGCATTACATAAACATCTGCCCACTCACTCTGGCTCAGCTCAGCTGCAGTGATTTGTACTTTACATCATGGAGCTCAGTCTGTTTCATGGTTGCCCCTAGACAACCATGTGCTGGTGTAAGTATTGCTTTGGAATTGAAGCTAGAAACCAAAGACTGAGTGACTTTTGGGCTTACTCCCAAAAGAACTGATTCCTCCAGAAGCAAATTTCCTTTGCTTCACCAAAATACTTCTGCCTGTGACCAGGTCCTCCAGGACAAAGCTTGAAGCTATCACAATCAGTACACTAGATACATCTTCACTTCTATGTTAAACTTTTATTTTATACAAATGCAAGCTACTATAACATTTTATTTTATAGAAGCTTGTATTTCTCTAAGCCTCCATAAGTTCTTCCTTCAGAAATAGTTATTGATTCTGCCCTTTCAAAGGATTTGGTTCTCTACTACTACCACCCATGATTACCTCACAAAAACGTACAATTATTTGGCACATCATAGTCTTTTTTTTTCTGTTAAAGGACTTCAAGAAATGGAATGGTTCATAAAATTATTCAAGTGATCTTTGATCTTCTCTTGTATTCAGGGTATGTTACCATGAAGCTCTGAAAACTTTCCCATTAAGAAAAAAAAAAAAATCCAAAACAAAAAAAACCACACCTGAGTCCTTTCTACCTACCTAAAGACTAATTACTGCAACTGTGATATTAAAGCATACTAAAAATAATTTCTTTCTGACACACACTCTGCTGACGTACAATAAAAGCTTTTAAAAATATCTCGCTCACCTTTCATACTCATTCACATAGAAACCTCAGCTTTGTTGAATTTCTAAATGTTAATTCACAGTTCTTCATTCATCATAGTTATAATTTTTTTCTATTAGTAGCTGTTATGTAATTTTCAGTACTTTAAATGTCAGCTTCATTCAGCTATCTGCATACACAGCTGCTGATATTTCTTGAATATCTTTATGAACATGTAGGAAAAAGATTTGTTTAGATTATTCAGATTGTACAGACATACTTCAGTAACTATGACATTCTGAAAGTATAAGAAAAGGAAGATGGTCTTGCTAATGGACAGAAACAAATCCATACAATTTTATATTGGTTTCTCAAAAATGTATACAAATTACAATAATTTCCAATTTTCCCTACGTTCATTAGGTACTTCAAATTTATTCAGAAAAGAAAAAAGCAGGAGAGTTCAGGAGCAGTATACATCTGCTTCCGAAATTAGGGTTTCCTTAACATGTTTTTATAAATGGAAGTATCTGTTAATCTGAATCCTGATGGAAGGAGATCCTCCAACAGTAGTAGTAAGGGGATTTTATAGCAGCAGAATTCAACAGTTTAAAGATGTCTAGAGTTTGTGAGCAGTAAGCATCCATTCTTAGGAAATGGCAAATACCCATTTGTCCTGAGGACAAAACATTCACTGATATTGCAATTAGAAATAATCTGAATTAGAGTGTTATACTGAGGTCCATGCACAGCTGCATCTCCATTATTGCAGCCCCAGGTAAGCAAACAAGATGACCTGCCAGACTTTAGGAATTTTGCATGAACTTTTGTACCTTTCACATTTTTAGTCTCTCTCATCTGTCTCTCCAAATGACTTGCACACTCTGCATCAAAACATAGGAATCAATCTGAACTTTAGGAACTCAATGGTAGATATATGTCTGTGGACTTGAAACTGGAAGGGTCAGGCTCCCTGACTGCCACTCTATGCCCAAGGCCAGCCAGCTCACACCTAACTGAATAGCCTGAGGCCAA
Organism: Muscicapa striata striata; assembly: GCA_030060385.1. NCBI lineage: Eukaryota > Metazoa > Chordata > Aves > Passeriformes > Muscicapidae > Muscicapa > Muscicapa striata. Next base: position 11,045 of record JAREIS010000233.1, read on the forward strand.
CAGTAACCTCAGCTTCTACCAGGATAATCCCAAAGTGATCACAGTGTTAGATCTGGCAGAGCTCCCAGCCTTTGAAGGAGTGATTCTACAATACACATGCTCTAGAAAGAACGACCACTTTCACTGTACCAACAACACCCAAGGGCAGGACCTCTGTTTCCACACTTTCTTCACAGTAGCTGCTCCACATAAGCAGACCCCTTTCATATGGGTGATGCTTGCAGCACTGAAGACCATTACTGAGCAATAATTCACACCCACAGAAAGTTCTCCCAATCCAGGAAATATTGCTTTGAATGTGAGTATTATATAAACACATATTTCTCTGTTAAGCTGTTTGAACTGTATATGTTCCATGCCTGACTGATGGACAGAGCACTCCCCTTTCTGTTCCCACCCACCAAGGTGACACCAAGACTCAACTCTTGCAGAGCCTCAAATTGCTGCTCCTTAGACAAAGGGCTTTATGAAGATTTAGGCCAAATAATTTACTGGTGCTTTTGACAGCAGTGTCAATATCAGTTTTCACTTGTTTGCCTAGTTGGACACCATGATGAAGCGTTATAAAACATGTAAAATTATCCAGTAACACCACAACATGGTTTGGAAAAGGCTCTGATGGAGGGTTTCTTAGGCTGCAGCCTCCACAACCTTGGATTTCCTCTGATCTTCCCATTTTTCTCTCCTCCCATTGCTTTAGCTGAAATGACTCCACACCTCCAGATGCAGTCATCTTTCCATAGCTACATCCTCTAGTTCTGCCTTTTGACAACAGCACCTGTCCTCTCTTTGAGTGCACTCCAAAGTCTTTCCTGCTACTCTCTCTAATTAAGAGGTTTCTAAATTGAAGTGATGGAAGTGGGTGGAACTGTCATGGTTTAACTCCAGCTGGAAACTAAGCACCACCCAGCCACTCACTCTCTTTCACCCAGTGGGATGGAGGAGGAATTGGAAGAGTAATAATGAGAAAACTTAGGGGTTGAAATAAAGGCAGTTTATTAGGTAAAACAAAATTTGTCCATACAAGTCAAGGAAAACAAGGAATTAGTTCACTACTTTTCCATCAGCAGACAGGCATTCACAGCTGTCTTTAGGAAAGCAGGGTTCAATTACTTGTAACTGTGACTTGGGAAGGCAAAATGCTGCTAACTCTGAATGTCTCCTCCTCTTCTTTCCCCAGCTTTTATTTCTCAGTGTGGCATCACAGGGTCTGGGATATCTCTTCAGTTAGTTGTGTCAGCTGTCCCATCTGTGTCCCCTCCAGCTCCATGTGTACCCCCAGCCTGCTCAGTGGCAGGGCAGTGTAAGAAGAAGAAGAAGAAAAGTCCTTGACTTTGTGTAAACACTAATCAGCCATAGCTAAAACATCCCTGCATGATCAACACTGTCCCAGTAAAAATCCAAAACATTAGTCCATATAAGCTACAATGGAAACAAAAACCTCTATCCCAGACAAAACCAGCACATTCTCCACCCCTTATTATGTACCATTTATATGCTCAGGTCTTACACATCCTCATCAACCACCACTTTCCTTCCCATCCTTTGATATAAAATTCAGACAACATTGCCTCAGTCTATGGTCCACCTGCAGAATATCCACTAATACCCACAAAACGTCCATTGAGTTAATTTAGTCCATGACTTTGGGTTCCATCTGTTCTGGGGGGACTCAGGGCAGGAGAGGTGGTGTCTTACCTGCTGTGGCACAAATGGAACCATGGCCATGGGTGCTTTGAGATGTCTCTGCTCTGGTGGGGACCCATCCATGGCCCCAGACACAGCCTCTGTCTCAGTCACACCCAGCACAAGGAACCAGAATATCATAAACTCCACAGGGAAGTGGCATGAAAAGAAATCTAGGCATACATAAAATGCTGCAGCTATATGACAATAAGAAGAAAAAATTAAATTCTGTTGACTCATGACCAAGAAAACAAATGGGAGATTTTCTCATCTAAGTGTTGGCCCCATTACACAGGGATGCTGTCCTCTTCCTCTTGTCTTCCTGCAACACCAATTACCCTTAGTCTCAACCAGTCATAGGCAGGACTCCCATCCCAGATCTATGAGACATTCAGAGCAAAACTAGGAGCAAGATTTCACCAATGTTCCTTAACAAAAGCAAGGCAGAAATAAAAAAGACATTTGCTCCTTTTATGAGAGCTGGGACTGCTGTGGAATGCAGGCCAATCAGATGTGCTTATTTGTACTAGTATCTTCTCCCAGTGCTTTACCTGGTGCTTCTGCCTTGCAAGGACAGTGGGGCCAGAGGGTCTGAATGTGCACTACTGCAGTTTCTTGCAGTTACTTTACCTGACACAGTCTTGGCAGTGCTATTTCTCCTTATTCAAAAGCAATCACAAATAACAAACCAGTTGGCTTATGTATTTTATTCTTTGCTGATTTGTGGATTTGGGTTTTTGCGGGGGTTGTTTGTTTGTAGTTGTTTTTTTATTGCTGGTGTTGTTGGGGTTTTTTTTTGTTGTTGTTTTTTTTTTTGTTTGTTTGGTTGGTTGGTTGGTGGTTGTTTCTGTTGTGGTTTTGTGGGTTTCTTTTTATTTTGTCATTTTGCTGTTTTGTTTAAATTGGACTAGGTTACACCACCCTGTAAGCTCTCTAATTTGTTTAGGCACTTAAACACTAATCTCTCTTCCATTAAAATTAGTTTTGGAGGAGCAAAAGGTAATAAGAGATTTTATATTTGCTATGTTACAAGTTTTGGTTTGTGATTTTTTTTTGTTGGTTTTTGTTTGTTTGTTGGTGGTTTGGTTTTTTGGTGGGTTTTTTTGTTCTTTTTTGAGAAATGATTATTTTGGCATGTCAGACTGAAAACATTTTAGTGGAAAGAGAAATGAAAAATTGCCTGTAAAGGACAGCTGAAGAATTAAAGTTCAACCTGTTAAAAATATTTTCTGACATGTATTTTCTGGCTGTTAATACTGACTTGATCTAATAACAGCACTCTGTGGGGACCTGACAAAACTGTTGATGGAAAGCAGGCAGGGAGGCTGGTGTGACCTGTTTTATATTCCAGACTCTTTAGCTCTTAGGATGGACAGTTTTTTGGTTACCAGACTCATTGGGAAGGGAGCAGTCAAAAGTGTTGACAAGCTGTCTGGCTTCCTGGGCTCCTTCTTTGGTCAAGAGTCAGTTCTCTGCCCACAGAAGTTTTCAAAAATGTTGGTTTACATTAGTTGTCCTAAGGCAAAGTGCTAAAACCTTTCCATTCCACAGAATACTTATGATTTCCAAAGTGTTCTTCCAAATAAAAATGTAAATAAATTGAAAATAGAAAAGGTTCTTTGTCTATCTAATCACACACATGTTCCTCAGACCAGTAATCTAAATAAAATTATTGTTCATCCACTGAAGCTTGAAAGACACATTATTCCCTGTTCACTGTTTGTGATGCCCTGGGTGGTTAAATTGGGCTATGCTGCAGCTGGTAAGAATGTAGGCATTGGCTTTTAATGGGGCTGAGATTTTACTTCCTTATGTAGCTCAAACATTGTCTTCATAGCACAACTCCAGCTACACACAGGCCACTGAAGAGACCATCTGTGTAAGACTTGCCAGTGATTCCCATGCTCAGCCAGTGGCAATTTTTCTAATGACTTCAGTAAATGTTGAAGATTTCACAGGAAAGAGGAGAAAAATGGTTAGATGTCTGAAAAGACTTACATGGGAAAAGAAGGAAGCTCAAAATGCATACAGCTTAGCTAAGCAGTGACTCAGAGGGATCTGATTGCCATCCTCAGATATTTCAGAGAGGTTAAACACATGGGTGGGGAGGAACTACTCAGGATAACAAGGGAAAGGAAGCAATATGATTGCAGACAATTTGGATTGAGCTGGAGGGAGGCATATCTTCTCAATAGCATGACTGGTTAAACTGTGAAACAATTTGCAAGCAAGACGGTGGTGGTCTCAGAGTTTAGGTCACTTACTGCCAGATGGGAAATCCACATGGTGATGAATAATCCCATTGTAGAAGTAGATGGACTCAACAGATGCTTTGATGAGTTGCTTCCACTATGGCTTCAAGTTTCTGGTATCTCAGGATGGAAAATGTAGAAGCAGATGAAAAAGGTACAAGTACACTTCTACTGCTATTTGTTACTTTAACAAAGTAGTATCTCTATGTAACCAGTTATTGGTTGGGACAACTTCCAGTATGATGGCTGAACAGATCCAGAGCAGCCTTGCTGAGCAAGACTTGGGGGTGCCAGTGGGTGAGAGGCTGGACATGACCCAGCCATGGGCACTCACAGCCCAGAATGGCAATTGTATCTGGGGCTGCATCCAGAGCAGCGTGGGCAGCAGGACAGGGAGGGGATTGTGCCGCTCTGCTGTGCTCTGCTCTGCTCTGTTCTGCTCTGCTCAGACCCCACCTGCAGTGCTGCATCAGCTCTGGGGTCCCCAACACAGGAAAGATATGGACCTGTTAGAGCAAATCCAGAGGGAGCCACCAAGATGATTGGAGGGATGGAGCACCTCTGCTGTGAGGAAAGACTGAAAGAATTAGGTTTCTTCAGCCTGGAAAGAGAAGTCTTCAGGGAGACTTAATTGCAGCCTACCAGTACCTGAAGGAAGCCTACAAGAAAGATGGAGAGGGAGATTTTACAAGGGCATGTTGTGACAGGACAAGGGGGAATGGTTTCAAACTGAAAGAGATTAGGTTTAGATTACACATTAGGGAAAAAATCTTTACTGTGAGGGAGTTGAGGCAATGGAACTGCTTTCCCAGAGAAATTGTGAATATCTCATCTCTAGAAATAGAATCATAGGATCATCAAACCATAGAATATACTGAGTGGAAGGGACCCATGAGGATCACTGTGTCCAACTCCTGGCCCTGTGCAGGATAGCCCAAGAGTCACACTTTGTGCCCGAGAGCATTGTCCAAACTCTTCTTACACTCTGTCAGGTTTGCTGCTGTGACCGCTGCCCTGGGGAGCTGTTCCAGTGCCCAGCCACCCTCTGGGTGATAAACCTTTTCCTGATATCCAACCTAGACCTCTCCTGACTCAGTTTCATGCCATTCCCTTAAGTTCTGTCTCTTGTCACAAAAGTGAAGAGACCAGTGCTTACTCCTCCACTTCCTCTTGTGAGGAGGGGTGTTTAAGACCAGACTGGATGGAGCTCTGAACAACTTGTTCTAGTGAAAGGTTTCTCTGTCTGTGGTAGAGGGGTTGGAACTAGATTATCCTGAAGGTCCTTTCCAACCTCAGCCATTCTATGATTCTATTATTTTAATTTTTTATTCTATGTCATTGTTCTTTTTAAAATCAACCTATTATTTCACTCCCTCCAATCTAAAATCTCCTTAGGTTTAATAGCACTCTCAAAATGGAACTAATAGAAGCATAAACCATGTGTATCTGTTCTTGCTTAAAACTGACAACCATTATGCTAAACTGATAATATTTAAATATGTTTACAGGATAGTGTAGTTACACCAGCACTAAAAACTACATATGCACATTTTCATCCTGTTCTGTCCTTGGGTAACATTAATGACTTACATTTATATAGTACTTTTCTGAAAGGAGACCAATTGCTGCCCAAAGCAGTTGCACAGACAATATACAAGAGATATTTTAGTCTTAAGTGTTAGGTGGTAGCTAAAGACTGAAGAGAGCAGTAGCATTAGAAATCTGGATTTATATGGCTTGGAAAGAAAGATGCCTCCAGATGAGATAGCAACATCATTTAGGCCAGGGCTAAGCACATTTCTTGTATCAGTAATGGCTTTTGGGACCATGAACAGCATCACTATCTCAGCATTGCAGGAACAAATGGGAGATTTTGAACTGCAATGTGTGTTATATTAAATGTGTGCTCCTTAAAGAATGAAAGGAAAATACTGCCTCAGCTTAGTATTTGAAAATATGTGCTTGAGAGTGAACCTCAAATACTGGAATCAAGCAGCTTAAAGAGTTTTCCAAGGTATGTGGTAATGCACAGTAAAGAAAGTGATGCTTAGACAGACACATGATTTATAACTCAGACAAGATATGTGTCCTGACATATTTACATTATCTAAAATTTTTTCTGACTAATGGAAGCAGAAAAAAAAATCACAATTGCACTGGGGTTTCAACCTTGTGAACCAGCATTTTCATATGCTCTTCTTTAACTACCCACACCTTTTCTAGCCCCTCATCAGCCCACATTTAAGCCACAGCAGAACATAGAAATGTCCATGAAGTTAGAGCTAGATTTTAAGAAACTGTAAATTTTATTCATGAACTGACATCCCTCTTCAAAAGTCTGATCTCCTTAGTCATGAAAGGCTTTCAAAAGCACTACTCTGAAGTTTGGAAAAAGTTTGTAAGACAAAGTGTGCTTACAGCTCAGCATCTAGGTAAATGTGAGAAAATCAGGGCAAAACCTGTCATTTGTATAATTCATGTTAATTGCAATTCACACTGTTGGATAAGTGTTTGATATTAAACAACACAACAAAGACATGTGAGACTAATGAACAGGTTCCCTGGAATAAATAATTCCCCAGCAAGAGAGTGAAGGAGGTGCTCTGTCCCAGCCTTTTTGTCTCAGCCATTCTGTAGTACAGAGCAATACAAAAGAGGTCAAGAAACAGAATGAGGATAGAGGTACTGAAAAAAACATTGAGTATCCCTGCAAACGTCCAAAAACACAGGGCCTGAGTAGTCAGGGGAGAGACAGAAGAGAAGAAATGAGGGAGAGGTGAAGTACAGCTCAGTCAAGTTTCAGCTGATAGTGCAGATTGCTAGTGGAAGTGCAAAGCAAGCAGCCATGGTTAAGAGAGGGTTAAAATAATTGAACTTAGAGGATGAAAGGTGGGACAGAGATTTTAGGACCAAACTCAGAAAGATTGCAACTCTATTGGCCCAAATTCCATGCTTCCTAGGGAAAAAAAACCAAAGAAACAACAACAAAAAAAACCAAAAACCAACAACCAAAAACAACTTTAAAATCATAGAACATCTTGGTTGGAAAAGACCTTGAAGATCTTAAAGACCTTAAAATGCCATGGTCAAGGACACTTTGCACTAGACCAGATTGCTCAGAGTCCCATCCAGCCTGGACTTGGGCAGTTCCAGTGACACAGCAGCCATGACTTCTTTGGGCAGCCAGTTCCACTGCCTCACTTCCTCCACTCTCACACTAAAGAATTTCTAACATCTAATCTAAACTTACTTTCTTTTAAGTTTAAAATCATTCCCCCTTGTCCTTCTAAAAAGCCCCTCTGCAGATTTCTTGGTAAGCTCCCTTTTGGAACTGGAAGGCTGCTCTAAGGTCTCCCTGGACTCTCCTTTTCTCAAGGTTGAACAACCCCAGCTCTCTCAGTCTTCTTCAGAGGAGAGGTTCTCCAGATCTCTGAGCCCCTCTGAGTCCTTCCTCTGTACCTGCTCCAGCAGATTGATGTCCTTGTTGTGTTGGGGGCCCGGAGCTGGATGTAGCACTCCAGGTGGGGTCTCACAAAGGCAGAGAGGAGAGGCAGAATCCCCTCCCTCTACCTGCTGGCAACACTGCTTTGGATGCAGCCCAGGATATGATTGGGTTTTGGGGATATGAGTGTGTATTTCTGGGTTGTGTTGACTTCACTTTTTGTACAATGGGTTAAAAAAAACAAAAGATCTTTCTATTTTGCTAGCCATACTGCTTTCACCCCTTAAAAATAAATTTCTGAGTGCTGAGTCCATCAGCTTCTGCATGAAGTTGGCTTCTGATACAGGGAAACTCTTATTAGGGAAACAATTTACAACCCCATGTTATTGGCAGAAGTGATTTGGAATAGCTTATTTATTTCTTTGGTGCCTTGCCCATGGCTCAGGCTCTCCCTGTGATGTCTTTTCAGCTGCAGCCATGGCACATTGCTGCCCACATCAGGCAGCAGCTCTGAGGATCTGATCCCATGTCTGGGGGAAACCAGCCACATCAGCTTGCCCAACAGGCTTGGCTTTCTAAAGAGCCACAACACAACTGAGCCTGGAGCATCACTTAGATGTAATACTTTTGATATTTTAACATTTCAATAGATGGTGTCTAGTGATGTCATAGAAAGGTGGAGGGAAAAGCTGAAGTTTGCCACACAAAGTGACAGGAAAGAGGAGCATCAGCATTGCATTAGACTTTATATTGACTAAAATCTGCAGTGTAACTCCAGTGTGCATTTGGCCCACTGGATAGAAAGTGGTCTACACTCTGACTCTTGTATTTCTACCATGTACTTGGATAAAAGCACTCTGTATAGCTTTCCACCTCCTCTTCCTGAGGGAAAGGTATTTTATTATAACAGGAGCAGCATGCAAAGTACCTCTCACCAACAAAACCAAAGACAAATGTGACCCTCTGAGATTTCACACTTTGCAATCAACCAAATGTGAAAAGGGCTGGAAGCCCTCAGCCATGAAAAGAATAAGGAGAAACCTATCTGTCAGATGCCTCAGTTGCATATAGCTTTTCATTTTAGCCTTCCTTTAATCTAATATAGCATCCTATAAAATATATCTCCATTCTACTGTCTCTTTTAAAGGAAGTCTCTTGATGATTTTTTGTTCTCTATTTCTGCTCAATTGGATTGTATCATATTTTTGCTCTTCACATTTTCTCTCCTCCTCAGGCTTTCAAGCTCATATCTCCTTTACTGTATCCATATCCATCAATCTCTTTTCTTTTACCCAATGTCTCAAATTCTGTCTTTGAAACAAAGACAGCAATTCAATCTTTTCAAGTCCTCAGGTCTATGAAAATCTGTACAAATTCACTCCCTGACCCTGGGTGCTTTTTGTGTTATCATTCAATTTGCAAAAGATTTCAAGTTGTATAAAAATTAGTTTAAATGGTAAATGTTATTGTATTTTTGGAAGGTCTACAGCAAAGAAAAATATGAATCCTAAGAACCTTGAGAAAAATTAAAGACTTGTTTTTGAGAGCAGACTTTCCTGGGATATTTGAGGGCTAAAAATTAGACTTAAATTAGCAATGTGTGATTGCAGCCCAGAAAGCAAATCATACCCTGATCTGCAACAAAATAAGCAATGATTTTCCCCCACTACCTCTCTCTCAGGAGAAGTTGTTCTATGATTCTCTGATTCTCTGATTCTATGATTCAAAGTAAAGGTGTTTGCCAATGATAGAGTGAGCATTATTAAATATTATAAAGAATAAGGTTTCTGCTACTCCTTTTCTTAAACTGAGTAGCTGTCTTGCCTTACAAGGTGCAGCTTTGCTCCTTTTGGGGAGTCTCACGATTTATTTATCTCATGACACTAGTGAGAAAATGTGGACCATTAGTGTATATACAGTAACAACAGCATAGAATAAAAGCATGTCCACTGCTGTTAAGCTATGTCCCCATTTATCAGCTCAGATTATACAGAACTATAAGACATTTAGGGATTCCTGGCTGGTATCAGTTTTAAATGCCTGGACCACCTATTACCTGATTTTCACCTAGTTTTCCAACTGAATTCCTATACTAATACTATTAAAGTCAGAAAGTGGCTCCTCTAGGGCTTCTCCTTCAGTTCTCCTGCAGAACCAAAGAGGCAATCAGAAAGTGGAGCAGAAGTAACAAAAAACTCCTAAAACATATAAAAACCAAAGAAACAAACCCCAACATTTTCTCAATTTCTTACTGACTTTTAGAAGAAAAATGTTGGGTTTTTTCTTATCTGAAGTAATATAACAGGAATTAGCAGCCAAACACATTCTTTGAATTTAATTAATGGAAAGCCCTGCAGTAAAGGAGAATAACTTCCAGTTGACCCAACATAAGAACAGCCTCTACATGAGCATTTCGATAAAGCCTTGGTCTTCATGCAAATTACTATCTGAATAACAAAAATGTTTTATGCATATGTATGATGATAGCAGCAAACTTCAAAACAAAACCTCAAAACAACTTTACTGTGAAGCTGCTACAGCTTGTTTTGAATACACAGAATTGAAGATTTCCATTAAAAAGCAAGATGCTTCATTCTGCTCTAGTTATTCTGTACATACATGCTGAGTTTTGGTTTTTTTAATTTGCTTTTCTTCTTTTGTTGGAGTTAGACCCAAAATCATAACATTCTAATCTCAAAATAAATCTTCAGAAAATGTGTGGGTTTGCTAAAAGTAGTGTCAACATGCCCATGTGGCAAAGGATAATCTGTCTCTGCATAAATATTTGGTGAAATACTCCTCCTACATGGTGAAGGCTAGTGTAATTGGGCACAAAGGGATGGAGGGGAGCATGTGACTAAGAATTTCACTCAGAATCTTCCTTTTTTCCCTCTCAAACTGAATGTGAACCGAAGCATTCTGGATGTACTGAGATATGTAGATATTTTCAGGTTTCTGATAGAGCAGAATCAGCAGTGTCAGATGATGAGGGGCAGCTCTTAAATGCTTTCCAGTCATCTCTAGTGAAAACATTAGAAGTGTGTGCCTTGGAGCAACCTGAGATCACAAGATGTTTCAACATCATTAAGTGTCTGAATTTGCCACAGCTATGTATTTTTAAGCTTGCTGAAAACTTTTTTCCCTTGCATTGATGAATGTATCCTGAATCCTTCCTGTGTCCTGTGATACTGAATCCTTCCTCAATGACTTCAGTTACTGCAGAGTTACATCTCAGTCCTGAACTGTTCTCTACAATAATAAATGCAGATGGACACCTGGGTTCCACTGAAGAGCCTGCCCCTGATCTTGGCCCAAAGCAAAATTAATTGGTGTTCTTTCTTGACTCTGTGCTATGAATAGAGTATCTGGATTATTTTTCAGCCAAATAGATGTGTGAATGCAACAAAACCAAATATCATGATATAAAGACCTTCATCATCTTCTTGGACTGTTTGAAGAACTCATTTCTGAAAGCAATTTGCCACTATCTGCATATCGAGAAACATCAAAGACTCTGCATAATAATTTCAACAATTTTGGATGCACAAGGCAGTTTCAGTAGGAGCAAAGGAAAAATAATTCTCACCACTATTCCCAATTCCTCTTCAGTGATGAGAACTCAGGCTGTCTGGTTTCACAAGGAGCAGCAAAGGTCTGCTGCAATATAATAAGAATAAATCTTTCTGGAAAGAAGGATCTGAAAAAAACCCCAAGAAATAAAAACCAAACAAACAACCCCCTCAAAGATCAATACTCAAAAAAAAAAAAAAAAAAAAAAAACAAAAAAAAACAAAAAACCAAGCACAACAAAATATTCAGTGATTTCTATTGAATGTTTTGAAGGGCTTGTGACAAGAACTCCATGTATTATGTTCTTAACTGCTTTTTTTCTCCATCAAATAGAATGTCAGATCTGAAATATGTGGCTGATTTCAAGACTAACTAAAAAAAGAAAAGGTAATATCATCTGCGCCTTAAAATGAAAAATATTTGCCTCTGCAAAACATACTTAAAGACTGCATTTCAAACTAGTTTCTATGACTACCAACAATGTGCTGCAGGATATTTGCTTTAAAATGTCATCATCCTGCCATCGTGTGTCAATTTGAGGTACTGCTCATTAAGTGTGCATTTAATTTTAAAATCATGACTCAGTTATACAACTTGGACATTCTGCCACTAGAAAAACGTATTCTGCAATACAAACAGCATGTTTCAAGCACCTGTAATTATAAAATTGCTATTATGTTGAACGAGAATGATTAATGCATGCATAAAAAGTGATACAACGACTGGTTTTGCTTCTTTTACTTCAGAGCCAATGCTCTATAATATAAAGCAATTGGGAAACCAACAGTTAAACTGATGACATTGGTTACATTAACACTTTACATGAAGAAAAAAAGAACAATTTCAATGTTGGACTTTCCCCCCTTTGTCCTTGTCTCATTCAATTTCAAACTGTGCAGAAAGTGGCTCACCTTGTCCCCCCACTGCTATATTAAGCCAGTTGTATCAGGTATGCCATAGCATATTACTCAGTTTTAGAAGACTACATACAGCACAAGATAGGAAAAGGAGGGAAGTCTGCTCTTCTATCTGCTTAGGCTGCAGAACCCAAAATCTCTTCCAGTGTCTGGGCATAACCAGGCAGCTCCCAGCTCAGTATCAGAGGAGGGAGGCTGGTGTGTGGTGGGCATGCACCAACCTCTCTTCTCTTCCACAGGGAGATATTTGAGCACAAACCCTTAAATCCCAGTAAGTAAGCACAGACAAAGTGGTTTTTTTCCCCTTTTGTACCACTGAACAGCCATACAACTTCATCTGTTTGAGGTAACAACTCCCCAGCCTCTATTCCAGCCTTGAAGTTGAAACCTTTCATGCCACATAAATAAAGAAGTAGCAACCTCTTTTTTCATCTACTTCTTTAGTGCTGGACTATATTGAGTTTGCATGACCCTCTTAATGCCCCTACTGACAGATGCCAGTTTGCTGTGTAAATACATTCCAACATGCAAGTGAATTCACACAGCATTGATCTGCACTCCTGAGGGCGCTGGTTTTGGCTAAGATAGAGTTAATTTTACTCACAGTAACAACTACAGGGCTGTGTTTTGGATTTGTAGTGAAAATAGAGTTGACAATGCCGAGATGTTTTTGTTATTTCTGAGAAATGCTTACACAGCAACAGGGAATTTTCTGCTTCTCACACTGCCTGGCCAGTGAGGAGGCTGGGGGTGCTCAAAGGCTGGGAGGGGACACAGCTGGGGCAGCTGACCCCAACTGACCAAATTCACTGTCATGTGCAATGGAGCCCTGTTCTACTGGAGAAGGCTGAGAACATCTGCCTGCCATGCAAAGTGGTGAATGAATTCCCTGTTTTGCCTTGCTTCCCTATGTGGCTTTTACTTTACCTGTTAGACTGCCTTTATCTCAGCCCAGAAATTTTCTCACTTTTACTCTTGGGATTCTCTCCCCCATCCCACCAATGGAAAGGGGCTGAGCTTAATTGCCAGCTGGGGTTAAACCAAGCCACTAAGTATATCACTTTAACGAACATAGATTTAAAAATCAAAACAAAAAACAACACCACCAAAACAAAACAAAACAAAAACAAAAGAGAACAAAACCAAACAAACAAACAAGGCCAAAAATTGCTTAGGATCCTGAGGAAAAAGCCCTCATAACTTTCATAAAACCTCAAATTCAGAAGTTGTGATTGAAAATAAATCAGGGAAACTCTCCAGCCAGCTGTTACAGATGAAGCAAAACATTCCCTAGTAAGTTATTTAAAATCTCCACAAGGAATCTGGACCATCCCTGCTCCAGCTGAGGCAGGTTATCACTGCTATGTATCCATGCATAACCTTGCCCAATAAAATAACTCAGAAATGGGAAGCTCTGCAGCCTCCAGAGCAGAGCAACTCAATAGTACTTGGCCTATAAAATGTTTTACATCTGCTGCCCTCCTACCATTGCTCATACTTAGCACCTTTCAATGGCAGTTAGCCACTAGCAAGATCAGTACAAAGTTTTCTCAGCAAAAGCAGTTGTTTCTTCATTTAGTCTCCTACCCTTATGATCAGAAATAGGTGGCCACTAAGAACAAAGCTGTCAGAAGCAGTGAGCACATCCAGCCCTCCCCTTCTCTTCAACCAACTGATGGATTTTGGTGTCTCTGCTCTGATACCAAAGATCTAATCCTGCAGAGAGTTACTCACATAAAGAACCCTTTTGATTGCAGTGGAAGTAATTTCTCAGGTTTGCAGAACACCCTCCTTCTGCTATGCACATGTTGCAGCTTTTACTCAGCTTCTCAAGCAGCTGATGAGAAATTAACGTAATTAGACTGCCAGGGAAAAAGTCCAATGGGTTCACAAGGGTACTAGCTGTACATCTCCACTGTAAGGTCTAACAGCTCACTCTTTAAAATCATTTCATCTCAGCCATTTTATCTGCTTATATTTTTTCTTCAAGCAAATCTAAATTTGTGAACTGATCAAAACCAAAGTCTGTACTAAGGACTGTTCTTTTGGGTGGCCAAGGTTAAAAGGAGCTGGCAGGCCAGTTTAACTCTCTTGTTTAATTTGTAGCAGCTGAGATACCTAAACATCTAAACTTGGAACACACACATGTAATTATCTCAGCATTTCTTCCTGCCAAAGGTTATTGCATTTGGATGCTGCAAATTTTCCTCCACATTCTGACATGCATTTCACACAGGAGCTGTCATCTGTGATGAGAGTTTCCTCTGCCTTCTGGCACAGGAGGGCTCCCTTCTACCTTGAGCCATTGGATTTGAACAAAATAAATAATGATAAGGTTTCCTGCATTCATACTGTGTCACAGCACAGAATAATTTGAGACAACAGCAAGGACATAAAAGGACTTTTATGGGACAGAGGGAAAAAAACAACCTGACACTCACATCTGATCTACCCCACCTGTGCTGTTCACAGAGCAAGCCCAGAGCAGATTAGTGACCACCTCTTCTCTACAGCAGTGTGTTTGGGTCCATTCAGGTAAAAAATCTGTGCTAAACAAGAACAATTCAAAGTGCTGTTGCACAGCCAGCCACAGATCTGGCTGTGGTTCACAGATGTTAGTTATTCCAACAAATCTGAGCTGTGACTGTAGTGTAGTGCTGACCAGGTGGGTGGTGAAGAAGGCACTCTGGCAGACTTGGAAAATAGGGCTGGTAGAACTCTCACAGGTCATCTCCTCCTCTGTCCAGAGCAGGAACTGTTACATGAATATAGTTTTCAGATATCATCCACTCTACCAGTTGTTTGTTAAGTTTGTTCTCAAAAACTTACTAGTGATGGGGACTATGCATTTTCCCAGAGAAATCTATTTTGTGCTTCCTGGCTCTTACTTTCTTACTTTCAGGATTTTGTTTGTTTTGTCTGAAGAATCTTTACAACCTTTTGTTGTTTGTCTCTTCCCCATGTTCTGCTTTGGTATATTACCATTTAATTCATAAAATGTGTAGTATTGCTCTTTATCTGAAAGCATTTCATGGGTACATTTCTATTCTCAGCAGTTCAAATGCATTGCATGCACCAGAATGACTGTGATGTTGGAACACATATCATGTGCTGTTTCCTTCACTGATCTTTAGAACTAGTATTGCCCAAAAGCCTACCTTAAGCATCCATGTGTGCATTTTCTGATGTGTAACCATGTTCAAAAAAATCACAATACTGAAGATCACACATCTGCAAATATTCATCTGCTTGTGCAAATTGGGAGGTGTGGAATTTCCTCCATAGGTCTGCAAATAAACTTTGCAAGCTGCAGACTGAGTGGGCCTTTACACTTTTTAGCATGTGCTACATCATTCATACCTTGATGTGAAATGCTTTTATGAGGCAAAGAACAGCTCACTTTACCAGTCCACAAGGTGTCTGGCACTTACATGGTTTGCTTGTGCACTCCTTGTGCAGAAGATCCCTAGGTCCAAGCTGAAGCATCAAATCACAATTTATCTGTTAGCCCAGTTCCTGGCTCTGTACTAGGATGGTTTAACAAACTTCCTTCAAGATACCAGCAGGTCTTGGTCTAATGACCCTGACTTGTCAGGAGAATTCCCTCTTCCTCTCTGAAGCTTCCAATCAAACAACTAAAGAGAAAACACTTCCTATCTGGACACATAGAGCTAACCCTCAGACAGACTCCAAACAGATGCAGCCAACAGAAGCCACTCACACTCTGATCTAGAGCTGGTGTTCTGCACTGAGCATAGCCTGGCTTTAGGCAAGGCATGGTAGAACTTCCATCCTCAACCCTGAGGAGAGCACTTGGTACTGCTGGCTGGTATTATTGATCAAGAGTGGGGCAGGAGACTCAGGAAATTCTTTAAAATGCATTCAGGGTAGGACTGGAAGGAGATGAAGCCCTCCCTCAGTGGAGAACTGTGCTGGGAAGCCACAGCTTCATCAACTGACCCACAGCATTCTCATGCAGGATCTAAAGGAAGGCATCAGAAGGAATCAGGGACAGAAACAGCAACATTCCCATTCTCCTTGTCCTCCACACATACAACAATGCCTTTCATTGAGTTGATTGGATCAATTCATAGATGATTGACAGCTACCTACATCTGAGGAAGAGTATTATCTGAGCCAGTAGAGGGAAGGAAGCATAATGGAAAATTTGTAGCTGAGTGGAAAAAAAAAAGTTTTGCTGAAGGTGGAAGCTGACTTTGAGTGTACAGGCCTTTTCCAAGAAAATACACAGCTGAAAAAACAATGTAAAGTTTCCACCACAGCATTGAGGAGCAACGCTTTTGGTCAAATCTCCAAAGCAAGGACAGCTAATCCTCTGCATCAGTAGATGCTGACCCAGCCTCAAGGCCTGCCTTCAACACTGCCTGAACTGCCCTGGGATAGTAAAAGACCTGCACAATTCCCAGGATGCTAACATGCTGCACATCAGTGTAACTGGCTGTGAATAATGGGCTGAATAATATTCAGGAAATACATTCTTACAACTAACATAACCGCCCCTCCCCACAAAAAAACCAAACAAAAAACCCCCCAAAAAAACCCCCAAAAAACCCTCCCAAAAATAATCACAAAAAAGAAAAAAAAAACCAAATCCCAAATTAGTTAGGAATCTTTGGAGGGCAATTAAAGTGTCTACAGCTTTGACATTGCTCTTAACTTCTTCTAAGGAACTGGAAAACGATTTTCTGTAGGCATAATCCATGATAGAGAAAATAGTTTGAAGGGATTTTTTGTTTCCATTTTACTGGAAATTTTCAAATATCTGTCAGGAAACCAGCCTCAGCTCGGTGGCATCAGTGAGCTCTTCAATGCCCTACAGTCCTCCTCCTCCTTCAATGCCCTCCTGGTGAGCCTAGCAAGCAACATGAGCTTCTTTTCTTTTATCTACACCAACACATCCTTACTGCTGGAACTAAGAAATACTTCCAACCTTCAGCCAAATTAAAAACACACAGATATTTTGATTTTTATCTTGAGGGATAACACAGACAAAAAGTGACCTGAACATTCTGAATTTAAGCTGAAATGTGAAGCTCCTATTTCATGTGCAATTAGTGCTGTCTGAAACACACATTAGCTTTTTTGTGCTTTTGGAGGTCACAGATTATCTTTGTTGCAATTTATCCTTTACTCCAGAGATATGCTGTTCTGTGAGATAATACACGTAAACTTTATTTAATCAGCTGCACAACACCTGCTGTAGCTAAAATTCCACTGAGAAAACAAAACCAAACCAAACCAAACCGAAACAAAAACCCAAAACAAAACTGCCTGAGTTCTATAGCAAATCATCAACATTTCCCAGTAAAGTGATCAAGGAACAAAAACCATTTGTGGGTGAAAACACAAAACTTTTTGATAGTGGCATCACTATCTTCTCTGCAACTGCTTGAACAATGGTATCCCTACTCTCTGACCTGCTGTCTAATTTGATTTTCTGCTGGCTCTGTGTTATTTTTACCTTCTACGTTAATAGGAAGTTTAAGGTGTTTGTTTCTGGAATCATATTTAAATGTGGTTTTGTTGGCACTCTTGCTTGAGGCTGATGCATGCTGACTGCTACTATTTGTTGTTTCAGTCTTCACAGTAGTTCATACTGCTTTAGTTTGTGGGGTAGTTTGACCTTTGCTGGATTGGGTGCCCACCAAGCAACCCTACCACTCCCTTACTCAGATAGAAGAGAATACATAACAAAAGGTTTGTGAGTTGAGAAAAGGGCAGGTAGAAATCACTCACCAGTTACTATCATGAGCAGAACACATCTGACTTAGGGAAACTGGTCTTAGCGATTATTAATCAAAATCAGAATAACATAATGAGGAGTAAAACAGATCTTAAAAGCACCTTCCTCACATCCCTCTCTCTTTCCTGGACTAAATCTTATTCCTGATTCTCTACTTGCTCCCTGCCAACAGTGCAGGGAGGGGAGGGAATGGGTGTTACAGTCAGTTCATCACATTTTGATGTACATTTGAATGTATACTCTGATATATGACTTTTTATTCATATTCACTGAGAGAAGATGAATTTAAAGGGAACTCAGAACTCCCTTTGGAGGCCACAGGACATGGGCAAACAATAACAACTGCTGAAGTCCCAGGCTTATGTAGGTCAGGTAAAACTACATAGTAAAACTGGTCTATAATTGCACATACATATCTGCAAGAAATTAGAGAAACTAACTCCTCTGATTTACGCAGATATTTTTTTTTTTTTGCCTGAAAGACTGAATCATGTACTTACCTACAAATAATTCAAAATCAAACCCAGTTAATGAGGCCACCAACTGCACCCTTGAATACATTGTGCAAGACATGCTCAGCAGTACAGAGGAACATGGTCTGGGGCATCATCAGTGTCCTACTTTTACTGCCATAGCATCTCTAGTACTTGGAGTATAACACAGATAAAGTGCAAAAACTCTCATGTACTTTAAGTAAATAAAGATGGAAATTATTGATTTTGTGAAAACTCCATTTCCCAGATACTCTACAAGAATTACTGCAAGTGTAGCTTTTCTTGTTGCTGGGATCATTTCTTTTACAGTATTTGACGTAAAGAATAATTTATGAGAGTTATAATATGCATATATGAGTGCAGTTGTATAACAGCATTTGCTGAGCATTTTCCTTTGTTGTGCTAATGGAGTTTTTAGCTTTCTCCTATTTTCATTGTCAAGTCACTCAGCTAAGACAGTCACAGCAGTCATTTGCAGGGACTGACTAAGTTTACACAGCAGTATGTGTCATGATGCAAAGGATCCTATCCAGTGACAGCTGCAAGGGGAATTTCTGTAAGCAGAGTGCAATCAGTGAATAGAAACATACCCAGAAATTCGAGCAATAATGGCTATGGTTTCTCTGTGATTTACAGTGACCTATTTTATTTCTGATTATAGTTGCTTAGAGCAGCAGTTTCAATGATAAAACAGCACTGATGCTGTCACCTGGTGCTTCCCAGCCTCAGGGTGCTCCTAGAGCACTCCTCACACCAGCACAGAACAGGTCTGCAGATCCCTGCGTGGGTTTGGGGCACATCTCTTGCTCTGTCCTTTGTGGCAAAAAGCCAGTTCAGCACTAATACTTCCAGGATAAGCTATGCAAAGATTTGGTGACATCAAAACAGCAGTCTACCTGTGCCTGTCTGAGAGGTGATGACCTGGATGACTGGTGATGCTCAGCACCTCCTGGCTTCTCTCTCCAAAGTTATTTTGTGCTAGACCTTCAAACTCTGCTGCCAATGGATGAGTTTCATTCTGCCAGCAGGATAATTACTGTGCAGTACTTACACTGCTGCACAGCCCCAGCAGTGCCAAGGGCCCTACAGCCTTTTTGCCAGGTTGATGGATAATGACAATGCAAGTGAGAGGGAGCCTTGCCACTACTCAGCTTTCGGTAACTCAGAACCCACTACCTGCTCTAGGAGGCTGTCCTTCTCCTAATGTTAATAAAGAGAGGGGCAAATCTTTCCCAAATGCAATCCAGAAGAGGAGCCAAAATTAAACACACAGAAGTTCTTACGTCCCTGCCAGCTGTTCATTTTGTAGAGAAGTCTACAGTATTTTACCTTCACCAGCACCTTTGTGTCTGAGGTAACACTGAGTCATTCTGAGGGAATGCTGACCTTTTTTGGGAATGAAATAAGGCCCTTGTTCTAGCAAGCCTTGTTATAATAGCATCATGCACTTGCATATTCCCTCCAAAATCAGCCTAATCTGCCTTGCATCCAAATATCCAAGTCTCCAGATGTAATGCTTCCACTCATATTCTCCAGTACTCATAACTATATATATATATATATGGGATGAATATTCAACACTGTAATCTTGGCATTCCCCAGACTAGTTTAGGGATGACAAATATAACTTTTGATCACACTCTGTTCATGTGGAAAAGTTAGAACAGCTGCTGCTATTTCAGTTCTCACAGGCCTGGAATTAAATTACCTACAAATAGGCACAGCAAGTAAAGCACAGAAGATAGAGAGCCCTGGGAGGTGTGCTGTGCCACCTGCCTCCCCACAGACACAAGGGCTTGCAAGGGGATACCTGGAAGACAAGCTACAAAGCTGCCCTCTGTAGTGCTACATTAAGGGAAACACTTCCCTCTCACCCCTTTACAGCTGGAAAAAAGTTTCTGAAGCACTTTCATGTTTTTTATTGTTGTTTTGGTTTGTGCATATTTAAGGACTAAAGAAGTAGAGATGAAAATTGTATCCAAGAAGATTATTTGACCATACAAAGAACTCAAGGTCAAAATGGGGTGAAATAGATAAACCTTGCTGTAACAATTTTGAAATATGATTCATACAGGCTAAAGAATGGGAAAGCAAAACACATTCATCTTGGCATTTAGAGTTTTATTCTGTTCCCCTGATTTCCTTGACAAATCTCCTGGTCCTACCTCATAAACTGCAAGTATGCATCTGCATGACAATAGTAGCTAAACTCCAGCAGCTGGGCAAAATGTAAATATTCCTCCACAGACTCAGTGAGCTCATTTTTAATAGTATGTGGGATATTTTATTTCTGAAAAAGTAATTAATTTTGTTAGCAAAAATATGAAGATAAGGTCTTAAAATACCAGCACGAACCTACCTTCTCACTTCTGCCCTTTTCCATTTCCTACTAGCTTCTCTCCTGGCAGTCAGCAAAAACATCACAGAATTTATACAGCCAGCAGCACTATAGGCAATGCAAAATGAATTGCAGTAGAGGAACAGAGAAGAACCTCACAAAGGAAGTACATAGGACCCTTGGGAAGAAATTAAAGCAGACAACAATTTTAGAAAAGAGCGCATTATCAACAAAATAATACTATTCCGTAAGATAAAAAAAGGAAAAGAATTTTTTGAAAACAGAAAAAAAAAAATTCTAAAAGATAATTTGTGTCTTGAATAAATTTTTCATCATTAGTAGAGAGTTGGAAAGTAAAGATGGAAGAAACTTAGGAGGTCATCTACTTTATTTCCTTGATTCCCTGGCATTTTGAACTGTCTGAGATCTTTCAGTACAAAAACTGCCTTTGAGATGTACTTCTCAGATTTTCTCTGCTAGAGATGTTCATGCAACACATCTGTACAGAATTAAACAGATATCTGAAACTAAGCTGAAGATTTCATCCCAGGTGAGATTTAATTTAGAGTTGCATATGTTCTATCAGGTAGGTCAGAATAAATATAACAATTAAGCAAAACAATGTTTAGTCCAGTTTTACACTCCAATTGAAATATTATTGTTCTAATTACTGTCAATTTGTATCATCCTACATGGACTGCTAAAGAGTCACCTTCAGCTTGTCATTTTTGCAGATGACTGAAAGAACTTGATCATAAAGGTAAGAAGACGTGTTTCTCACTACACAGCTCCCATTTCCCCATATTTCTTTGAGATGACAGCAGGTAACTCAACCTGGAAAAATGAACAGGAATACAATTCATAAAAATGTCAACTAAGTATTGCTTCAGCACATTTCTGCAGCATCAGTGTTAAGAGCCATGCATTGTAAATGTTCTGCAACTCACTGGACTGTGAAACTACTTGGAAAGCAAGCCTTGAAATTTTGCTTATGAAACATTTACACTGAAAAATTAAATTTAGTATGTCTTTCAGGTAACAAGAAATGTACATTAAAGTTTTGAAACAATGGCAAGTGCAGAGGAAATCACAAAATCAACAGCATAATTCTTATTGACAGTTTCCTATCTGTCCTAATTGTCTGCTCATTTTAGATCTATTTTTCCGTTTTGTGGAGATGATACTTAGAAAATAACTTCAAACTTTAATTCCACAAAATATGTAGACAGCACAAACTGTTCTCAGGGATGCAGTTATTCTGTCAGGAAAGATATCAATGGTTGGTTAAAAGTATTTAAACATTGCCCATATTTATTCATGCAGCAGAGAATGCTGCAACATAAATACTTGCATAAACATAAATCAGTGGAGACAATTTTTCTTTTAAAAGCAATCTAAAGAGATGGGTAGTCTTCTGTTTTACCTGTTGTTTTCCACTCTTTAATCAAAGAAGGCATTTCAGAAATCTATATTAGATTCTGATCCTGCAAATACTTGCAATATGTTTAAGGTCAAGCACCTTGTTCCACTGATTAGTCAATTTAGTTCTATGTAGAATGAAATTGCACGATGGGAATCCTTCCCAGTGCTCATCTTGCTGTTCTCTCAGGCTTTGATACTGAGATGGGACAAAACCAAGTGCAATACAGCTCTAGGTCAGCACATTCTCTCTGGAGGTCGAGAAAGAAAATAATTTTTGTTCGTTTGAGTGAAAGCAAAATTACTTTAAACTTACTCTTAACTAATACTACTATTTTAGACTTCCAAAGTCTTATTACAGAAGATAAGAAACTTCGGGGTTTCCTACTTATCTTGGTGTCTTAAATTGATCACTATCCCAAAAACTATGAGGAAAATGTATAAAAACCTAGAAAGTTCTCTTATAGACTGGAACTGCTTTTAAAAGTTGTACAGCCTGTAGTTAAAAGAAACTAGACCAGACTGATCAGATAAAAAAGACATCTATAGTAACACCCTGATTCCCGAGGCACCAGAAGGCAATGAGCTGGAACAATGTTTTTGACTCTGTGACATCCAAGTACCATTCTAAAAAATGCATGACCTTTAATTAAGAGAGGCAAATATGTTTATATTTACTACATAGTGATCCAAAAGTTCTGAGTCTGAAAATCAAAAAATTGAAAATTCCTACCCTGAAAATGTTCAGGTAAAATATATCAGTCACAGATTCCAAGTTTGACAGAAACAGTGGCTCTCTGAATCACTACATGAACAAAAGTTCACGTTTTGACTTAGACCTTGCTCCAAAACTCAAACCAGTGTCCATATATGAAAACTTCTTTCTCTTGACTTGCCTGACTCACATAGAAACAAATGTATTTGTCACTGAGGTGTCTAATCCCTCCCTGTTTAAATCTACCATGGTTTTCTCTCGAGCCTCCTTGGTTCAGACTTCCAAAGGATTCTTCTAAGAGGTAATAAAAGAAGATGTCACAAAGAAGATGTCATACTGCCCACCCTTATTTGTTCCCTAGATGATGACCATTACATTATGGCATTGAGAAAACTGTGTTACACCAGAATGCCTTGATCCATAGGCAGAGCTAAAAACTCAGTTGAACAAGCTTTGTTCTGCATTACTGCTAATATACAGAATACATCATGAGCATTCATGCTACTACCTATGCAGAATATTAAGAAATATTTGACTGTTTTTTTCCTGGGATGCAAGAGGAGCTGGTCTGGGGCTGTGCTTTGGATTTGTGGTAAAAGCAGTGTTGACAGCACACCAATGCTCTGGCTATGGCTTAGTGGTGCTTACACAGCACTAAGGGTTTTTCTGCTTCTCAGGCTGGTGGTGGGCACAGGTCTGAGAGGACACAGGCAGCACAACTGGCCCTGACAGGCCAAAGGGATATCCCACACCATATGTGAGATGTCATGCATTTGTCTTCCCAGGTTACACAGGATGGAGCCCTGAGTTCCTGGAGATGGCTGAACATGGCCCATGGGAAGTGGGAAATTAATTCCTTGTTTTGCTTTGCTTTGCTTTTAGGCATAACTTTAGCTTTACCTCTTAGTCTGTCCTTATCTCGATTCACACTTTTAGCCTCACCTTGAATACTGTGTGTAGTTTTGGTCAACACAATATAAGAAAGACATTAAGCTATTAGAGAGTGTCCAAAGGAGGGCAATAAAGATGGTGAAGGGCCTGGGAGGCTGAATGAAAAGCAGCTGAGACCACTTGGTCTGTTCAGCCTGGAGGAGACTCAGGAGAGACCTCATGGCAGTCTGCAACTTCTCTGTGAGGGGAAGGAGAGGGGCAGGCACTGATTTCTCTGGGGTGACCAGTGACAGGACCCAAGGAAATGACCTGAAGTTGTCTCAGGGGAGGTTTAGATTGGGTATTAGAAGGTGACTGGGCACTGGAACAGCTCCCCAGGGAGGTGGTCAGAGCATCAATCCTGAGAGAGCTCATGAGGAGTTTGGACAATGCTGTCAGGTACACGGGTGACTCTTGGGGATGGTGCTGTGCAGGGATGGCAGCTGGAGTCAGTGATCCTGATGGGTCCCTCCCCACTCAGTATATTCTGGGATTCTGAGATTCTCACCCCTATTGTGGAGGGAGTGTGTGAGCTCCTGGATGGGACTTGGCTGCCTGCTGCCACCAAACCATGACAAATATTCATGTTGGAGTGATGCTTGAGCTTTTTCTTCCTCATCCTGTAAAGATCCATATACTCACAGGTATTCCTGCTCCTGACTCACAGTGCAGTTGAGTCATATATTGGAAACTAGACACCATTTAAAATCTGAACCTTGGGCTCTTACTACTTCATACATAAACCAAGAAAATCTGCTGAGGACAGCAGAAACTTTGCTAATTGAAATTTTGGTTTCAAAACTTTTAAAACTAATATGAGCAAGATGGAAATACTTGTTTTGATCTCCAGGTGAAGTAATTTTTAAAAACCTATTTCTTCTCCCAAGCATTTGGCATATTCATACTGAAAATACTCACAAATATTCTGACTTTAAAAGCAACCCAAAGACAGAAACAGTATTTTGTTTTGCTGCTCCCTGCAAGAAAATCTTTGACGTTTATCCTAACAGGGCTGTTAGGATAGCCTTGCTGAAATCATGCTGACTGGAGAATGCAAACAGTGAAGCTGTACTTGCTGGACACTCACAAGAGCTGAACAGAAAAGATTCAAAACAGAAAAAAGGCAATTTTAAAGTTGTATCTTGAAGTAAAAGACCAAAGTTACATACTTAAAGACTAAACTTGAAAGTTAAATTACTGATGTGGAGAACATGTGAAATGGACAAATCAGGCCACTGGATTCCTGCATAAAAATATTAATAGGCAAGATTTTTGAGAGAGTAAGTCTCATGAGTTTGAAATTAAGTTCTGATATGTTGTTTTAATCCACAGTGAAAGTTATTTTATGCTTTTCAAAGCAATAAGCATAAGTCATATGTAAAGAGAAGAAAATGAAGAGGTGTGATATTGGTTTGACCTACACCACTTTGAATCAGAAGTGCTAAAAGTGATCTTAAAAAGAAACAAACAAACAAACAACAACAAATCAGACAACAAGTAAAACAAAAAACCCCAACAACCAACAAAACAAGGACCAAAAAACCCACACAAACAAAAACTAAACCAAACCAAACCAAAACCCAAAACAAACAAATAAACACCCCAAACAAATAAACAAAACCAAACAAGAAATAAACCCAAACAAAAACAATCCAGAACCAGAAATATTCCCAGATCAGAGCTGGGAAAGGCTCTCACGATACAATCCAAAGCAGTATCCAATGTACAGTCGAGTTTAAAAAACCAAAAAAAAAACCCAAGAAAATCCAAGCCAAACCTAGATACCACCTTGCTAGTGAAAAGTGCTGTAGTTTGAAAAAAATAAAATAAAAAAAAACAACAACAACGACAACAACAAAACAGCCAGTAACAAAAATTATATGCCTACTGGCAATTATTAAACAGCATCAAAAAAATTTCCAGTGTCCTAATGTTTGACCCATTAAGAAAGTCACGATCATTATTTTGACTTGGACCAACTAGCACCTTCACAAACAATTTACAGGCCCATCTCAGAAGTTAGCTCCTACCATGATTATTCCCTGCAGGCAGACTGGATGCAATCATCCTTTTTTTTTTGGAGGTTAAACTAGTTTAACAGTTGGACATGGGCTATTCTGTGCTAGCTGTTCTCAGTGTTGGAGAACATTCCCAGACTTGTTTATTTTATGAATACCAACATAGCCAAATATTACAGGTTATGGGTAGCTGAAGCTGAAATTATTACAAGAATGTGACCTGCAGAGATTTAAAAGCAATTGATAAACAACAGGAGCATATGAACCAAGAAGCTGTCCAAGAGATGAAAGAGACCCGAGGGACTCCACAAAATGTTTTCTCCTGCAAGAACAACTTCCTGGCAACCATACATTTAGCTACACTATTTATTTTGTCACTGCAGCTAAAAGGCAACAGAATAAGGCTGCATTTATGGAAATAGACGGGAAAAATTAAAAGTCTATTAATGACCAAAAAAGAAATTTTGTACTTATCACATGGAAGAAAGGCATTACAATCCTCTTGAAAATGTTTAGAAAAATATTTGTTGTTGTTGTTGTTACATTATTACTGTATTATTCCTACTCTCCTTTTCACATATGAGTTTTTTTTCCCATATGTGCTTAATTCCTGGGTAATTCCTATCCTGAGTGATTAGGAAATCTGTGTGTTTGAGAGTGCACAAATTGCCAAGCAATATATCTACTTAGCTTGCTCTGTTAGAGACATTCGTTCTGTTTAGAGCAGACTAGTGAAACATAAACAGCACAACATATTTACTTAAAACATCAAAGAGTTCCTGCTTGTGATGATGGCAGTCTAACCTTGTCTTTCAGACTGCTGAAGGCTATTGGCAGAAAAGACAAGGTTTGGGGATGTAGGTAGAAATCAGGTTGAATCAGTCAGATTAAAGAGGACACAGGACTGGTTCCATTTCCAGTGGCACAGTTACTCTGTGTTGTCAGCAGGTGAGCCCAGAAACAAGAACTCACTTCTTTGATGCTGATTAAAAAGTTTACAGATCTCAAAGCTCCAGACAGCAAATGATGGGATTCATTTATGAGTTATGTCTAGCACACATCTGGGCCAAGTCACCACAGGATCCTTCCACAGTCCTGCAGAGAGCAGGGAGCTAGGCAGGAACAGCAAGAACAGGTCAGGGACTGCCTCATTACCCCCTGAAGGAGACACCTTCTATATGATCAGATGAGCTGCACTTGAATTTCCACTGCTGGGACTCTGCTGGGAGTCAAAACAACCAGACAATTAAAGTTAGGTGAGCTCAGCTAGAGCAATGGTGTGACAGGTCACTGCAGTGCACGCTCAGGGAAGGCACATAGACACACACACACACACACACACACAGAGGAGCCCAGCTGAGCCCATGGCAACAAGTCAGACCCTAAAACATGCTATGTATTGCCAGAAACAACATAAGGGTTTGGCACATCCCTTCTCAGCACAGGCTCAGTTTAACTAGTACTACCTAAAGCCCCTAACCTGCAGCCAGAAAAGAAGACAGAAAGACTGATAATCATGATCAGTGCGGGCACTGAAAGTTACAGGAACCTCAAGCAGACATTTGAAAAACAAAAATATTGGTGGCTTAATGAAGGATATGTGTTTATATAAGAAATTTCTCACCCATAAGCACAAAGACACCCGTTTCTTCAAATTGGAGTTTGCAGTGCATGTACACAGCATGCCCAGGTAATACTGCAAATGTGGATCTGACCTCCCAAAGTGGTTGCTTCACCTGCATTTAGTCTAGAGATATTTGAAACCAGCCAATGTCTTCCAGGAACAATTAGTACCATGGCATGTGCAGAAAGGTCAGAGAAGGCTGGAGAGATAATAGAGAGCTGGGCCTGCAGAGGGTACCACATGTACCTTGTGCCACAGAGTGCACACTGTGAGCTCTGACTGCAGGAAATCAGGCAGCTGGGGCTGCTGTTTGCATTTCCCCTCCATATTCCTGTGACTATTAAAGCAATAGCACAATGTGAGAGGTGTTAGTACCATTGATGTGCATTCTGCTGTACACATAGCTGACACTGTTAATTATGTGCTTTTTGTGTCAGAGCCAAAACTCAAAATACTTCTGTTTGCAAAAAAGTCAACAAAACGTGGAACTGTGAAGCTTCATCATCTGAAACACACAGCACTTATTAAATCTGTTTGTGGGCTGTCACACAGGAAGAGTGCACAATACTGCAAGGAAAAACAAGCTAGAGAAAGCAGATGCCTTAACAGCTACTAATTAGAATCTAATTACTCTTTCAATTACCTTTACTCAGCACTCTAGGTCCCCAAGCCTCTACTGACAGCCATCAGCTGTCCATGTGGCATCCTCATCTGGCACAAACCGTATTGAGTGTGAAATTAAACAAGACACTGTTACCCCAGCATTAGCAGCAAGCCTTTCCAACTCCCTGTGGTAGCAAGGCATGCTGAATATTTCATAGCATGCATTTAGAGCTGGTGTCTCTGTCTTGAGGCAGCACAAATACCATATTTCTGCTGGATTACACTGCTGCAGAGCTGTAGGCCAGTGATTACATTCTATGTACAAACACAGACAGCCAAATCACAGTCATGCTGGACTAAATATGGATTCCTCATCCTTTTACACGAGTTTAGACTCCTGTTGTTACAAGCAATTTTGTTATGGGTTAACCTCTAGCATCAATCCCTTCCTTACTTAAAAACAGAGAAGGTTCCTTGCACACTGAAGGAATGAAACATAAACAGAATCCTTATTTCTCCAGAGAGTTTTCTTCTGTATATTCTAAGGAATTGAAAATCACCAAATCCCTGTCATCTGGAGATCTCTGTATACCTTTTATTATTTTTCATAATTCTTGCAGTGCCTGGAGTCCTCCCACAGCTACAGAATCCCTCCAGAGTGGCTCTGTAGATGTTTACACTGTGAGCAAGACCACACTGCCACAAGCACACAGCTTAACCACATAAAAAACAGAAATAATCTCTATTTACAGATGAGGAACCAAAGCTGAGAGACACTTCCCCAAAACATGAAAGACTGAACCTCAGACTTCCTTCTTCCAGCACAGCATTTACTCTGGGCCCACCCTTCTTTCCCCAGAAGGATGGGCCTCCTTGCTTGTAAATAAACCCATCTTAGTTTTTTAGGAATGTGAATTTTTGAAGCCCCTGAGTAGTAAGACCTTTTGAGACATAAAGAATTAGTCAGCATTAAAAAGAGTATCTGGTGTGACTTTGTCATGAGAGTTATCAAAGGAGTGTGTCAGAGACTGAATGTTATATTTTATGGCTTAAACAGCTTCATGAAGGATGTTTGCTTATTATAGCAAAGTTGTATAAAAGCAGCAGAGACCACCACACCATGAATAGGCTGTCTGACTGAGGCCCTGGACCATGAAGATAACATAATGACTCAGGCCTGGGCTGGGGAAGAAGAAGGAACTCACAGAGGTATCAAGCCTAGCACCTTGGGCTGGAGACCACAGCGCCAGGGCTATCAGCTGCCAGGCTGGACAGAGCCTCACCAAAGGCTGGGGGAGGAAGAGAGGTTTTGGGTGTGTGTGGAAAAGCCTCTGGTCAGAGGCAATGAACACCCATCCTCTGCTGGGCAGAGAAGCCCAGCGTGGGGCCCTTTGCCCTGAGAA
This sequence comes from Muscicapa striata striata, assembly GCA_030060385.1. Classification (NCBI taxonomy): domain Eukaryota; kingdom Metazoa; phylum Chordata; class Aves; order Passeriformes; family Muscicapidae; genus Muscicapa; species Muscicapa striata. The sequence goes on from JAREIS010000233.1 coordinate 40,220, forward strand.
AAGCTGCACACACATCAGGGACAGAGGGACATCATGGCCCAGCAGAGCCCCCAGAGGGGTCCCAGACCCTGCACCAGAACACTGCAGCATGATACAACAGACCCAAGGGATGGTGTCAAACTTGCCCTACCCATGGGAGGCACCTGGGCCTTCCCACCTGGCCAAAACATGTATTAACCCATGAACTGCCTCCCTCCTTCCCATTCCTTCCTCCCATTCCTTCCTCCCATTCCTTCCTTCCATTCCTTCCTTCCTTCCTTCCTTCCTTCCTTCCTTCCTTCCTTCCTTCCTTCCTTCCTTCCTTCCTTCCTTCCTTCCTTCCTTCCTTCTCTTTCTTTCTTTCTCTTTCTTTCTTTCTTTCTTTCTTTCTTTCTTTCTTTCTTTCTTTCTTTCTTTCTTTCTTTCTTTCTTTCTTTCTTTCTTTCTTTCTTTCTTTCTTTCTTTCTTTCTTTCTCTTTCTTTCTTTCTTTCTCTTTCTTCCTTTCTTTCTCTTTCTTCCTCTCTTTCTTTCTCTTTCTTCCTCTCTTTCTCTTTCTTTCTTTCTCTTTCTTCCTCTCTTTCTCTTTCTTTCTTTCTTTCTTTCTTTCTTTCTTTCTTTCTTTCTTTCTTTCTTTCTTTCTTTCTTTCTTTCTTTCTTTCTTTCTTTCTTTCTTTCTTTCTTTCTTTCTTTCTTTCTTTCTTTCTTTCTCTTTCTTTCTCTCTTTCTCTTTCTTTCTTTCTTTCTTTCTCTTTCTTCCTCTCTTTCTCTTTCTTTCTTTCTTTCTTTCTCTTTCTTCCTCTCTTTCTCTTTCTTTCTTTCTTTCTTTCTCTTTCTTCCTCTCTTTCTCTTTCTTTCTTTCTTTCTTTCTTTCTTTCTTTCTTTCTTTCTTTCTTTTTCTTCCTTTCTTTCTCTTTCTTTCTTTCTTTCTTTCTTTTTCTTCCTTTCTTTCTTTCTTTCTTTCTTTCTTTCTTTCTTTCTTTCTTTCTTTCTTTCTTTCTTTCTTTCTTTCTTTCTTTCTCTTTCTTTCTTTCTCTTTCTTTCTTCCTTTCTTTCTTTCTTTCTCTTTCTTTCTTTCTCTTTCTTTCTTCCTTTCTTTTTCTTTCTTTCTTTCTTTCTTTCTTTCTTTCTTTCTTTCTTTCTTTCTTTCTTTCTTTCTTTCTTTCTTTCTTTCTTTCTCTTTCTTTCTTCCTTTCTTTCTTTCTCTCTTTCTTTCTTTCTTCCTCTCTTTCTCTTTCTTTCTTTCTTTCTTTCTTCCTCTCTTTCTCTTTCTTTCTTTCTTTCTTCCTTTCTTTCTTTCTCTCTTTCTTTCTTTCTTCCTCTCTTTCTTTTTCTTTCTTTCTTTCTTTCTTTCTTTCTTTCTTTCTTTCTTTCTTTCTTTCTTTCTTTCTTTCTTTCTTTCTTTCTTTCTTTCTTTCTTTCTTTCTTTCTTTCTTTCTTAAAGAGGGTTTAGCTGTATGGGCATGGACTGTTCATGATGCTCTGTCTCAGTGCCACCAAGCAGCCCCAGACATAATTTATAAGCACAGTTGCAGCTTAATTCTCTGCTAACTATGACCTATCAGCTTACTTGCCTGTACAACTCCTCTTCAGCTCTGGTGGAAATAAATCATTACTGGAAAAGATCAAAGAGCAGAAAAAAGTTTTGCTGTGATTCTCCTTACTTCTTGCATCTGCTAAAGACCACAAGGTCAATAACTACTTTTTTTCCTGCACAAATCCCTCTTTGGGAAGAGGGGGTCAGAGAGACTACAAACTGTGTATACAAACTATAACTCCCCATCCTGAGCACTGATCAATCTCTCCTGTTAATTAGCCAAACTCAGTTATCAATATGAGGAAGCTCCTAACAAGACACAGTTTCATTTTTAATTCCTAAAGAGAGACGATTACTGATGTGCACACAAATAGGTCAAGCTAATATAAAGAATACAGATAGAATATTAAAGCAGTTTTCTATCCCAAAGCAACCCCTTTAACAAACCCCCACTGTCAGTCTTGAATCAGGTTGTTTTCTTGTTACAGGCAAATGTGCATGGGGCAGTGGACCAGATCTTTGCCTTTTCTCCTGCTTCAAGTGAAAGGCCAGGCAAACAGCATTACAAAGGGAAAACAAACTGCCAGAGGAGGAGCAGCTCCACTGAAGAGATGGGAACAACTCCTGCTGTCATGGGAGTTTTAAAAGATTCCTAATCCCCAGAAATCACCGTCCCTTTTAAAAACAACCCACCAAAAACCAGATATTGACCTTGCAATACAAAGAATCCATTTTGAGAATAGGAAAGGAGGAAAGAGAAAGATGTTCAAAGTAAGTGCTGTATAAAAAGGTGCCTATCTGCTTCCATGCCACCTAAAAACTTCCTTATATTTTCAGTGAACATTTTTCTTTATTCTGATTTAGACTGTAACATACTATTCTTCAATAGATGGACAGAGGGATTCACTTTCTGCAACCTACAATGTAATACTACATATTTTTATAATTTCACAAGCAGTTTTCTCCAGTGAATATTATTCTGATAGTAAAATGAGTAAAAATGTTTAATTTAATGTACCATTTAAGAAAATACTTTTCTTAGGGGGATACTGCACTACTTTATTAATCCACTGTTCTGTGAAGATGCAGAAACTTAGCTTGCTATACAGACCTCTCTGCTGAGTTCAGACATCAATTATTTTTAATCAAAACTTTGAAATTTTCCAGAAATGCTACCTGGAATTTCCTCTATGTATTCAAAGGAGAGGATAGAGGATTATTTTCTATTACTCTTTTTTATTAATTATTAATATTGACTAAATATGTGTTGATTTTATTTGCCATCTATGAAGATGATTGTAAAGGGAAACTTTTAAACAGTTTTCCTGCATTCTATTAGATTTTTGAGATCTAAAACCCTTGAGCACATGAATACACTTGGAAAATGAAAGGTTTTTTTGGTTAACCAGAGCAAGGGAAGGATGTCAGATACAGTGGGGGAGTTCTCTCTCATCCCTCCAGTTTGAAATATTTAGCATACTAATTTTTTTCATCTAAGCATATTCTTAAGCCTTTAAGAAAATTGGAAATTACTTAAGAGCTAGAGAATTAATGCATCTATATATGAACATATTGATATAAAACCTTAAATTTATATAAGATTAAATTATATTGTAATTATAAAATACAACTGGTCTTGCTTTTATCTTCTCCAGTTCCAGTATCTTACAGTGAGATAATCCATCTAATTCCAGAGTGGGTGCCATCTGTATTTTAATTTATTATTAAATCCTGAAACTGTTAAGCATACATCAGAGGACACAAATCTAAATATAACACAGAATTATTGGAATCCATGTGAAGTTAATCTTGTAGCAATATTGACACAAGATGATAAACCTTTCTTATTGCTACTTATTTTTTTATTGCAAAATTTCAGCCTTTCCAAATGGCAGCAGAAGAATTTTGTGCAAGCTGCAGACTTGTGAATTAGCAGCATGGCTTCTTGGTGTTTCTCCCTGCAATGAACTAGTGCAGCACCTCAGAGTTAGTTTCACAAAATCACTCTCAGAGACCAGACTTTCAGGCTGGTTTTGCAAGGACAAGATTTTGAGAAGTGGTTTTTGACCTGCAAGCACACAGGCACAGCATCCCACAAAACCCTGTGTGCAAAATTGTTCTATAGATTAAAACTGCTATTGCTGAGGTTCTTTGTCCAGATGAAGAAGAAATGGACTCTGAAGTCCAAAATGCCTGTGTGCCTGAGATCACACTGTGAGCCCATTTAATCTGCACTCTCATATATATATATACATATACACACACACATATATATATATGAGCAGCCAATTTCCTGACCTCTTTGTTCCACGCCTCCTCTCTCTTCCTGTACATAGTACAGAGAGTACAAGCAAAATGTGTCAGCACTACTTTCTTCAGGATCATCTCAGACATATGCTGAATAATCTCTAGAGCAAAGTGAAGCCATATATAGCAAGCAGCACTTTTGCTTTGAATTACATTCAGCTCCAGCTAACAAGCTCCACATGATTTAGGTTGAGTAATTTAAGATGATGGTAGGGAGCAGGTCAGTTCACTGTCCAATATTTCAATACTGTCACAGCCTTCACCTGTGATTTATTTTAGTGTACTTCTGAGCTTGTTCTGCCATCTGCATTTAAATGACAACATCTAGGTAGATTAGGGTTCAGCAAGATTTCAAGGAAGTATATAAAATTCTAATTCTTTTGTTCCAAACTAGAGGGAAGCATGCCCAAGGCAACTTAGCAAGAGACTATACTTCTCCAAGAGGCATGACACATTTATCACAGTATCTTGATTCAACACAAGTGAAGATCCCCAAAAGCTGACAAGTTAGAAATCAGAATTAGGAAATTGCTGCTTTGCAGAAGCATTCCCATTCTGATCCTCTTGTGCCTGTCCAAACACTGGACTGAGTAATACATATGCAGGAGGTCACAAATCGCCCCTGAAAAGCACTGCAAAACATCAGAAGTGTTCAGAGGACACACTGGGTGCTGAAATGCTTGGAAGATCTTGAGCATATGGCTTCAGACATCTTTTAGACACAAAACTACTTTAGAGAAACTGCTTTCTGGGTATCTAATACTTATTATACATAACAGGACTTCTTTGAGAAGTTTAGACAAATTATTTCCTTCTCTTGTGTTGGCAGCATTTACTGTTGCCCTGCTACTTTTAAATACCCATTACAAAATAGGAAAAATAAAACAGTTGCCAAGGCAGCATAAATCTGAAAATGACTCACAGTGATTTCACTCTACTTAAAACATTTATTTGCAAGTGTTTGGACATTTGTCTTAATTGTCATTATTGTAGATGCCTCTAGGAAGAAAAACACTCTGCTCTGAATAGCTGATATTCTGGTATCATTTCTACCAATATTACTTTAAGCTGAGCTGACTCTTTGAAAAGTACACTTTAATAATTATCATGGCATTTAAGAGAAAATCTTGAATCAAACAAAAATGTGATATAGATACTTAATTTAAGCATTTAAATATAACAATTCAAATATTCAAGTTTTGGGAACATGTCTAAGAAGCTACCACATGAAATGGCAAAAATGCATATTCAGCAGCAGAATAAAACCAGAATTAGTCTGAGATGTCACTTGAGATTTCATACTCTTTTTGCTCTCTAGCTGTAACTTAGCCAGGTCAGTGTTTGTAGATGCCTTTCTCCTCATCCATGATCTTCATGCACAAATAATTCTTCTGCAACACAAATACACACATTGCATGTATTTCATTATGATCACAGAGAAACAATAAATCCAAGGAATTCCACATTTCTTTGACCCGCAGGGCTGAACGTAAGAACAAGACCTTTTGCACCTCTGCTCGCAGCCCAAATTTCCTCGCTGCATTATCCACCCCCAGCACCAGCCTCCCACCAGCATCTCCTGCTCGTTCCTGCTGGGCTCTTGCACAGCAGAAGTGCCTCTAAGGGAGTTGTAGCCCCCAGCTTCCATTCAGCTGCTGTCTTTGACTGCATACTGGGCAGGAAGAGAGGACAGAGCCAAAATCTTCCCACAGGTGTTCAATAACAGAAGCGACAGACACAAACTGCAACACAAGAAATTCCAACCAAGTGCAAGGAAAAATTCTTTCACCATAAGGTTGGTCAAAGATTGGAACAGGTCACCCAGGTCTCTGGATCCTCCACCCTCGGAGATACTTAAGTCTTAACCAGATATTGCCCTCAGGAGAGCAGATCTAACTGGATATGACCTCATCAAGGGCTAGACTAGATATCCTTTCCAATCTTCATTACTCTTTAATGCGAAAATCTGGAGATAAAGTGCTCTTCTGGAGCTTCAACTGGTCAAAATTATCTCATTTATTCAAGGCAGAAGTTCCCAGCTTGAATATGCTAATTCTTAAATATAGGGGAAAATAAGAGGTTTTTAGGGTTTTTTTAGGAGAAAACTCATCTCTTATTTAGGCAAATGTAATCACACACTACACCTGTAAAGGGCTTCCATCAGAGGTACCTCAAGCATTGTAAATATCATTAAGGACAATAATATCCATTACCAGAAAGTGCAGGTGCATTTCTTAGCTTTCCTTTATCAAGTTCTAAGCTGGTTAGAGCTGCTGCTAAGGGAGAAGAGACTATTTGCTCAGGTTTATGCCACGTTATCACAGCTACACATTTGGCCAATTCTGAGACACTGAAGTGGCTCCTACACAGCATGGAGCATAGGAAGAGAATAACAGATACTTCTGCTCTACACATAACTCCAAAAACTGAATACTCAAGGACTTTTCTCCAAGAGAATATAATCCATGTGATAGAAATCTACCCATACTTCACTACATGGCTACCTTTCCTTTACCTTTACTGCTTATTAGAGCAGATATAATGAAGAAAATAGATTTGTACCAACATACCTGCCACTTAAAAAACAAATTTCTGCCTTGTCTCAAGGTTAATATTCAGTGATCTTTACAAGTCTGCATTTTCTGCACTGTTAATATATTCTTCTGTGACTCCCTCTCCTTTTCCTATTCAGGTTTTGGCAAGTAAAAAGGATTTTAAAAATGCATTTAATCCATTCTTTATGGAATGACTCACTGAAAAGGAGAGAATAAAGTCCTCTAATTATAGCTGCCATGGTTTTTACCTCCTGCTAAGTATACTAATATTCTTTGCACTAATTGCAACTTTCCCCTTCCTCCTCCAAATTTTAAATTCTCAAACAGCTTATTTATTGAAACATTTTTAAACTCATTACTGTAAGACTTTTCTCCATTGCAAATGCCAGGGGTCTGAGGAGACCAGACCCTGCCATTTTCTCACCTCCAAGTTTATCTGAAAGAACACTACCATACCCAACTTAATTTAAGAAAGCATCCATTGCAAGAAGAGAGAATGTCTGTCATTAGACTGAGCGATGTAGATGGAAAAAAGACAAATAGATTCCTCAAAAGAATGGCTGAAAGGAGACAGCCAGCAAAAAAAAATCTGCTCAATGATGGACCAGCATGTACACACAGTAGAGTTCTCTATTTGCCTGCAAACCAAATGATAACCATCTGATAACAACATCTGATAAACTGCTGTGGCTGCCGTGGGGGCAGGGGGAAAGAGGCATGCTGCAGTCAGAGAAATACATTTCAACTCACTGCACAAAAATCAACTGTGCTCTGGCTAAAACCTGGAAAGACACACATCATGTTACAACCACTGCAGCCTTCCCACTGAACACAACACAAAATATGTGTAAGGCACCAATCTATATGACCTTGGAGCTGCACACGTGCATATGGCTATGGCTTCCACAGCTGTGAAACCCTGAAATTCAGCACCACATGAGAATGGTTGGAAATCAGTGATCCTGTCCAATGTCAGCTGCAAGGAAATCCCTGCACAGCTACCACAGCACTCACAAGGGACACTTGTGAGTCCCTCACAAGCTCACTGACTGGAGAACCTCATGCAGGAGCTGCTGAGAGTGGAAGAGATAACTACAGCTGTCTGAACAGAAAAAAACATAACTTTGTACCTCAATTTACATCCATAGGAGAATATATATAATATTAATTTACTGATATGAATTTTACCAGTCCTGAAGCTTTCTTGGCATTGTTTTGGGCTTTTAAAATTATCATTTGTTTTGATTTGGTTTTGTAATTTCTTTTTTTTTTTTAAGATCACATGGAAAGGAAGCTGCTCATAGTAGTTTGGGGATGAAAGACACAGATCAACCTCTGGCTTGAGCTCAGCAATTCCTGCCTCCCCAGCTGGTGGAAAAGCAAATGGCAAGTGCACAGCTCTTCCTCCCCCAGCCACCACCTGTGCCAGGCAAAGCAGAGCAAGGCAAAAAGCAAGCCTTTCAGGCAGGCAAACCATCTGCCATGTGCTGCTGCTGCATAAGAGATCAAAAGGGCAGCAATTAATGTTCCACTTTTGATGAGATCTAGCCATTGCTTCTGGTTTGGACATCTCTAGCTCAAGTTAAAAAAGCAGGCCCTGCAGGCAGAGATGTGCATCTAGCAATTCTCCAGAATCTGAGAAACACTCTTTTGAGTGTTCAGCTCAAAGAAAACACCAAACTCCAGCTTCTTCTGAGGCACTATCTCCCATAGTTGCAAAAGACATCTGAAACAGTCATAAAAGTCAAGATTTAAAGCTTCATACTGTTGCCATTTCTGTGTTATTTACCTCCAGTCCTACCACCCCCATCCCTCTCCACCCTCAAAAATCCAACCCAAAAAACAACCCTCTATCATCTGGGTACTTAATCATCTTTTCAAGCAAATTGTTACTCCCTCACAAAAACCAGAGAATTCATTAGTCTATTCCCCTCACCACCTACCATTTCTCACATTAAATGGAGAATATTTGTGATCTTAAGCAATCAAGTTTCTAAAGCACAGTGAAAATTTGTTATTAGAATAGTTCATCACCACAGGCCTTTTGGTCTTTCCTCCCAGCTACCCACCCACAGACTTTGAGGGAAACAGTTGCAGCTTACAGGGAGAAGAGGGAAACACCTCACATTCAGCAAAGGGAGCCCACACAGGGTCCCACAAACACCACTTGGTACACAGGTTAGTATCCCAGGTGATCTTACCCTGTTATTGGAACAAACTAAACCATTCCAATTTACAGAAAAGTCAGCAGGAGATTATTTCAGAAGTTAAGAGGTCTAAAAGTCAAAGCATGCTAGAATTCCCTAGAAGAGAAAATGTTGTCTGGCCCCTCGGTGAGGCTATGCACCTGCTCTGCCCTGGAAAGCAGAAGTTGACAAAGGATTTGGCAATCACAAAACCAAGGCACTTAGGCATATTCAAAGGCCTGGTAACATTATGGTTAACTTTTCAAACTGTGTCAGCTGTGCTCAGATGATTATTTCTTCCCCTTCAGCTTGAACAACATGCAGGTCTCTAAATTCCTCCTCCTGCAGACAAGGGATAGAAAGCAATGCACTGCAGTCATCAATGCCAAACTGTGCTGGGCTGGAGATTGTATTATGAAAAAAAGACTTGTCACACTGGATCAAACATCTTGGTTGATCCAAGATTTACATCCTCTTCACCAAAGCCAGTACTTAATTACCTTGACTGACATCTCAAAAAGGATGATACATAATATTCAAGTTTCAGGATCAGGCAGAACAAACCCTTCCACTAATGACTTTTGCTCTAAAACAAAGCAAAACCCCCAGTACATTAAGCCTGTTCTGCTAATTTCTTTAACAGTGCATCTGGAGTTCTAAATAATTAGATGGAAAGTTACAGGACTTTTCACTCTCACAACAAATCTGTCCCAGCTAATTTCCCAAATGAATCGAGAATCTGGAGCCAACCGACTACACATTAGTCACTTGGCTAGCAAGGAGGACTTAACTTACACTAATGAACTAAGGACTTCATTAAAATGTAATTTTAAGTTAAGCAATACACCAGGATAATATATGGTAGTAGGAAAGGGACAGGATGGACACCACCGACTTAGCTTCTTGCTACTTATCACTAATAAATTAATATAAATTAAAAATCAATACAGCAGGGTAGTGCAAGACAAATGCTAAAGTCCATGAAGAGAGCATTTGTTAGATTCATTACCCCTGTGCTGCCAGGCACATCACTAATTCTTCAGGACTGGAGAGGACAGAGACAAGCTGCTTTGCACAGCAGAGCCAGAATTTGCATCAGCTCCCCTTCTGCAATCGATTCCTATCCCCTCATGCCCAAACCATCACTTATGCAGACAGGAGTAGTACCAACTTTGAATTATTGTGAGAAAGCCTCAGAGAAAGTCACAGAGCTATCCAAGCTCTTTACTCGTGCCATTAAAAATGGCCACAGAGTGAATGGGAATGGTATTTCATCCTACGCATTGTATCCTAGATTATTTGAAAGACAACTGATGACTTCAGTTATCTCAGTCAGTCAAAATCCATTCCCATTCTTTTCCATTCTTCAAACTTGACCTCAGCAATGCTTGCTCAAATTATTGTGCAAAAATCAGTATGAAAATAGTATACAAAGCTCTGGGACAAAAATAAAAAAAAGGTTTTTCTCAGAGATGCTTAGCCTAAAGTTAAATTTTGACAAATATACTGCACAGTTGCACTTACCACGAGGCAGAAGGAACACTGGTGCCATGCAGTTGAAATTTTTTCTTTATGACCTGCCCTTTAGGTATCTTTCATATACAAAATGTAGAAATGTCACCATCATGACAATTCAAATATTCTCAAAGGTGACTTGCCACATATTGTTTAAACTAGATTCGTACCTTTGTGGGTTTTAACTAGACTAGGTTAGGAGCCTATCTTAAAAAAATAATCGATACAATACATTGATACAATACAATAATTACATCAATAAATACAATAATAACATCACTTTTACTACTATTATGTTCAGAAATATCAATCCTCTGGCAGTTTTGCAGCGTGCTTCTCTTAAGTACATGTATGCTCATCCTTTTATCAAAAAGACAGCTCCAAATACCAAACCTTTAAAGTGTATCTAATAGAATTCAGCATGTATTTAAGTAAACAAAAGTAAAAAACCAAGTCTATTTCGCTTGTCAGTAACTCCCACCCATGGAATTCATCTTTAAATTCTAACTTGTTTCTCCATTGATACAGACAACTATCTCTGTATGGCTGCATAAAGATTAGACTCCACTGTACCTTCCTTCCAATTGCGTCACAGCAACTTAAATATTTAATACATGTTCCTTTAAAGAAATTTAAGTGAATTTATTGTATAAAATTATGATTGGCATGGTACAGAAAAGTTCCTTTTAATGCACATTTCCCATTAACTTGTACACAAATATTACAAGTATCAAGCAAAATGCAAAAGTCTTAAGAACTAATTCCATACTACAAAAGTGTTCACATAGTGAAGTTACTCTGGTTACAAAATGTCATGGAAATAAAAGCACTTCAAAATACGTATTTGGGAAATGTTTCAAATAATCAATGCAACCTTAAGTTAGTTAAAAAATGCAAAGAAAGAGATACCCTCTTCAAAACACTATTGTTCATTTGGCAAGATGGAGCAAAGTTCAGATCAGTTCACTGAAGGACAGAAAAAACAAACAAAACAAACTTCTTTAGTTAAGAAAGGACTCAATTATACTATGATGACAAATAACGCCATCAAAAAGTTATCTGGCTCTCTTGTTTTCACACAGGAGCTGTCAGAGGCAGAGATGTGTAAATGAACACTTCCAGGTATATACAGATTGCCTTTTCAAAAACCAACTAACTAATCAAAACTAAGCCCAAAAAAAAAAAAAAAAAAAAAAGAAAAATCCCCAACCAAAAAAATTAAAAAAGCAAGCCCCAAAAAACCAGAAAGGAGACAATCTGAACTTTGTTGCTTCAATTGAACTAGTTCAGTTCTTTAGGCTGCAGGACCCAAGAACACCAACCTGCAAAGGATACAAATTTAAGGAACAAAATGGAACTCCCACTAGGAAGGCACACGTGGATGCTCGGTTACGCGTGCCGCACCTCCTCTCAGTAAGGCTGGTAGAGGCTCTCACATCTCTGCTTCCCAATCGCCTTCCCAAGAAGACTGAAATGCTCAGACCCAACAACCAACCTAACAAAAGTGAGGCAGTCGTACTGTTAGAAAATAACACAAAATTTTGAAGACTGAAAGCATCCTTAAAAACTGGCACAAAATAACTACAAAAGAAGCCATACTTTACATTATTTTGTATCAGATGACTTGCGTGTGTTTGAGCCATTGAACATTGGTATGTATATCTACATGAAACTCACAAAGAACATTTTGTTCAGGCATTATTGTTGTTTTTCTTTTTGACACACACAAAAGTTACCGTCAGGTTATCCAGTCTATTTAAATGCAGTGAAAAACAGTCCACAGCAGGCGTAAAAGGAGCAGTATCCAATACAGTGTTGTCTTGCAAAAATGGAGTCAGAATTCCTGAGTCTCAGAGACATTGCTGTCCTCTCCATTACTGGATTATTTCTTTTCCAAGGAGAACCTCTAGTTTTCGTTTCTTCACTCTGATGAAATTTTTAATAGATTGCGTCTTTTAAAAAATGTAAAACTAGTACAAAAGATGTGCCAACCAAAGTGAATTTTTAAAGCTTTTTAAAGGGAGAGGGGATTCACTTACAAAATAAAGGCCACCTTCTTGTAAAATTAGTACTGCTAATATCCCATCATTCTCTTTGGAGCAGAGATTTAGCTCCCTGCTCTAGAAGCCTTACCACATGCAGTCATGTGAGCTGAAAAACTTCATCCTTTTAACAATTAAAAATATCATATATAGGACTAACGTGGAACAGCCCTTTGTTACAATCACCAAGGTGGCAAAACCAATTAAGTGTCATTCAAATAGTCATTGCAATCTAACTTCTGCATTTTCCCTTGTACTTTGCATATTGCACAGTGTAACTTAAAATGTAATTTAAGAGCACTTCAGTCCCACAATGTAGGATTTAAGCTTGTGTAAATACATTTGCATGGCTCTGCAACATTTGTAATGACTTAGAAAAATACATTCAACCAAAACTTTATATAGGGCTATATTTTTTTTTAAATCAAAAATGAAGAAAAAGCCAAATGGTCCCATCATTAGCTAAATGATACACTCAAAGTTCTGGAAGCGATTTCAAAGCAAAAGCACATTCAAGAATAACATACGTTGAATTGCATACTTTCTCATTCACCTTCATCAGTAATAAAATTCTACTGTATATAATTATTTAGCCTTATAAATAATGCTAAGCAGAAAAATATTTACCTCTGTGCTACTTTTCTGTTTATAGAAGCATTTCTCAGTTTATAGGAGCAAAGGAAAAAATAACTAAAGTGCAGACTACAGGCCATGACAGGCATAAAAAATGACCAAAGGTGTAGCCAAATTTGCATTTACATCTTAAGTTACTTTGCCATCTTCCTTGTCTTGCTAGAAGTCACCCTATGTGCAATTAAAGAGCTGGTCGGTTGGTTTGTGCCACAGTACAACCTGTAATCACTTGTGATTTTTTTAAAATCTATTTCAATTGTCCATAGATATTTCTAGGCAAGGTTCAAGATATTTCTACCTCAGGTTCACAAAAGCTTTCTCAGTCATTAATACTTGAAATCACACAATATTGACACTCCCTCCAGAGAATGCTACTGTCCTCTTGTTGCAGTATGTGGTTGAGCCATTGATGCTCTGCTGAGTGTCTTTAACAAGCGATGTCTTCATTTCCATTTCACACGCTACAATAGCTGCATTGAGTTCCACTTGAGCCCGGTGAACGACATAAAATGAGAGTCCTATGCTTATGACAATCTGCAAATAAAACAAGAGTGTTGGAAGCTACATAGGCTGGGGGAATTAAGACAAAACAACTGATCTAAATGAAACAAAAAGTTGTCAATGCCAAGATTCACAAAGGCATCTGTTGACTCAAAGCTTCACAAGCAAGACACTGGGAGGGAGATGAACTTAGCCCCTGGGTAGCTACCGTGGGTAGCTCCAAAACTACATATGCTAACAATGTAACCAGCATATCAGACCACAGACATTAAACTTAAAATATTTATATAAATTGAAAAGATGTTTCTTTCTTTCTGTTGAAATCCATACACTTATAAAGCAATCCTTTCACCTTTCTCTTCAGTAAAACACCAGTCAAGTTTCTAACTGAGATCTTCCATAGGAAAAAAAAAAAAAAAAAAAAGGTAAAATCTTCAAATAAAAATCAAAGTGTCTCACACTGAGAGTCCCTTTGAAAGAAGCAAGTTCCTCTGCCTTTTTAAAAGAACATTAGCCAGCTGGAAACTGCAGCTTCCTTTCAAAAAGGCAAAGAAGTTCTATTACTTACAACTGAATCTAGAGTTCTGAGTCTAAAACCTGAACTTGGTTACTAAATGTAGGGCTATGTTTTCTTTAACATTGAGGGCTACTGCTTAAATCACCTGTCAGCATGGCAGATGGTGCTGGAATATCACTAAGACAACTGACAAGTAAGAGCACAGGACAACTCCAGCTGCAAGGCACCCTGGCACTCTCTAGCCCAACCAGCTGCTCAGAGCAGGGCTGGCTGTAAGATCAGAACTTTAGTCTAGTCAGGTCTCAAAAACTGTAAAAGCATAGAGATTTCACCACTTCTCTGGGCACTCTGCTCCAGTGCTGGACTACTCTTATGGTAAAAATTATGTTCCTCACCAATTTATGTTACACATTTCAAAAGCTGGCCAATATATGATTCACAGTGATACCATAGACACTAATTTTTGAATAGATAGGAAAATTTCTATTCTAGAAACTTAACCAAATATTTAAATTTGATTTGGTTTGGAAATATTACTACCAGTAACCTAGCTCCCTAGATAAATAATTAAAAAGAAATATATATACATAGACAACCATGAAATGTGAAGGATTTTCAGAGCTATTTACTAAATCAAAGTCCCATCAAAACTCATCCAGGCAAAGCACTAGGCAGATGCCTGAGAGACAGTGGGAGAATGCAAATAATTTCTCCACTAAAGGTCTCCCCTTCAGTTACTCAGTCACTTTCCAAGGACTGGTTTCAAGAAGATTAGTAATCCTTTTAAAACATTCAGGCTATCCAGCTACCACTTACCTGAGCAACACTTACTTTACAACCTATATAATCTGCAAAGGAGAGTCAATGTCAATTTATATATATATATATATATATATATATATATATGTGTGTGTGTATATATATATAAAAAAAGCAGAAGACCACTAAAAACTACTACTCTGGAAATAACATTTCATGACTAAAATAATAGCTGATAAAGAAACCATTTATTTTCTCTTCAGCCTATCAAGACCATGCCACACTTATAAAGGCATTTTTAATACTCATGTTTCATGAAAGCTATAAATTCTATGTTCTATTTAAGAGCACACAAATTTTGGGGTAAGGGGGGAAGGTATGTTTAAAATGTTTTCTATGTTAGCATTGTTAAACATCAGCTTTATGACTGTAAAAACCAAGGAACAGAAATTACTGCAGTACCTAATAAAAGGCTGCAAACCATGGTATTTGCTAGTCAAATACAGCTTCAAGTACTGTCACTGCCAGAGGAGATTTTAATATATAATTCTGAAATACCCATACTGTATGCTCATAGTGGTCTCACACTTAAGGCTTACACCCAAAATTTAGTGATAAATTATTTCAAGAGCTAAGGTCATGTAAAGGTACTTGATATACTTCTCATTAATTTACTCACTTCTAAAATTAGGATATTCTGATTTAGGCATTACGAAAATAGTACTCTACAGCATTTTTAATCCTGAATGTCTATGCAAAATGGATATGCTGAGTGCTAAGAGTGAACAGTGCACAGGTGCTGGGTCTACACACACATGAGCTTTTGTGTAGGCGTGATTTGACAAGTCTAAAATTCAGCAGGAGATTACCCTAGAAGGCAAGTGTTTTTCTGGGTTTTCAGTCTAGAGCAGGGTTGATCAGTTCCAAGAGAAAAAAAAAACACAGTCTGGGGAACTTCTCTGCTTCAGCTAGCTAAAAATAAAACCTAACTAAAAAGCAAAGGAGAGCTCTCTCCCACTGTCCACTGCAGACAACACAGTCCAGGAGAAGGATGTGGGGGAATCAAGTGCAGTCACTGAAAACGAACTGCATACTTCTTCTTCCCCACTTCATTCTTGGAACCAGTCTTAAAGGTGCAGAACTCAACATCCAGCACAAACAGCACAGACAACTGCGGATTCAAGCATCATAAAGTCACCCTAGGACAGCAAGAGAAGAAAACTTACTGTAGGTGTAGAAGAGATTACAAGTAACCTTACCCCTGATAAGTCACAGTTGTACTAATTACCAAAGAAGAGGAATAGCCTTGCCTTTAATGGGTCACAGCTGTGACTAATAAAAATAAGTGTGATAAAAGGGGTGGGCTGAGTGATCAGGGGTATCTTGGAAGCAAAGTGTCTGGAAGAAGAGGACCTTGAGGAAGAAGGACCAATCCAGAGAGACACAAAGAAGAATGAAACAAGAAAAGAGTTGCTGCTGCAAAATATATGCTGTGGGGTTAGTCTGGATGTGATGCAGCCAGAGCCTGCTGTTGGAACCTACAGTGATAGCTGAGCTGGTGAAAGCTTGTGTTCAGAGTCTGCAAACCAGTATTTGCAGTCATAGTCCAGCAGAAAACAGCCAGCAGTCAGAGTCTGCACCTGGACCCTAGAGCAGGAGCTTGCTGTAGTCAGAATCAGGATGGCTAATCTGTAAAGAACAATAAACCAGGACCCTTTTCATGCTGTTGAATGTCAGTCTGTGCCTTGGCTCATTTCTACCCCTAATGAGAGGCTTGCTGCAACAACTTACCAAAGACTGTGTCAGAAAAAGAGAATGCTGAGTAAATTCTGATTTGTGTTATAGTGAGGTGTGAGAGTTACACTTTTCTCAGAGCATAAACCAAAATCTAAAGAAATCAGTACACTGGTGACCCATTTTTCTGGGTATCTAGCAGTCAACAGAAATCACAGAGTATCAACAGAAATGAGGGAGTACCGTTACCAAAGGTCTATGAAAGTAGTTATTTTAACTGACCTGTAAACCGAATACAAAATAGCCACTAACACTTTGTTCTGCAATCACATCCTCCATGGTGCGCAAGGTAGTGCCCAAGTACGAGTTCAGGAGCTGAGTAGGCAGCAGCCCAAGTGAAGAAGCCATCAGATAGTTGGGTAGTGATAAATCTGTAATCTGAGTAAATAAGAAGAATAAGAAATCAAAAGCAGCTCCAGCACAATCTATGTGTACAAACAACCAGACTACCACTTCCCACAACCATCCCAGCAAAATCATGAAAGAATATTCTACATTCCCTCACTGAAACAGTATCTAGTTTTTATCTGGCCCTTTTAAAGTTGAAAGGTTTGATTCCATTTCACCTTACATTATGCAACATCTCTATGCAACAGTCATTAACTAGGGATGCAATTACACCACTCACTGAAGATATTTATTTTTTACCTGGTGAATGGAGCCCTTGGATTTATGAGAATTTACTTGTGAGAAGAAATTACTTTATCAAATGAGAAGGTCTAAGGCAAAAATCTGTTTTGCGTTTTGTGTGTATGGCATATAATGCCAGAGGTAATTGTTCAAAATGTCACTGTATTAAACATGATCCAGGTAACAGAACAGCAGATACAATTTGCACTGGGCAAGTTACAAATTTATTAAGATATGTGTGTCTTTCAGTGATCCCTATGAGCAATAACCATCTATATCTAAACTGGTAAGAGTACCATTACGATTATCTACCAAAGGTATTTTGCATCTCACTTTAATTAGTGAACAAAATAGTACACACAGTTATAGGTTTTATTCATTTCTCTGGAGAAAACAGTAATAATACTTCAATATTTTCTTCTCTTTGCTGTGATGTTTCTGTTCTGCATCAATAGGGGGATGTATGAGCTTACGTGGGAACAAAGTACACAGTACCAGCTAAATTAGTATCAGCAGCCATCAGGAAATATTAAAGACAAGCATCATGTGATCAAGAAATATTTACATAAGAAAAAAGAAAACAAGAGGAAACTGGGTTAAAAATTAGTATGAAAACAACGATTTTGAAATCAAGCAGTCCAATAAATTTTCCAGACAATTCAGTTGATAATAACAGAGATCTAATTAAGAACAGCCCCAACACTGAGAGCCTACATGGAAATTATTGACCTTGCCAGTTTTGTACAATGTTGAAGACCAAAGAATAGCAGCAATATTACTCAGTTCATCATGCTATTCTTAAAATAAACTTTAGTTACTGTGAAAGTCACAGTGCTGAATTCTCAGAGCTCTATGCACCATCAGTGGAAAGTTTTTGGGAGGAAGGGCAATGGAGGAGCAGAATGCAATGAAGCATAAAGATTAAGAATAATGCACTGGAACAAGATCCAATAAGCCATTTCCAAACTTCACACTGCATATTATGCTTCCCACAGACTGAAATATATACCAGCACCACAAATATTTCCTTCTCTAGACAAGATTAATTTAGATTTATAATGAAAAAAGATTACATAATTATGTCAGAACTTCACATCTGACCAATACTTTCAAAAGACTTTTTTAAGCATTGTTGTAATCTGGGCCATGTAATAAGAATGCACAGTCCAAACTTCCCGTATTGCCAAGGGAATGAAAGAGCTGCTATTAAAAGTTTCTGAAATACTAATGCAGAAGCAAGATTTGCTAAGTAGGACACTACCATTACATCTAATGGAGCTGGGAAACTTACAAAGATTGCTTTAACATTCCTGGCACTTCTCTCATTTCTGTAGATGCATTAAGGACACTTCAGTTGCAGAGCAACATGTCTGGACACCTGGATATGTCCTGGAACAACTGGACCTTCTGAGTCATGAGAGAGCTTGTTTCCAAATGAAGGGGAGATTACCTCACTGGATACACTGAATTGCAGCTAGTGCTTCCCACTGCAATGAAAGCTAAGGAGAGGGTGAAAAAAATTTTGAGATGCCCTTTTAACTAAACTGTAGGTCTAGAGCTACACTTTTATCCCTTTCCCCAGAAAGCACAGGAAGTGGACAGCATCCCTGCCTAAGAAACTTGAGAAATTGTCAATAAAACTTACAGCTTTCCATACTTTTCTTTCTAGGAACTTTACCTGTTCTATGAATCTACCAGAATGGTATCTGCATGGCTAGGCTGCCTAACAGAGCCTACCAGGGCTCTGTTTCTGGTCAAAGCTCAAGCCCACAAAATTTAACCCTGAAATCCCAAACCAAGCATGGATACAGCTGTTATGGGCCATATAGTAATGCATTTAAACTGTATTCAAATACAACTAAGAACTACCTAATTGCACTGATAACAATAGCCAGAAACTCCCCCATTAAATCTTGGACAGGCTTTCTCCCATGGAACTTTTGTGCATTCTTTGCAGCTGACACCTTTGGTTCAGTACTGTCAAAGAATAAATGCTTCTGTCAGGAATTTGCTGGGGGCTCTCATGCCTTTAGGGATTGCAGAACAATTTCTCTTCCCTCAGTTTACAAATCCCAGTTTCAGAACAGGCAGGCTTAGTGACCAAGAGCAAAGGATAACTGGTGTCTTTTCCTTAAAAAAAAAAAAAAATAAAAAAAAAAAAAGGCCCAAAACAAAACCCCCCCAGAAACAGCCCTTCCCTCCCCAAAAGAAGCCAACACTACCCCCTCAAAAAAATCCCAGTAAATACAAAAAACTAAACCAGCAGCCAACTTTCCAATAAGCAGAGGAAGCAGTGTGCATGTTCTTGCAAAGCAGGTATAATTTCTTCAACTCTGACTTCCATTGTATGCATTTCTGAACCTAGAGGTGCACACTTGAATACTCAATTTTTTTAACCAGATTATTTCTTTCAGGTAATATTCCCCTCAAAGAGGGGGGGGAAAGTATGAACTCCCATCTAACATACATCTGGCACTACAAATAACCAGTTTGCACAAGTCTCACTCCAAGAACAAACTCGTGGGAAGATGATAACCTGCATACCAGGCCTCCTTACAGACCTGCCTTCAAAACACTTCAGAGTTGCCCAAGGTGAGAGAGCTGTGTGTGGGCAAACACATCAGTAAGAGCTATCAACCCACCCCAGCAGCCCAGGCCACTCTGGCATCAGGAATGACAATTAAGCAAAACTCACTCAAAAGGGAAATACAAACATGCTTTCAGTTAGCAAGTGCTGTATTTCAGAAAGGCAAGCAAATGCATTACCTCACCCCTCTACTGTCAGCAGAATGACCTTTTAAGCAGTAAGATCTTAATGTCTGGCTGGTGAGACAGTAAGGAATTTGTGTTAATTTTCTTTGTGTGCTGTTTGAATTGATATGGTTCCCTCACTAATGAAATCCTAAGAAGCTCTTCCATCTTTCTCTACAACCCCTACAAGTCAACCTCCCAAAAGCCCTCAGCAGATGGCACATGCCACCGAACAAGTGCTTGTAGAAATCATTTAATCCCAGCCAGGCAGATGACCCTGCTCACATCAAGGTTATGCCTTTCCCTGAACCTCATGTGTCACTTCCTTCCTTCTCTCTCATTAATCTCAGTATCTCCACTCTACTTAAAAATATCCACATAGAAAACATGCATAGACCAGACCACTGAAAAATTAAAGATGTTTACTTTTTCTTAAGTTTACTATTGTTTAAAAATTAATCCTTTTCAAATTCATTGCTGAAGTTGCTAGCATGGGAAAATGCATTTTAAACTTAAAACAAGTGTTAGTTTTCAAATAAGTGAGATTTCAAGGAAATGACTGCTTGGTCTGTGTAGGTAGAAAACACTATTTTTTATGTAACTTAAAGTTAACTCAAAATGAGAAACTGTCTTGAATTCCTAGATTTGTAAGCATCACTTTTCAGTGATCTAGTAGCTCATATTAAATGTTCTCAGTGAAAAATTGAGTATACACTGTGCTTTATTTGACTATGCTATAAAGCAGTAAATCAGGAGTAATAAACACAACCAAACTAAAATTAGCAAAAAAAATCCAAGTTACTTAGCATAACTCAAGCATGTGGTTTCATCTCATTTCCTATCTATTATTTTAACACTGAAACCATCCACTTGGAAAGAAAATTATTTAGCCTGCAGAATACAGAGAACACAAACCACAGTGATTTACAGCATCATTTTAATATTGAACTGGCCCAAATACTCTGCTGAATTGTGTTTCCAACAGAAGGGTTATGCCAGGAAGGAAATAATTTTAACTTGGTAATTCTCTGGTCTATTCTTCAAATTCAATATATCATCTGCTGGCTCCTGTAAGTGACACCCCAAAGCTGAGAACAACCCCAGCACAACAGCTCTCCACACTTTGGGAGGGTCACAGCATAGCAGAAGCTTCATCTGCTACACAGGACTTTGGGCTCCAGGAGGGACTCTGCTCCCAGCTGGACAGGTCTAAGCCTCTTCAGTCCTGCAGTAATATAGGTTAACAAAATAAAACAGCAGAGGTTCAGCTATTCAGTTTGTCATTCTTAAAAATGAAATGGTTAAAGGACCTGCTTAAAAAGAAATTACAAGTTGCTACAGCTCACATGGATAGAGACTACAGCTCTGGAGATGAATACTCCAGTACACATAGTTTTACATGCAGCAATTTAAAATACTTGGTGTGGATGATATACCCCAAAATTGCACTTGCATTAAATTTTACTTAAAATACAAATTTAGTATTCAGTGGCCTACTAATTGCAGCCAGATGATGCTGTCAAAATTAAGCAAGTGCTTCAGAAAGGTACAGGATCAGGACTGCAGACAGGAAAAGGAAGGTGGGCTATATCAAAGTGGCAGACTAAAACACATGTTTAGCCAGTCACTTATGTTAAAGAACATACAAATTAATGGTAATATGTAAAATATTTCACAATCCAGTTTGCTTTGTTTTGATTTCACCAAGTTATTAGAAACAACTGAAGCATAACATAGCCAAAACCAGATCCTTCAGACAAAGTACTCGGGAAGCAATGAGGGTCTGAAATTGTCATCAGCAGCATGACAATACTTTAAAAAAAAAAAAACACCCTCCATCCCTCCATGTTCTTCTTTACTTTTTCCTTTAAGATGATCAAAGAGACCAAATGAATGTACCAATCTTCACACGAAAGTAGAAAGAAAAGTAAGACTAACCCTTTTCCAGACTGAAGTTTAAACTAACTTTCAGTGTCACTCTACAGTAGTCCCTTTTCAGGTCTGAGGCTACATCCTTCTCTGCTCAAAACCTGCAACCTGTCTGGTGTGCACAGACTTAATATCCTGTACGGATTTGCCAGATGCATGGTACAAACACCAACCACACCGAGAAAGAATTTTAATCTGTCCACTTCCTTTCTTTCCAATATGATTACTAATATTAAGCAGTTTAGGAAGATCTGGCAAGAGTTCCTCAAGTCTTGCCAGTTTTAAAGTGGATCACTTTAAAAGCACAGACAATAATAACTGTTGAGCTCTCCACAGATTTTGCTATGCAGCACCTTGGTGATTCTAACACCAGAATACAGTCTAGAAAGGGAAGAGAGCAACTCTTAACACAACGCCAGTAGGCAAGGCATCTCAAAAATCTGCCTGTTGACCCTCTGCATGCACAGAAGAGCAGCAGAGAGGGTTGTTTTTACTGTTGTTAAAAGAAGAGAAACCATGGCTTGTTCCCAGGAAAGGAGGCAATCTCTGCAATAACAGCAGCCACTATGCCCAAAGACATCCTTCCAGCACCCGCCTTCCTTCCAGCCCGGGCAGGGACTCACCGCGAAGACGGCGTTCTGCACCCCGAAGGGGATCAGCGTCAGCCGCGACAGACACACCACCCTGAGGCCGCTGCCGCCCTCCACCACACGGACGATGGCACTGAGCGTCCCGCTGCCCTGGATCCTGGCCCGTGCCCAGCGGGCCAGCAGCCGCTTGCAGGCCACGTGGGCGACAAAGGTGCCGACGAGGACGCCGAACACCATCAGCCCCATGCCCAGCACGAAGCCGTAGAGGTAGCCGGCGGCCACGTTGAGCAGGATGTAGCCCCAGCCGCAGGGGAAGGACACGGCGATGAAGCCCACGGTGAAGAGCAGCACGCCGGCCAGGCTGTCCAGGCTCTCGGCCCAGAGCAGCAGGTCCCGCAGGTACTGGCGCACCAGGGCCAGCGAGGCGAAGCAGACGGCGGCCAGCACGCACAGGCTGAGGCAGCTCTTGTACCAGCAGGTGCCCAGAAGGCAGCAGGAGCAGCGCCAGCCCCGGGCCTCGGCCAGCCCATGCCCGCCGCCGCCCGGCTCGGGCAGCTGGCAGAGCAGCAGCTCCGCGGGCGGCAGCCCGTCCTGCTCGGCGCAGGGCCCCAGCAGCAGCCCGCCGGCCCCCGCCGCCTCCGCCGGGACGAAGCCGATGGTGTCCCCGCTGCCGCCGCCTCCGCTGCCGTCCCGGCGGCTCGGGACAGCCAGCGGCCCAGGTCCTGCCGGGCGCCCTGCGCCGCCGCCTGCTTCACGGCCCGGGAGAGGAGCTGCAGCGCCGCGGCCCCGCGCCCCGCATCCCCCGCGCCGCCGCCCGGCTCCGGCGCCGCCGAGCGCAGCCCCTTCGCTCCCCGCCTCCCCACGCAGCCTGCGGGCAGGGGCGGCCGTTCCCTCATCGCCCCGCCATGGCCCGGCTGCCGAGCCCGGCCGAGGGCCGGGCGGGGGCGGGGAAGCAGCGGCGGGGAGGGGCGGGGAGGAGGGGCCGCGCTTCGCCGCCGCCCGGCGGGCGGAGGCCGCGGCGGCCTCCGCGCCGCCTCCCGCCTCGGCCGCGCCGCCGGGGCTGCGGCGTTAGACGGCGGCGGGGCCGCTCTCTCCGTCCCGGCAGTGGCAGCGGCGGCCCAGGCGGAGCGCGAGTCCCGGGGAGCGGCGGCAGCGGCGGCAGCAGCACCGGGGCTCCATCTCCCCGCGCTGGGCTCCCGCTCCGCTCCGGGAAGCGCCTTCTCGGAACGGCGGTGCCGATGTGGCAAGCCCGGGAGGAGGAGGCCAGGCGAGGCTCCGGCGGCAGCAGCGCCCGGCCCCGCTGCGGGGCTCGGCGGCGGCGCCAGGCTCCGCCCCCGGCCCGCCCCGGCCCGGCCCGGCCCGGCCCCGAGCGCCGCGCTGCCGGGTGTGCCCCGCGGGGCCCCGCCGCCGGCCTCGCCCCAGCCGCGCACCCATCGGCCCGGCTGCCAGCGGCCCGCGTTCCCGCAGAGCCGTAACCTGCAGCGTTTGCAGCAGCCCTGCTGGAAAGCGGGTTGTTTTCTGTCAGGGGAGCGCGGGGTTCAAGCATCGCTGGCTGTCCTGTTACTGTCGTGCTCCCTTGACATGTCGGCGACTCTCCCTCTCCTGCGTGCGGGCTTTGTACCGCAAACACCCGGCTTTCCGCTCTCCAGCAGTGAGGCGAGCCTTTCCCAGCCAGCGGGCTTTGAGCCGGGGGGCAGCAGCCCGTGCGCCCGGGCTCCGCCGCACCTCCCTCAGGTCAGCGGGGCTCACCTGCCTGGAGCCCCGGACCCACTTTGGGACGGCTTGAGGTTGAATGTTGAGCCATTGCTAGAAAGAGAGAAACAGCCTGGATATGCAGTAAGGGCTCCATTTAGAGGCATGTTTTCTCCGGAGCCTCGCCGAGGCTCGATTGTTTCGTAGGTCGCTTTTGCTCTGGTGTTAAAAATGTCAAGGTGCAAGAAAGGCTTTGTTTTCTTTGCAACTCTTGTACATACAACGTGCTCCAGTGGAGTTATATTCCCCTGCTGGGAAATTTGCAAGTGTAGGTAAAACGAGAATACGTGTAGGTTGTAAAGGTTAAAGGGTGATTGGAAATAAACAAACAAACATCTCAAAATGAAGAGCATATCTTTAACTACTGTAAGTATGCATTTGCAAAATACAGTGGTCGAAACAATATAGTCTGGACAATCCAACAAATCAGCCTTAAAAAATGACAGATATCTTTGAGAGCCAACAGCAGATTAAAAAATCCTGGGGGACTCTACAGCAGGGGAAATGCAGAAAAATGTCTCCAGCATAACCTGCTTTCTTGCTGTTACCTGTGTCTGAATGTGAGCATTTGATTTTGTATGCACTCTTTGCTTATGATCCAAACACAGGCAGGGCATACATCCAGAATTAAAGTAATAAATGTCAAGAAAACCCTGTACTAGAACTTGTAAAGGATGATGGGCACGCTTGTACATTCAGTAAGGCATTTCAGCAAACACGGCGACTGGAAGTTCAGTAGAAGAAGACAAAATATTAATTTCTGGTTTTATACTAAGAGCATGTGGATTCAGCTTGAGTATATTTTTGTTCAATGCAGTTACTTCCATAAAACAGGAAGAAGTCTGGGTGGAAATGTCTAGCAGAGTTACATGCTTTACAGTGCCCCTCTGTTGCTGCATTTAAAGTACAGAAAACCTTATATTCTGAGCTGGAATGAATTTCCGGCTGTCACTCTAAAAGCTACAGGGTTCTGTACTTCTAATCACAGAAAATGTACTTGAAAAGTGATCACAAGAGAGTGTGAAGAACATAATGGTCTAAGTGACAGTTTTGATATTACACTCTAACCTATAAAAAAATTTAACTAGTTAGTGAACATGCTTTTCCAGTCCCTAGGAGTATACAGGCTGAAACTCCTTGACCTTATCCATCACCTGAACTCCCTAAAATAGCTAATCTTGGCATTCTTCTGTCCCCTGGAGCAATAGCTCGGGAAGGAAAGACTAGAAATAATCATATTTTGAGTGACACAGACCACGGTCACGGAGCATCTTTGTATAAACATCCAAGTAAGGCCACAGGAATTCAGCAAGACTTGGGTGGAGCTGGTTGCTGCTCCCTTATGCACAGCGGACCCAGCTACAGAGATGAGAGGCAGTGTCAGCTGGCTCCTGTGAGCCTTCCCAGCACGCTCTTACCATCTGAAGGGAAAAATAACAACCTCACACACCCTTGAAAACGTGCCAAATTGGCACATTGCTAGACACAATGCTGGACAAAATGCCTTTCAGACTTGCTAGTCAGTGAATCATAGGATATTCCTGTTCCATGGGTGATGCAGTTGCAATGATATAAGCAAGGCAAGATCTGTAGGGAAAAACAGTTATCTTTCCAATCACTACACTTAAAAAACTAGGCAAGCTCTTGAGCACACAGCTCCTGGACAAACACTTTGTTCTCCAAAAAAGATAGCGCTTTTTATTTGTTTTTCCTTTTCCTCCAGGTACATTAGTTGATTTAGTGAATAATTTGCAGCAAATGCTGTCTAACCTGTTCTTTTAAAAAGCACAACTGTAACTTTTGTTACTTTTGGAAATTATTTGAAGTAATAGGAATAAAAATTACAGGTTTCGTTCACATGGATTTAAATTATTGGTTACATCAACTAATACTGCTCCTATACTCCCTTAGCCGGATCTAATTATTAGATTTTCATTATCTGTCATTTGAGCTGATTTCTTACCTATCTTTACATTTAATTTTGTTCTTTCTCAATGAATACATGTAACCCCTGAGAGGCACAGGGTAACAGCTGGAGTACTGTTCTGCTTCAAGAAAAGATGTTTCTATAGAAAGATGCTCTCACAATTATATAAATAGTAGTGGATATTGAAGAATTTTTGCCAGACACGTCTTTTTTTCCAGCTTGTGATGTAGGCTGA
This sequence comes from Muscicapa striata striata, assembly GCA_030060385.1. Classification (NCBI taxonomy): domain Eukaryota; kingdom Metazoa; phylum Chordata; class Aves; order Passeriformes; family Muscicapidae; genus Muscicapa; species Muscicapa striata. The sequence continues at coordinate 66,357 of JAREIS010000233.1, forward strand.
GGATATTTCTTTGTCCTGGCATAAACAACTGAGAAATGCTATTTTGTGTTTTGAAGCTATGATTCTTCTGGGGTTTTTGGGGGGGTTTTTTTGTGGTGTTTTTTTTTTTTTTTTTGAAGGACTATTATCATGCGAACACACCCAACTAAGCATCTTATTGAAATGAAAGACATGATTCATTTAGGTGCATGCAACTGGTCCACACTGAATAGGGACCCTGAAGATGGGGAGTAGGATACCTTAAGCCACAAATTGGGACCTAAAATAATTCTGAAGCTCCTGAAAACTTGCCATAGTTATTTCTGAGTTGCTCTTTGGGACAGAGAAGCAGGACTTTTTTGAGAAAATTATATTAAGAACCATAAAACCAATGTACTTCTAAATATTTGTTACTTCTGCGAGCATTACTGTGAAGATCCTTTGGTGGGAAGTGCAGTATTGACTAATCTATGTCTGGAGTAACAATTCTTAGGCCATAGCAGGCTCACTGAAAGTGCCTCCATCTGGCCTGCAGTCTTCTTGCTATAGATTCCTTTACATCCACTTGAAGGAAGAGTGATTTAAACTCATGCAGGGAATACACTTTTTGCTGTTAACCAGAGTATGAGTTGCAAAGATGTGGGGGACGGTATTAGCAAGGAGCAAGTCAAGACCAGAGAAATTATTCTGGTAGACCAAGTTAGGGGTCTGCAAGCCATAGCTTTGGACCCCACTGATTCGGATTGTTGTATTTCAAATACATGTGCATTCGCAATTTTGTCAAAGTGAATGACAAGTGTGCTGTAGGAAATCAAGGTATCGTGTAGCATTTTATGACATTGCTTGAATTCACCGTGAAAGGTGATAGCTCTGAAGTTACTGCGTCAAGAACAGGAGGTGTAAGAGGAGAAAGGGCACTATTAGCAACTTGGGATCATCCAATATTTTAATTTTTTGGACTGATATCTATCAAGATGTAACAAATTTTGTGTTACTTTCACCAGGAGCTACCTAGTTCGGAAAAGATCTTTATGTAAAAGATACAAACATAAAAAATTAAATACCCATAAACCTCACTTAATGTATCCCTGAAAGAGTTTTTAAGTCTTGGAGTGAGAATCTAGATTGTGTTATTTTGCAGCATGATTTATTAGGTGTCTGCAGAAGCTTTATTACTTGATGTATAATCCCAGTTTCACAGATAATTGTCATATAATCATGTTAAAAACACTGAAGGATTTGTTATACTATCATAAACTCACATAATTCAGAAAATTAATCTGTTTATTTTCATACACGCATCTACTTGAGAAATATGGTTTATACAATGATTTTACAAGAAACATTTCAAACCAATTTGATTACAGTTCTGTGTAAGGCATGAATAAAAATTAAATACAGTAAGCAGTGTGCTGACATATTTACATTGAAGAGAAAGTTCTGAGACATCACTCTGGTATGACTTATTATGTAAACAGTGGCACATCTAAAACAAATCCAATTCAGTAGAAGTGAGGATTTTTGATATTCATTAGGGTGTGCTAGTCCAGAAAGAGGAAATGAGAAACCTTAAACATCGATACACATAAGGCAAAAATACAGCCACATACTTGGTTTTCTGTAACTGCCTTCACCTGTTGCAGTAATGGAAAACTTAAGCTAATTAATCTGAAAGACTGGAATTCTTCCTTGGAAAAGGATATCCTTTGGTTGGCAGAAGAAACTTCTGCCAATTTTTCATTCCCTGAAATGACTGTTTTGTTGCCAAAAAAATGCATTAGTCAGGGGCTGTTGGTGTAATGCAGAATAGCCTGAAGTTTGGAGGTTACAAAATTCCTCTTGAGGACTAGACTAACATTGGTAGCCCTGGGAAATGGCAAAAGTCCAAGTATTAAATTAATTGTGTCCTCCTGAATTGCACAGTGCAATCATTAAATGCACCTCAAAATGTTAGCCAAGTAATTACTTACTTCTGCCAAGAGCAAACTAGGAATCTACATTTTCATGCAATAGAATGCTTGAGGCAATTATTGGGAGCACTAAGATCTAGAAAGTGTGTTTTCAAAAGGAATTTTGGGTATCGTGAAATAAAATACAGTGAGAAAAGCATGTCTGAGGAACAGGAAACTGTCTTGGTGAAGTAATTTACTGAGGCTGTTTACACCCAGGTTCTTTTCCACTTTGAAGTGACAAAAAGAAGAACTGTAGCTATATATATACCATGCTCAGGGTGCTTTTAGTAAGAGGGGTGTAAGTAAATTGAAATGCTAGCATATCCTTAATGTCATGTTTTCATCAGTTCCCACACATCTGTGTCTTTTTAGCAATATAGATTGATATTCTTCAACAAGTTATCACATTGTCTTTGATACATCTGCAATTCCATATGCAAAAGCTATATCTATCCCTTTCATTTTTTACTTTTAAAGTATATTACAGTAAGTTGCAAACCAGAGAAAAGTAAGCCTGCATTTTTACTTTTTTCACAGCAATGGTACAGTCCTAGCAGGTTATGGATTGGAGGTCAGTTTCACATAATATTTTTGGTTCAGTGATTTTGTAAAAATATTTACAAAAGCATAGAAGGTCTATTTTAACAGACCTATTAACAGAGTCTATTTTAACAGCACAGTATCATTTGACTGAGTTTTACTATTAAGCTTTATTAAGCAGCTTTAAGCTTAGCTTCTAGTTAGCTCTGAAGCAGACAGTGGAGTTTGTGGGTTGGATAAACAAATGTATTTAAGTTTGAGGGTATAAAGCAGGCCATCAGTTACAGCAATCTTAGATTAGGAAAAAAAAAAAAGCTTATGGATTAATTTCTTCCTTGGTTTATAATTGGTTTTTACTCAGCAAAGTTCCAGCAGTCCTTCTTCATATTTGTTGTTATTTCTTTATTTGAGAAACCACAATATGGTAACACAGGCATTGAACATAGCAGGGATTTATGCCTCTGTAGAAGCATGAGGATTAAAAAAATCTCAGCTTCCAAAATCATAGGCAGAGCTCATCTGAGTGTTGCCTATATCAGGTGCTGTTTATATCAGTTTGCATGTCTATATCCTTGTAGCATATCTACTAAATTATTTATTATTCATAGTTTCCAGCTAGAATAACTGATGAGTTACAAACATCCTCTGAGAGAACATTCACATTTTGTATTAAATGCTGGTGAAAACATGATTTTAAGCCTAATTTGCCTCCCATTCTGACTCTTATGACCCTAGCCTCAGGCAAAAGAGCATTTTAACTAGAAGCTCCAAGAATCAGTTTGGTAGACAGCCTGGCTCTTCTCTACTGTGTAGTTTAAAGAGATGTAGATTATGACTGGGCTTATTAAAGTCTCTTCTTAATGGTCTCACCTCCTATGTGCCAGGACTGTGACGTGGAAACTCTACTTCTTGCTTGCTTTTTCTCTGGTGTCTGCACCCCTACTCCAGCAGCTGACACTGGGGACAAAATGTGGTTGCAATAACACCAATCCATTAAATTTGCAGCAAAGATTTTGCCAAAGGCTTGGAGTGTCCTGTCTCTCTTTTGAAACATTCAGTAGTCCTCAGCAGGCTTGGCGGGCACTCAGGAGCTTGTAAGATGTGCTCAGTATCCAGCATCTTGGGAGAGAGATCTAGAATACAAATAAATGAATGATCAGACGAGGCAGAGAGAGCTGACAGGACTTAAAGAATGTTAGTGCTGGTAGGGAATCGCATGAGAAAGGGCTGTGTGTTCTTTTTGGTCCTGCTCCTCCTCTCCTCCAGTTGTGAGAGATGCTATAAGTGTAAAAATGCCTTCTAGTCCTACTTGAGTGGAGTTATACAGAGGCAGGAATGAGAAGCAGGGTAGAGGGACTAGGTCTGTGCACGAATGAGCCTGCTCCCTCTGATCCCAAACCCATTCCATCCATGGCAACCTCCATGCTCCCTCTCCTGCACTTGAGGGCAACTTTTCCTTAACAGGAAGAAGGAACCTGTGATGCTGGAAGAGACAACCTTGCACACAGTAATTAAGATTAGTGTGTTTGTTAAATACAAAACCTGTGTAGAGAGCAGCTCTCTATTATAGGGCACACAGCTTAGGCAAGTAGGAGTCCAGGTGCATGGTGTTTTGGACTTTTGAAAACAAATATTTCCAAATGGTATGTCTTACAAGGTTCAAGAGACAAAATAGCTCTGTTTAAAAATATTTAGACATGTTGAAACTATTTATTGACTTTGAGACTGATTTAAAATACCCATATATTGATACCCAAAAGCATGTATTTAAACTGAAGTTATTTAGTAAACCTGGTTCAAATGATATCATTAGATAAAACCAGAAAGAAGTTTCCAAACCTGATCTTTCAAAGACTTAGCTGCACACGTTTTAATCATTTAAGTAGATACACTGGTCTACTCTCTTTGACTGTACTGTACTGTGGTCAAAAATGTTCTCTCTACAGTTAATAAATCCCAAAGGAATGTTGTAAATAGTTGCATACAGTATTATTAAATACACTGAAAAGGTAGACATGTCATTGGTAGGCATTTTCAGACAAAGACATCCGCAAAACCTGAAGACATACAGACATTTCCATGGATATGCTCTTCAGTTTTTTACCTGGATTTAGAGTTTGCTTCTAAAGGTGTTTGTTTGGAGGTTTGAGCCATCTATACCACTGCTAGTTAGCCTTTATTATAACAGTTTCAATTTTACCAGTTTTCAGTGGGCATGATATTTTTTTCCCAAGTGTCTGGCTCTTGTGTACTTTCCATTCTCAAAACACTGTATAAGCATTTTGTGTTGGATATATTGCCTCCATCTGTCCCTTGAAGCACTTAAAATTGCCTTTATAAAATATGTATACCGTAAATCAAGCATATAGTCCCTTTGAATGAATCTACTCTAGACTGCTTTCCAAGTCACCAGGCAAAACATGCAGTCTGCAAACCCAGGTGTTGCCTTAGAAAATAAACACATTGGCAGCATATCCAGGATATCCCAGGAAGATGTTCTCAGCCTCAGAATGGAGTCTTTCCCCATTATTGCTCCCACAACAGCAGAAATGATGATGTGAACCATTGTGTTGTGCTGTTTGTTCCCTGATGTGCAGCACCAATCCACACACCAAGTGAGGTATTTCAATTTTTTATTCTACTTTGCACCGACTAGGGAGATAACCCACAGAGGGCTGGCTCCCTGATCATTGAGACTATGCATTTTAACAAACAAAGGCGTCAGCAATCACTGGTTACAGATTACATATTTTTTTACTAATTAGTACTCAAATTCCTATTAGTTGCATCTCTTGCTCTTCATGCTAATTAGTCTGCATGTGCAGTTCTTCCCTCCAGTTGAGTCTGGGGTCTGCTTTAAGTAACTGATCAGTGAGTAGATGGTCACAATCTGCCACTGCCAATTCTTTGCCTTTTCCCCAGTTACTGCCGAGTTCTGCTGACTTCACTCCTGGTGGCTCTCATCCAGACAGCCCATTCATCTTGGGATTGTCTTCCTTTTTTCTTAAAACAAAAGATTAGCCAAGCACACAACATTCACAATGCAATTGCTTAATCATAACTGTCCAGCTAGAGCTACTGAGTAACAACTAAAAAACAAATTGCAAAGTTTGATTCAGGTCTTGAGCTGCCCAAATCCCAGGAGACTTGATATCATTTGCAGAAGTCCTGACTTACCCAGAGAATTTCTTCTTCATTGAAAGAGCATCTTAAAAGCTTTCTACAACATTGAACCAGCTATCTTTATAAAACCTCTGAACAGTGTTTGCTTTCTTCACACTTCTTGTTATCAGAAATAAAACAAAAAGTTTAAATGCAGGGAACTAGTTCCAAAACTGGGATAAAACCCAGTTATTTTTTCTCATTATACACATTTCTATTTTTGTGAGTCCTTTTTTATCTTAAAATATGTAAAGTGGATTTTTTTCAATTAATTTTGTGCAACAGGAAGAGTTCCCAAAATTTTCTTCATATTTTTCACAATTTTATTAGCATATTCTGAAATCACTCTTTCAGTGTTATTTGTATTCCTTCATGTAACATTTTTTAATATATAGACACCGTATACTGCTCCATGTTTAGAAAACTATTAACTTTGTCATTCTGTATGGTCCCAGTGGTAACACTTATCATCCTCTATTCTGTTTCCAGTCAATAATAGTGGGAGGTTCACCTCCCTTTCTCTTCCTCCTCTGTCTCCTTCCTGGCATTCTGCCTGTGGCCATGGAGTAGCAGGTGTATATTATCAAACAGTTACACCAGTTGCTTCAGGCATGCAGATCTCTTCAAATTACCTTCTTCATGCCCCTCATCAGCTGTTGCTCCTTTATCACTTTACTGTCAGATGGGCACCAGGCACCAGTCCTAATCCAGGACCAGCTGAGATGCCATTCTGTCACAGCAGCACCACCATAATATACCTTACTGGAAACTGCATAACCTAATCAACTATCTTTTTTCCAAAAATTTTAGTTTAATTTTTCTTTATGTGTGTTATTGATATTTGTCAAATAAGACAGGAATCATTTATTAACAAAGTAAATATTGAAGAGCTATTATGCAATTTTAATGAATTTTGAATGAAACTCCACACTACTCCAGCAAAAAATTTGCCTTAATATGAAGTATGCCTAATTTTTCTTTGTGCCTCAAGGTCTTCCAGATTAGTCTCACATCTAGCAAAACATACAAAAATATTGCAAAGTTTTGCTATGAAATACATGCATTTTAAAGTGTAAATTCTACCTGACCCTCTCTACAGAGCACAAAAATTTCCATGAAATAATTATTTAATAAGGAAAAAAAAAAGACAGAAATCGTTTGGAATTGACTGTGTGTGATATTTAATAACTTGAGCAAATAGTTACAGTATGTGATACTAATGTTACCAATATATGTACTTTGATGATAGTCCCTAACACACCATATGCTCTGTAGGAATTAATATGACTGGAGTGAGACTCTGGCATAACCATGGCACCTCTGTATGAGCCTTTCCATTCCACAATGACTTATTGCAATCATAAGAAAAAAATACTATGGTGCTTTTTTCCTTGACCTGTGAAGTTGCAGACTTTTTCTGTATCACATACCTTGACCTAAGGTGCCAAAAGAGAATTACTGGATTCCTGGAGAAGCCTTTGTATCACCACAAAATCAGATGTTAGGAATTTTATTCTAGATCTTCTTCAAGGATAGACATGCACACCAGTAATGACAGACACATAAATTACCTCTAGTCTGAATTCATGGACAAACTGCACCTGCTGTCCCTTAAGACATGTACTACTCTGAGGAGCACTGAGGACATCAAACATGCAGAGATCCAAAACTGTGAAGACTCATTTCATTGTAGGTAAATGTCCTGCTTTTAGGTGGGATGGAGTTTTCATTTCTTCTCAGAAGCTGTTGCAATGCTGTGTTTTGGATTTGGAATCAGAATGGTGTTGAAAACACATATTTTTTGGTTCTTGCTAAATTTGGTTTACCTAAGTCAAGGACTTTGATTTTTTCAATGGGTTTTTGATTTGGGGTTTGGTTTGTTTTTGGCATTTTTTGGGGGTGGGATGGGTGGTTGGGGTTGGGTTTGTTTTTTGGGTTTTTTTTGGTTGGTTGGTTGCTTGTTTTTTTTTGGTTTTTTTTTTTTTTTTTTTTTTGGTTGTTGTTCTTGTTTTTTGAGTTTTTTGTCTCATGCTCTTCCACAGAGGAGGTACACAAAAAAAAAAATGGGAAGGAGCATAGCCAGGTGACCCAAAGTGGCCAAAGGGATGTTCCACCCCACAGAACATCATGCCCAGTGTAGAAACTGAAGGGAGTTACACAGAAGGAAGCCAGTCAAGGTTCGGGAAGGGAGATCTGGCATCAGTCAGTGGATGGTGAGCAATTGTATTGTGTATCCTGTGTTCTTCCCTTTTTATTGTCATTATTATTATCATTTACCATTATTACTGTCTTTTACCTTGGTTTTGATTACTAAACTGTTCTTACCACAACCTGCAAGTTTTACTTTGATTCTCCTCCCCATTACAATGGGCATGGGGGAGAGAAGGGGCTTTGAGAGAGCAGCTGCATAGTGCCTAATTTCCAGATGGGCTTAAATTATGACAGTAATGTAATTTAATTTGCTAGTTCCAGAGAAAATTGTGCTATAAATGCAAACTACTTGTCTCACTTATGCATGGTTAATATGCTAACAGAGGTTGACAAGTGTGAAGAAGGATCATGTCTTTCTTATTTGAATCCATAGCATTAAAAAGTTATTTGGGGTTTTCATGTTTTTGTGGTTGATTGTTTTGCAGTAGCTCTTTCCTTTCTTTCTTTCTCTTTCTTTCTTTCTTTCTTTCTTTCTTTCTTTCTTTCTTTCTTTCTTTCTTTCTTTCTTTCTTTCTTTCTTTCTTTCTTTCTTTCTTTCTTTCTTTCTTTCTTTCTTTCTTTTTCTTTCTTTCTTTCTTTCTTTCTTTCTTTCTTTCTTTCTTTCTTTCTTTCTTTCTTTCTTTCTTTCTTTCTTTCTTTCTTTCTTTCTTTCTTTCTTTCTTTCTTTCTTTCTTTCTTTCTTTCTTTCTTCCTTCCTTCCTTCCTTCCTTCCTTCCTTCCTTCCTTCCTTCCTTCCTTCCCTTGTAGAAATGTCTTATGAAGAATCTCATGAAGCAGTTCCTTAAAGAAATCAGAAAACTGGCAAGAAAATTGGATATGAGGTGTTGAGTTTCTGTTGAGAGGAAAGATCTTGTATCTTGGGTCTCTGTACCACCTTTAGTCTTTATGATTTCACCCTATTGTTTCCTCTTTGCCTCTTTCTTTAAAACTCGTCATGCACTTTAAACTTTCAGTCCTTCAGATGCATCATGTTACTTCATTTGTCACTACTCCTCCACTTGTCCATTTGACCAAAACTTGCTGGCCAGAAGGCAGATTACATTTCTTAGGCAATACCTTTGGAAATTGCTTCAGAATTAAGACAACTGGTGATAAACTTAGTTTGTAGTGATAAAGTCCATCCCAGTCCATCCGAAGAGATAAAGGAAGCTTTTTGCAAACTTACCCTTTAGAGACATACCAAATTGAGGAAAAATTAATTGCACTGTCATTTAGAATCTACAAGGCATTTATTTTTTATTGTCTTGATTTTTAATCAGCATTTTACTTAAGTTTAAGCAGCCCTTTCCCATCTTTGTTGTTATTCCTTTATCTCAGAAATTACGAATTGAGTCTAATCAAGGTAATCGTGTTGTTCAGGTGGGATTTTCCTTTTCCAAATCCATGATGACTACTCCCATGTATGTTCTTCATGTTCTCAGAAGACTTTATTTGCACTCTGTATCTTTCAGATAACATAGAGAAAATATTCATTCAGAATATATTTTTATTCTGAGTGTATTTCTTACTCACTTCCCGACAATATGTTTCTCACAGTGTATTTTCTGGTCCGGTACATATATCGTGATCACAGAATGTCACTAGTGGACAGCAAACACAAACAGGGCTGGATCCAGCCTATGTCTAGATCTGGGGACTGTGCTGTGTGCAGGGCTTCACACAGTGTGTCTGAATCCATGTGCTTACTGGAAGAGGCTAAAGAAAGATGGACCAGGACAAGGTTAAGGGTCATGTTACCTGTCTCCCCTCCCTGCCTCTTCCTTCAGGGTATTGTCCCATCATTAGGAACTATTTCTCTAAACAGATAACAAACTGGAGGAGGGAGATTGATAAAATTCTATACAAGTAGTTACTGAAAACTTGATCTGATTCAATGGGCATTACAGAAACTACAGCAGAAATTATCCTCCTTGATATGAGAGATTTTGCATGTGCAGAATAGGAGACACAGAAGCAGTGGCTTAGTGTAACAGAAGGCTGCTTCAGCAACAGGGTTGATAAAGTGGTTGTAACTCTGCTGCATCCAATTACAAGGTTTCTAATTATGAAGAATTATTAGGATTTCCCCAAGGAGTTAATTTTAGAGAGTACCGGAGATTACCTCTGAAGACCTCTTCTAACCTGTTGAACTTAAAAGCATTCCAGCTTCTCAGATGTGCTGCTCCAGGGAGCTTTTTCTATTTTATTGGTATCCACTAGAGAAAAATAAGCAACAGCCAAGTCATAAAAAGGTTGGGGTTTATTACTTAACATTACAGCAATTTGCTGTTTCTAACCTCATTGGGAAATTGCAAGGAGGTGAAGATGAGTGAATGTGCTGATTCACTGGGGAGTATGATTGATTGATGGTGGGAAATAATGACAAGTCCCAAGGAAGCACACAGGAGAGAGAAACATCAGCAAAAGGAGAGCTTTAAGAGAGCTTTAAAGAGAAGTGTTCTTTTTTTTTTTAACAAAAGCACCCAACGTTTTTATGATATGCTTTGATGTGCACAATTTTGATGAGGTTATTTTCAGAGCACAGGAAGCTCTCCTTTCTTTGGGAATGTGAAAAGACTGTGCTTGCCACCCCTGGAAACAGCTGTGGGATTCACAGTTCACTCAGAACTCCTAAGAAAGTAGATTCACATATGTAGTCTGCATTTCCCTTTGATAATATACTCCCAGCTGGTTTGAAGTAGTTTGTTAAGATGAATCTAGACCAGGTCACCTGTGGCTGATGGTGGATGTATAGCACACCTGAGTGGACAGTGAACTGTTCTCTTCATGCCAGCATTTAGTTCAGAGCAAAGCACACTTAAAAAGCCTCAGAATATTGTCCAGTATTTCCTGCCCTCCCACAGACTGTAACCATCTCTGTGGTTTGGAAGCAAAGTTGAAGAGCACAGCTGTGATTTCAAAGCAACTCAACATGAGGAAAATGATCAAGTGTGGCAACAGAGTGTGCAGTACCTGCTGTCCTGAGGGAGGGGGATAGAATTGCTCTGCTGGTGTGAAATACTTGCAGATGCAGCACATGTGTCTGGAACAGATCTCCACTTTGTGGTCTGCAACAGTACCTCTGCTTTACTGTGAGGGCAAAAGAAGGAAAATTTGGGGACAAGGAAAAGCTGGGGGGACAAACTACACAGCCAAGTGATTTTTTTTCTTTCTCAGAGCTCAAGCAAGAGGAAACCATAGCAAGGGATGAGAGGGGAGAGGAGAGGAGAGGAGAGGAGAGGAGAGGAGAGGAGAGGAGAGGAGGAGAGGAGAGGAGAGAGGGAGAGGAGAGGAGAGGAGAGAGGGAGGAGAGGAGAGGAGAGGAGAGGAGAGGAGAGGAGAGGAGAGGGAGAGGGAGGAGAGGAGAGGAGAGGAGGAGAGGAGAGGAGAGAGGAGAGGAGAGGGAGAGGGAGAGGAGAGGAGAGGGAGAGGAGAGGGAGAGGAGAGGAGAGGAGAGGAGAGGAGAGAGGAGAGAGGGAGAGGAGAGGAGAGGAGAGGAGAGGAGAGGAGAGGAGAGAGGAATATGTGAGCATCAAGAGAAAGCCACAGTGAGGGAAACCAAGCAACCTATCTCTAATAGACCTCTGCTTTTAGGGGAACTCAGGACATTCTGACTTTCTGGCTCTTCCCCATTTTTGACACATGTGGGCAGTACCACATTATGTCCTCTCCTTTAAGATACAGATTATCACATAACCATAATCATCCATTTTATATTTTTTTGAATTAAATTTAAATATACACTGTACTAGCACAGCTAGTTTTGCTACCACAGTGGTGATCTTCAATTTCCTATATTTCTGCAGCAACACAACACAATTAAAAATTAAAAGAAGGACTGAAATGACTTTAAGACAGAAGAACTCCCTGTAAAGGAAATAAGCTTATCAGGCTTTTGAACTGAACTAAACAGTCCTGTTTAAGTGAAAATGAGACCAAAATCAGTATGCTAAAGAGAGCCTGTGTTCCTTATGCAGCTTCAGGAAAGGGGAACTGCTGCAAAGGGATTATTCCTGGTACTTACTTCAGACATCACTTTCAGCCTATGCAACCAAAAAATAAAAATAAGAAAAAAAATAAAGAAAATAAGAACTGTATCATCATTAAGTTTTTAATTAAGGAATGAGAAGAGTTAAAAATAAAATAGGAAATTCTTCTTTTTTTACTTCCTGAGCCTTTATTAGGTAGCCAATACAGGCTGGCTCCTGGAAAAACACTTGTTTTAACAATTGGACAAAAATCAAAAGACACATTTGAAGGCCATCTCTTTGGCAGCTCTCTCCAGCATGCAGTAAGGCTCCTTTAAAAATGTTACAAGCCAGTCAATCTAAAGATGCCATGTATCTTTTAGGAGAGATACAAAGTGAAACTAATCTGCTTAGGGCCATCGTGACCCCAAAGTAATGTCTATTGTTTGTCCTCATCTCGTGTTCCCAGCATGACAATCAGATTTTCCTAGAGACCATATTATTAATCTTTGCCCTTTATAATGAACTGTTGGTTTTAAGTGTATTGTACACAATATGAGCCCAGGATTCTGTCAAATACTCATCCCTGATGGAACTCCCACAGCCCAGCAATGTGGGAGTGGGAGTCTCTTCTGAGACTGAAAAGATGTCCATTGTGATTTCCCTTAGCTCAGGAGGAGGAAAACGCCAATAACTCCAGAAAAGGAAGTGCAAATTGCACAGATTACAGAGCCCTGCATGTGACCAGCTCTGTGCAGGTTTCAGGCATGCTGTTGGATGGATGCACACACTGCAGCAGGTGAGACTCCCTCCCTCTTGGCTCTGCAGGCGGAGCTCCATCAGTTCCTGAATTAGGCCAGGTTCCCTCTTGGGGAAACCTCAGGAACTGGCAACTCTAATTGCTTTACCCAGAGAGATTTTGGCCATGGTGAGCAGACATAGCCACGAGTGAGACCTTGATAAAAACTCAGTCTTTTGCCCATGTCCAGATACTTCTTAGCAAGTTTACCCACTCTAAGAAATAATTTAGCAGAATTGTAGCTTTATATAGGCTGTTTAGGATTATACAGCCATCTTGAGGGCCAGGGACTGAAGGAAAAGGCAATAGGAATACTTAGAGTTAGGGAGCCCAAGAGAAAGAGCAGTGCAAATGCAGCCATCAGTAAAAGTGCTTGTGTTTTGTCTAGATTCTCTTGCCATTTATATTTAAAATAATCTGATTAGTTTGGGCTATTCAGCACCTGGACTGTTCCCTTTGCTGCCTGCCAAAAAGAAATTATTAAGCTTTATTCTTTGTGCTAGAGGGCATTGGAAAGGGAAGCCATGGAGAAAAGGACAAGAGAGTAGGCTTTTCTCTATTGAGAAATACTCAAAAAACTCAGCAAGCAATGTGTTTATAATTTCTAAGTAAACTTGAAGTCTACAAGAGATCAGAATTTTTGGCCTACAAACATGAGAGAATTCAGGAGCTGCTCAGTCAGAAATTATGGGAAGAACAGGTCTCACAAGAGTACCAAAAGGTGAGGATGTCTGCACCCTGGTCATATCCTTAGCAAGGGAGAAAATGAATACTTCTGTAATTTTGCCCCTGATTAAGTACGAAGTTCTAGGGGAAACAGTGTGTCTTAATGCTGTTTCCCTGCTCACAGAAGATGTTTCTGTGCATAGTTCTGTTCATATTCACTGCTATGCCAACAAATGTACATCAAATGCCTTTCCACTGATGCTTTTTTTTTTCAGAACCTCTGCCAAACTATCCAATCCATGGGTTTTTTTCAGTGTTGATGGACAGTATGAGACACTATAAACTGTAGCTCCTGCAAGATACACACAAAAGCAAAGTGAAGAGAGGAATTAAAATCTCTTTCCTGCTTTGATGGCAAAATTGTCTGTACAACAAGAAAGGATAAATTCTTTTGTTCTTTTCTTTTAATTTTCTACAGCTGCCAAACTCATCCTCTGCTAAATTTCAGTATTTCAAAAATACAATAACAACTCCAAGGGGTTTTGCTGATGAATTGAAATCCCATTCCTCTAGTTTTGAAGCTAGCTTTTCCAAACCAGAATATGCAGCCATTTTTGTCCCTGGGTAAAGAGGTTCTTGAGTCCCAGCCTCAGACCCTGTCTTCTGTATGCAATGATCTTTCTTTATATTTGCTTCTTTACCCAATCAAGAACCACTTTTATCCTTCAAAATAAAGATGTTAATTAGTACTAGTTAGACTAGTATATATCTTCTAGTTAGACAAAGGACTTGTCAGTGGAACCTAGGAAAAGGAAGGAGGAGGAAGAAGAGGAAAAGAGAAGAAAGAGTTTATTTGGACAAACCACATCATAAGCACCAAGGATACCTCTGTTTGCTATTTCTGAAGTACAAAACCAAAGCAAAAAAATTGCATTTAGATCTCTAAGTCTGACTGAAACCAGTATAGCTGCCAAATCATTTGGTTGGCTTGGGAAAATTTCACTAGGCAGTACTGTCCATTATAGTTGTTTCCCTATGTGAGTTACATACTCAGAAAAGTGAGCAGAAGGAAAGGGTCACTGAGTTAAGGAGAGAGAAAATCTCCAATAAGAAGAAGAACTCAGTTCCCACTAATACTATTAATTGATATGATGATAATGAATATATATAATGATATATAATGAATGATATATAATGATAATGAATAAAGTTACCATCTTGATAATTAAAAGGTAATTGTTTAAACCTATGGCTGTAGCATAAATGGAGATGTGCTAACCCAACTGAAATTTGTGCAAGTATCATCAGCAACTAATCATACCCTTATTCTCTAGAGGTTTGCTTGAATTTGCTTATTTTGGAAACAAAGCAAAGCTTTAACCTCATTTGTTAAAACTGTGTAGGCAGCAGAACTATCCAGTGTTTACTGTGTCCCATGACCTACTAGTAAAGTTTCCAGAATCAGCAGATTTCCAGGTGCAGAAGTTTTGACTGGTGTCAATGTACATGACAGAAGTGACTTGTAAGATTAATAATAAACTAACTAGCTCTGATGTGTGTCCCAGTAATGTGTTCCAGTGGTACATATTTACCATTTTATACCAGCACATTTCTGTGAGGTGGCCTGAAGATCACCAGCATTAAACATAAGACAACACAGCCAGGTTCAGTCAGCATTTACAACAATATAGATCTAGACTGACAGCAGAATTAAGACATCAGCAAGAGAGAAAGAGATCAAGAGCACTTGGCTTTTCTTCTGGAAAGACAGAGAACAAGAAGCACAGTACTTCCCTTCCCATGAAATTTTACATGGGCAGAAGTGATGGAAGCATGTAGGTACTAATTCATAAACCTTGGGATTAATTTCTAAATTTTCCTATCGTATTCATTGAGACTCTCAAATTACTTTTGTTATAACATCATTCCAGTTAGAATTTGTAGGGAAGTTCTGAGTCTTTGAAAGCTGTGCTCATTCTGAATGGGAACAAAATCAACTTTTTATAGTTTCTTAAAAGACAGTTTCTAGAGAAAATGCTGCTTCAGGAAATTTGAAATGCATTACCCTAAGATAATTAACTAGTAAAGAGGTTTGCGTTTCCATCATGAAACAATTTATTCTGAAAAGGATCCAAATTAATCACACTGACATTGTTAAATGCTTTTCAATTCTTTTCATCATAGAATTTCACGAAAAGCAGTGCATTTTTCAGATAGTACAGTTTTTAATGAAGCTTCATTTCCCAAAGGAGAAATTTTCCTACAGAAAATTTTTCACTTTTTTTAACTTTATCCTTTGTTTTCTATACTCTGTTCATCTGACAGAATTATACAAATGCTGGACAGACACTTGCACCACTACTACCACAGTTTCTAGGCATGAGTCTCTTACTCCATCTGTCAGTACAAACGTGTATTGCAAGACAGACCTTACAGCTTGATGTATTTTACAGATGGAAGGTTGTCTAAGGGTTAAATATTGGTACCAAACTATACTGGTAAATGCTATAAACCTAAAACACACCCAAGCTTTGATCTAGTTTTTCATATTGGAAGTGAGTGCTGGCTAAATGAGGCCCTTCTGTTTTTAGAGAGGTGATCAGAGAGAAATGGGTAGATTAGGAAAAGAAGCTTATCTAAAAAAAAATTAGGAGGGAGCAGTAAGGCCTGAAGTTGAAAAATACATAGACAGTATCTCAATTAACAAGAAAAAGCTTTTCAAAGAATGGATGTACTTGAAGCATGGTAAAAAAATTAATTGGTTCTCTTGAGGTTAATAGGGAATTAGAGAGAGGATGGAGTTGCATTGCAGACCTGTTGTGTAATTTCCCTGCTTTTACGATTGAAGTGGATAGAGATTTGCTTTAGCTAGAAGCCCATTTTTACAAATACAAAGAAAAGAACTAAGAAAGAGTGCTCAGCTTTCAGGACAGGCTGGACACAGCAGGACCAAAGGGAGTTGAAACAAAAGATTTGTGAGTGAGAAACTGTCAGAGGTAACTCCTGACAAATATTTGGCTGGTTTTGGTTGATTCTAAAGTAACAAATGTTCTGAAGGACAGGGAAAGAAATGTAAAACAAATACCAGTAGTAGAATCAAGGCTTATTTGCCAGAGATTAGTGACTTTTATTACTGAGTACAGAGTACATAGGAAAATCTGACCTTTGGCAAGGAGATGGAATTAGACAGTGTGCACACTGCAGGCAGCATGGCTTTCCCCCAAAGGACAGTGCATGGAGCAACAGGGGCTGAGGTGCTCTGGGGTTATAAACCAGAGACCAGCACATTCTGGGCATATGTCACCTGTGTGGCAAATACTGCCCATTGTCCTTGGGAGGAGAAAGGAGTGCACACACTCTGTGCAGCTCAGGAACCTCGCCAGGTTGGTGAGACATGTAAGATCTGGCTACAGCCTCTCCACATCCTGGGTCTTCTGCAGATGCACCTTAGCCCTTACTCTAGATAGTCCAGAGCTGGCAGAGGAATTATTTCCAGGCTGTGGTAATGTTCCTTTACTAAGGGCTGCTTTAGTATCTTTGAAATGTCTTACACATTACTTGCTTCCTTTTCAAGTGAGATTCCCCCTGATAAATACTTCAGCTTACTGTTCAACTGCCTTGTGTTCCTCATTGCTGGCAACACAAAGCAAGTAAGGCTGGTAAATCTTAGCTTTTAATCAAGGCTATGCTGAGTCAAGGACTCTGTCTGCCATAAATATTTTATTGCCATGTGCAAGAAGGTAGGAGAGAGCAGTGGAAACTGTTTGAGTGTGAGCTGCAAAACAGGAAAGGAGAATTTAAGTAACTCATCCACCAGCTATCCTTAAATTCAGCACTGATTTTGCTCTAGTGCATGCCACCTCCCAGGCAGACTCCTTTTCTCCATTTATGTCTGCTGAGCAGGAAGGCAGGATATCCAGGACTAGGATAGACCATCCAATGCTTTGCAAAGTGCAAAGCAAGAAGGTTTGTGAGAAGGAAGCTGGCATGGGAATAACGTGACTGCTGAGGCAAGTGAAGGGAGAGACTCCTCTGGACCAAGACCACGGGGCAATGAGGATCTTGTCTCTTATAGATAAAAGAGACATCAGCTGGGCTCCTGTGAATATTTACAAAAATAATAATAGAAATGGGAAAATACATCTGCTACAGATCTCCATAAACGTTCTTCTCTCTAAAAAAGTTTCAGACATTAAATCCTCACTCAGTCAAGAAACTGGAATTGCCTAAGAATAATCATACTGAAAAATCAAAGAGCTGAGAAAAGACAAATGGGAAAATTATTACATCTGCCATATTTGCAATTTTTTATGCATTGCATACATCACAGGATTTCATCTTATATTCATCAAAATTAAAGCTCCCTCCTTGTAATCTCTTCTAAAAATAAATAACTTTCTATCTTAAAAACAGAATTGGGAGCTAACAGCTTTGAGTTATTAAAGATGCTGCAGTTAAACACAGAGTGCTGCTCAGCAGACAGGAGTGCTCAACAGACCATGCCAGCTTCTGCAAACACTGCCTGGGTCTCTCTCTCTGTAAGCACTTTCCCTGCTTTAATTTGTGGTTTGCAGAAATTGATAGCCCATTAGTAGGTATCTTAGGTCATCATCCTGTTAATAGCTTTCATGGTTTAATCAAATACATGGCAAATACTACTAACCCTTGTTAATTCCCAAATTCTCATCCATGAGAAAGGCTTAGTGTGGGCAATGCTCTTTGTGCAGACGGAGTTTGTACATGTTTGCATTTTATTTCTGCTGCTCTCATTTAACCTGTTCATGCCCTTTGAATTTTAGGGATTACAAAATGGAGAGAAAGATAATAAGATGGGACCAGATGTGACTGGTAAACCTCTTTCCATGCACCACAGCTTTCTAAAGACTAAACAAAATTGCTGAATGTTATGCAGAGGGAAATAGGGGACTAGCTTTGCACAGCTTTAATCTTTTGTTTTAATGACTTGTTAGGCAAGAATCAGAATTTCTGAAGTGTTTCATGTCAGAAACTCACTAGGAATGACAAAACAAATAAAATAAAGAAGAATGTTATTCAAACCACCTTCATGCTGTTTTATCATATGACAATTTTGATTTTTATCTAAATATAAGCTGTAAAAGAGTTAAAATTAATATAGGCGTCATACTTATTCTCCAAAATATAAATATCGATCTATAAACTCTGTTTTGTAAAAAAAAAGTAACATATATTTTCTGTCCCTTTTACATGGTAGGGTAGAATATTTGTCAATGTCATTTTAATGTTTTAAAACTTTTGTCAAATCATTATTCACAAACATGTTTGATGATTTACTTGTTTAGTTCTGAGCAAATATTTTAATACCGAAATTTGGAAAGATAATTCAAATATTATTATTCTATTCAACTAATTCTGGTTGAGAGCCAGCAGAAGGCATGTTTGCTGAAAATATACTGTTCTAGTACTTTAATTCAGAGAGACTGGAGAAAATTACCTAAAGCTTTTGGTTACATAGTATTAGGCTGTAGTATGAAAAATAAAATCTGAAATGAAGGAGGAGCATTTGTCCCCTGCAGACTTGTGTTCAAAGGAGAGACCAGAGCATGCCTGCAGCCTGGGTCATTTTGCTAACAGGTGAAAACCTTTAGGATTTGGTATGCTTTTTACAGCAGAATTGCACCAGATGAGAAAAATAGCAGATCCATGAAAGTTAAGACAAGAGTCAGCTGGAAATAAAAACAGAGCCATGTGCTGTTCTGAGACTCCATAGGAGGGCACGTGTGTGCAGAGCACTTGCCCCCGTGGCCAGAGGATGCCTGTGGCTGTGCCCAAGCCACCCAGCTGGGCAGGGGAGAGCCCTAGCTCTAGACCCTTTGCATGAGCTATTCCTGTCCTGACTTCTCCAGAGGAGCAGCATTTCCTAAGGCTGCAGCTTGGGCTGTACCTGATCTGTAGATTAATGGAGTTCAGCAGTCTCAGCTGTTAATCTCCTGCTTTTCAGGAACATGATATGTATACTTATTTACACTTGCATTGCTACTCATGAATGTATAAGCAAGTGTGAAGGGAACAAAAACATAAATAAAAAATGAGCATCGTGGGAACTCTGATTTCTGATTATAAACACTGCACATCTCTTATAATTTTGTCTCACAGAGGTTAATAGGAAATGAGATCAAAGGCAGCTTATGTTTACCATTGGTAGATCATGCCAGACCAAGCTTCTTTGATGTGCTGAGAGATCTGAATAGGAAATGCAGATCTCATCTATCTGAACTTCAGGAAAATGTTTAATGTGCTGTCACTTGGGACCATATCTGCTAGAGAAATGGTAAGGAATTCACAAGAGAAATGGAAAAATGCATGAAGTTTGGAACAGGACAGATGACAAACAGATTCTGCTGAAAAGAAAATTATATGCTGGAAGGAGGTTAGTAGTAGAGATTATTGTGGGTTTGTGGTGGGTTATTTATTTTCTGTAACAGAACTTACACTCTTACTCCCGCCTCAACCCGGTAGGATTTTCTTACCAGGTGCTCCAGGGCTGCACAGCAAATGAATGCAGTGCTGCCCTGGACCCTGAGCTGCATCACTCAGCCAGTGAGAGCCAGTGTTACAAGGCAGTTCCCTTCCTTCCTCCTGGGCAAATCCTCCCCTGGGCTGCAAGTGTTGCTCCAGGGAGGGCTTCAGTACCCAGCAAGTGCAGGGAGGGAAATGCCTCCCAATTCCCTTCAGCATGGACACTTTCAGAAGAGTTTTCAGGGCTGCAAAATACCACAAAATCTGGACTCAAGTCCAATTTACAGCACTGCTAGGTTATCTGTGAACCTATTAAAAAGATAGGTTCCTATGCTGACCAGAAACAAACAACAAGCACAGAAAGACAGCTTTCATCCCTATTTTAAAATGTTACTTTTAATTTATATTGGCATGACATGACAAAGCACAAGACTGCTATATCATTCAGGAGGATCTAGGGAACTTTAGGGCGTGGAGTCAAAGCAGTGTGATGATCTTTTATCAAATACGTTGATGAAATAAGATCCTGCCCCTTGGACTTGCAATGAGATTTGTGTTGCAGACTGCGAGTGGATCATCTGAGGTGATGATGAACCAGGGATTTATTCTCAAAGAAACAAAGGTATCTAGAAAATATTGTCTGAGCTCCTGGAGCAGGTCCAGCAGAGGATGAAGATGATGAGGAGATGGGAGCACCTCGCTTATGAGGAAAGGCTGAGAGAGTTGGGCCTGTTCAACCTTGAGAAGAGACAACTGAGAGGGGACACAGCAATGTCTATCAGTATCTGAAGGGAGGGAGTCAAGAGGATGGAGCCAGGCTCTGTTCAGTGGGGCCAAGCAATGGCAGAAGCAGCAAAAGGCAGAAAATTATGTACAGGAAGTTCTACCTGAGTATGTAGAAGAAATTCTTTACTGTGTAGGTGACCTTTCACTGGAACAGATTTCCCAGAGAGGTGATGGAGTCTCTCTCACTGGAGATATCCAAGAACCATCTGGACACAATCCTATGCCATGTGCTCTGGGATGAGCCTGCTTGAGCAGGGAGGTTGTTGACCCACTGTGGTCCCTTCCAACCTGACCCATTCTGTGATTCTGCACTAATTTTAGCAAAAAGGACAGGACATGTAATGACATTTACTTCTGAGCCCTTTCTGAAAGGTGGCATAGAACACTTGTCCCTTGCTTTGAAAAAGAGAAGCAAATGAGTATCAGTGCACAGACGCAGACATGATGAGGGGACTGACAGCTTCTTTTAATGAGAGAAACATTTAAAAAGTTCAACTTAATTAGCTTAGCAGAATCAAAGCTGACAGAAGAAACAATTATTCTCTGTAAAGCTATCAAGACCAAACCTCAGGGAAAGAAAAGGACTTTTAGCTGACACAGCAAGACATGGAAATAACCTGGCCATGAATATGTTTAGTCTGGAAAACAGGGGGGGGAAATAACTACCAGGAAGCAGACTTGTCTCCCAGCAAAGGCAAAAAAAAGTATATGTAATTTTAGGACAGCAGCTGCTAAGAATGTGGAAAGGCCACCTGGAGCACCACCATCCTGCAGCAAGAAAAACAAAACATGAGTAGTCAAAAGGCATTTCCAGTTTGCAGCTGGACACACAGAAGCCAAAAGCATACCAAATTTCATGGCAGTTAAGTAAAACCACTTCATCTCTCAATTGGAGAGGTTGCTCTCAAAGCAGTTTGTTAATGCTAGGATTAAAAGGCCAGTCCTACATCAGAGCTAGCAATTCCTTGACTCTGGGGTTGTAAGTGAAACTGGAATCATATTTATCTGGAGCTTTTTGGACCCATCTGCTCCTGATCCTAAAAGCAAAGGACAGAAGTGGCAGGGAGAGCAGCAAGCCCACAGTAAGGAACTTCAGCCAACATCCAGATCCACAGCTGAAGCTGAATTCAGTGGCAGAGGATTGGTTATAAATCCTCTGTGGAAAAAACCACAGGACCTTATAGAAAAGCTTACATTTACTTTTGCTATGAGTTATTGAAACTCCAGGTAGGAAATGAATGCAATGTGAAGATTGAAAGATCTCTGGACATCACCACAATGACATCCGGACAGGCTTTGCTCTCTGTGCCTGCCAACCAGCAGCCTGCAGACTTGAAACATTGTTTTGGGCAGGTGTCTGTCTGTGAAGCATCCTCTCCTTAGCAGAGCAATTGGACCACTGCTTAGGGGGGTCCCATTTGAGCCATCATCCCTTGGCTGTGGCTGATGACAAGCTGTTGCACTTCTGATTAATTCCTAAAGTAAAAATCATTACAAGCTTTGTGCAGACCACAAGATGGCACAGATGTAGTAACTATATAGAACTGCATAAGGCAGCCCAGCATGAACAGATTAGAAATAAAAATTAAGATAGAGTATAATATCAATTTGGACTTGGAGTAGAACAAAAAATGTCCTATTTTGGTGAAAAAACTCTAATTTATACTTGAAGGACAGAGTCCTCTGAGCCTATAAACTACAATGCTGAAATCTGTTATTTACAGGAAACAACTGCTTATATATTTAGAATTAAATAACTGAAAACAGGAATTAGTTTTGAACAAGATAGTAAGTTTTGTTTGAGATCTAACAGAATTTTGTGATTTTAGATTCTTTTCAGTCAAATGGTACAATTGTTATAAAATGTCTTTTTATTGATCTATTTTCTTAAGCTGGAAAATTATTTAATACCAACAATGCCAATCTATCCTACAGACAATTCCATTTGCAAACATTTTCAATTTTTGAATAGCAGAAGAGTTTGAGAACAATCCCTAATTAGATGTCACATACCCATGACATTTTGAAAATAGCCTTTTTATGACACAGCCACAAGGCAATGAATGCACTCCATGATACAATAAAGTTAGTGATATGGATTTATAGGTTTCAGATTCACTGCTCTGAAAGCGTGTCACAAGGGACTGGACTGTATAGGTGTACTGTCTCCAGCATATTTGCTTTTATTATCCCTTAACTACTGAGGACATTATTTGAGGTCAAGAGAAGCAGACATATATCAAGAACTAAAAAGGGAGGAGGAATTTCATTATATCTCTTTTATGGATCTTTTAAACAAAAATTATGTGATTTTTATTATTCACTAGTGAGTTTTGCCATTTGTCTTGCAGCTGTTGAGCATCTACCATAACAGACTGATATTCCATGGTTAAGATTTCTAGGAACGTCTGCAATGAAAATATTTACTTTCTATCTATGTGCTGCCATGTTTGTCAATAATTTTCACAAATGTCAGGGATTTGGGGAGGTCCCTTTATGGCAGAATAATTGAAATGTAAACATAATGTCATCTAAATACAGATATAGATATAGATATAGATATAGATGTTATAGATATAGATATAGGGATAGATAGATAGATAGATAGATAGATACATACATACATACATACATACATATCTCTGCCAGAAATATCTAGATCTAGTCATCTAATCTATATCCAAAGATCCACTGAAAGCAAAACAGATACTCATTTACAGTTGTAGCAATATGATCAAAACATCAGTCAAAGGGGCCTTGAAGGACCCTTTGCTTTCCTTGAGGTAAGAAGTACCAGATGTTCCACTAGGCTATGAGCACTGCCCAACTGGGGAGAAGGTTTTGCCTGCACATTCTGAGCTGTCAGTGGTGAAATCACTGAATTGGTATAAGCCAGGAGGTCGTTTCAGACAGCAGAATTTCAACAACTGCCTGGGATTTTCAAACTGAAAAGCAAAGAAAAGAGCTGGAATCATCACATGAGGTACTGTTTCATAGGAGATGTATGAGGATCAGCCTGGGAAAGGTAAGGAGAAAATTCTTCTGTTGAAAAAAAAATTTGGAATAATACAATTTTTCTTTAAAAAAATCTCAAATCCTCTACATAAATGCATTTGAGATACTCTTCTCAGATCCATGAAAAATATTTGGGCACCTAAAGCAGAGCTCAGGCACTGAAGCTTTGCCAAAGTCAAAACCATGACTCCATGTCACAGGTCTCAGACACTCTCCCAGATTGCTGTACTGTTTATTATATGTGTACATGTGCTCATTTCCAGCCCAGGTGTGAGGGACAGGGTCTTTGGCAGTCACAGTAACAAAATATTTTCCATATAGGTTGCCATTTGGCAGGGAGCATGTACACATGGAAGAAACTGTAGTTATTTACACACTCCAACTAGCCTCAAACCTTTGAATAAATTAACTAGGCTCCTAAAGTACTCTGTAGTCAATGGCTCCTTCTGAGCTCTTATAGACCAGGACCCTTAAGACTGGAATTGACTGTTTAGGGGAGCCTCATTCCCATCTTCAGCTGTGTTGGAAACTGCTCTTCCAGGCTTGATAAACAATTAGTGACTAAAACTTTACAATACAAATAACCCTACACACTGGCTTGCCATTGAACTGCCCTGTGGCTCCAGTGGCCTTTGTCTGGTTTTCCACCACCAAGTGGATATGGGACCAGAGGGAAAGGAGGAGGGCAGGAAAACCATGGGAGCAGACTCAGTCCTTGTCCCAGGAGGGATCACAGTGAGGGTAAAATGAACTCCCAGAGCTGGGAACCTTGGGATGATTTTCATCTGATGAACTATACCTAGCCACACACTCATGTATGGGTGGCAGACCTAATGGTTTTCCAGGCACACCAACACCCCTTCTGGGGTTTTGTACATCTACCCTTGCTGGCACTGGCACAGTTACCATATGTTATAGAGAGGACTCCAGAGACCAATTCCTAGGAACACCAAGCTATAAAGATACTGGGTACTTACTTAGGTCAGATTTCATATGTGAGACACAAGTGAAGGAAAATAAAGGTGGCCTCTTGCTTCCTCTGTTTCTGCTCATATAACAAGCAACAAATATACTAAATCTGAATTTTTTTCTGTTTTTACTTTATGACCAGGAAAAGTTATGAGGGAGCAACTGCAGGGGCAACATTTGAGTTCCCAAACCAGAGGTGGATTTGGGGTCTTCCTACAGAGCACCAGACCAGATGGTCAAACTGTGACAAAACAACAGGTTTTGAAAGCTGAAGGGGGACTCTGTATAATACTGACTCAGCCGCTTGGATACATACCAGTCAGTTCCTGCAGTGAAAAAAAAAAAAAATACCATAAAGCAGATCCATTCCCTTGGTCAAATGCAAATAGTACTGTTCTTCTGCTGGAAAGGTTATATTTTGACTTAAGTATTAGACAGAGTCAGTTAGAGGCCACACACAGAGAATGTGGAATCATGGAGTGGTTTAGTAACTCAATTAGACACTTGTGCAGCTTGCATTTCCTCAGTAAAAAGGAAGTTTGGCTGCTTATCTATCTCAGCATCAATGGCTCTTGTTGCACATCACAGTCCAGTGCACAGTAAGTGGAAGGTAGCTTTTGCTGCCAGTTTTCATTTGTTTGTTTTGCCCAGAATAACGTGAAAAATCATTACACACTGGCTGACCTTTTCACTTGAGCAAAGATGCTGGTAAAGTAGCTAGTTTCTAAATAAAATTTAATGATTTGACATAGAGCAAGAAAAAGAAAAAACAAGTTATTTAAGATTTTATCCTCAGACACACACAGAACAACTTTTATTTCTTGTAGTAGATGGTGAGCAGCCAGGTCTGTGGCTGCAGAGGGGAGCATGTGAAAAGAAGGGAGTGCTGACCTTGCTCACCTCACCTGGGCAGGTCACAAAGCCATCACCCTCACAGTAATGCAGTACCTGTACTCCCACACCACAGGGCACCACAGAGCTGCACTCCCCTCTACTCACATCTTCTTGCTCAGAGACAGAGGGAGGTCATTGAATGAATATGGAACCTAGTAAAATTCAGAGCTCTGGTTCTGCTACTGGAGTTAATATTGAGATACTGCTTCAGGTAATTTTAAAGCAGTATAAAAACTATCATCATCAGAAAGCTTCACATATACTCACAACTTTCTCATATAATAAAAGTCCTAGGAGATATTTTTACTTCTTATGTTTTAATTTTTACCCTAAAAATATCAAGATGGCACAATATTTTTTCTTAAAATTCTGAAGGAAGATTTCTCTAGACAAACAAAATATTCTTAGTGAATGTTAAGGTTAATCAAAAAGGAAAGATAATGGTTCTTAATCAAAAGTCTTTTTATT
The DNA here is from genome assembly GCA_030060385.1 of Muscicapa striata striata. Taxonomy (NCBI): domain Eukaryota; kingdom Metazoa; phylum Chordata; class Aves; order Passeriformes; family Muscicapidae; genus Muscicapa; species Muscicapa striata. The sequence continues at coordinate 92,243 of JAREIS010000233.1, forward strand.
TCAGGATGGAAATTAGTCCAAAAAGTTAAATATGTGAATTATTAATATCGTTGTTATAAAAATTAACAAAAATTAGCCCCTCTATAGTCTAAATAAACTTGTTCTTTTTTCCACTCACCCTCTTGGCTCTTGAGACAACATTTGGAATTTTTTCTTCTTTCCTTTCTCTGAAAAAAAATATATTGCCATACTTGAATCATAAAAATCAGATTAAATAAAAGTCTTTCAGTATTACTGAAAATCAAAAATAGCCTGAGATGATCTTTCCATCTGCTTTTCAAGCCATCTTTATGAATCGAGATAAAAATTGCTCACCCTGTGAAATGCCTTGTCTTTCCAATTGGACAGTTCTCTCTTCCATCTCTCAGTTTTTCCTCTGAAATGTGGAAAGGGAGGTGAGAGAAGCAGAAACTTTCAAGTGACACCACGGCTGAGGCTTTTCATCCATAAAGGTGTTTTAAAACAAAAACTTCACTCTTAAAATTTTTTAAGAAGCACAGTATCATATAAAGTAATCAATTACTGCAGTAGGTAATATACAACACTGTTGTAATATATGATGTGTAACTGCAATGCCATCTGCTCTGTGCTGGGAGCACACGGACAAAGCTGCTGTTACATGATGTCCATGTGATCCCTTCTGGGCACGGGTGTGCAATAGCACGGAGGGGGCTCCTCTCAGAGCTGCTTTCCTTCTCCCTCTCCCAGCACCCTCTTCTTTCTCCTGCCCTCACCCTGCAGGCACATCCCATCCACCCCACAGCTCCCCGCTTATTTCCTTGCAGGAGCACCAGCGCTGCAGCCCCTGATTTTTGGCCAGGCCACTTGTAGGCATACATTATTCTATTCTATTCTATTCTATTCTATTCTATTCTATTCTATTCTATTCTATTCTATTCTATTCTATTCTATTCTATTCTATTCTATTCTATTCTATTCTATTCTATTCTATTCTATTCTATTCTATTCTATTCTATTCCCTTACTGTCAATCCCGAGCGCTTTTGCAGAGTGGAGTGTTGGCGGTCCCCGCCCCATCGCCGCTCCGCACTGCCGAGACTTCACCTGCGGGCTGGCGGCTCGTGGCTTTCTTGAGACAGATCTCCCAAAAGTGGCTGTGCTGAAGGGGAAGGCGGCCAAAACGACGGTGCAAACGCGGTCTGACAGATCGCAAGAGCCCGGTTTCTTTCACGGAGAAGGGGAGTGTCGGCAGAGCGCCCCTGAAGATGCAGCAGGGCGCGCTCCTCCCGCAGCGCACGGGGGGCAGCGGCTGCGGCCGCCTCTGCCCTGCCCTGCCCTGCCCTGCCCTGCCCTGCCCTGCCCGGCCCTGCCCGCCCTCGGGGGGGCGGCTCGGCCCCAGGGACCCCGGTGCCGGCCCCGGGCAGGCTCTGGCTCTGCGGGAGGATGGCGGCGGATCGGGGAGCGGGGCTGCGCATCTTCCGCGGTGTGAGTACGGCCCCGCGGCACGGAGCCGTCCTTCCGCACAGCGCACCTGCCAGCGCTCGGGGAGGGGGCACCTGGTTGGTTGTGCTTTGATTTTTCTCTTGTCTTTTTTTTTTTTTTTTTTTTTTTTACATTTTTTCCGCTTGAGCTGTTATCTCTCCTCCCTCAGTGGAAGGGGGTGAAGCCTAGTGAGACTGTGGATTATCCACCTTTCCCTTTCCCTTTACTTTTCCCTTCTCCCTTTCCCTTTCCCTTTACTTTTCCCTTCTCCCTTTCCCTTTCCTTTCCCCTTATCCTTTTCCCTTATCCTCTTCCCTTATCTCTTTCCCTAATCCCTTTCCCTTCTCCTTCCCCATATCCCTTTCCCTTACCCCTTTCCCTTATCCATTTCCCCCTTTTTCCCTTACCCCTTTCCCTTTCCCTTTCCCTTTCCCTTTCCCTTTCCCTTTCCCTTTCCCCCCCCTTTCCCTTTCCCTTTCCCTTTCCCTTTCCCCCTTTCCCTTTTCCCTTTCCCTTTCCCTTTCCCTTATCCCTTATCCCTTTTCCCCTTCCCCTTTTGCTTCTAATAGCTGCATGTGTGAGGAGAGCAGGTCAGTGTTTGGGGGTGGCTAGGAGAGGTTCTGGGTGAAAAGAGTCACCTTTCAAATAAGTTGCTTCAAATTTTGTTGTATTTAATTGGGACAGGGAAAGGGGGGCACTTTTCACTAGAGTTTCTCGCCCTATAAAAGGTTTGGTTTTATTTTCACTAACCAAGCAGGTTCTTCCCATCCCTTTAGACCCTGCTGAATTTGAGGTCAATGTGCAGAGAATCCTGGGCTCCTTAGCCCTTTGGGTGAGCCCAGAAAGATGCCCTGATGGCCACACAACCCCCAAGAGGTGCTGTGCTAGACTGTCACCAGGGGCTCAGCATCTTGCAAGGTGCAGCTGTAAAGTGTTTTTTTGTCTAAGTTTGTGCAGCACAGAGCACTTCTTTGTTCCAAGGTAAATCCTTGCAAAAAGGCAAACTCCTACCCAAAGATCTTCAAAGTACCCGCTGACCTTGGTGAGACCTACAAATCTTGAGACCAGCTCTGATCCACTTCAGACCAGCTCTTGTATTGGCATTATTGCACAATATCACCTGAAAATGGCATGTAAAGGACTCTTTATCTAGATGTTTTCTCTAATCCACCAACTTCAACTTCCCCAACTTTTCCCCAAATTATTTCAAGCAATCCTCATCTGCTCATCTCCTGATTTCTCTAGCCTCCACAGGAAATCGTTTAAATGAGACTTTTAAATGACTTTTATTATTTCAATTCAAGTATATTGAAAATGCTTTTTTTTTTTTTGTCTCAGAGATGCCACTTGTAAAAGAAATGGGAGAATTACAGTCATACATCACAAAAGCAGAACAGAAATCTAAGTTGCCAAGAAAGAGTTAAAAAACATTAAGTGGGTCCAGCTCCCCAGTTTAACTCAGCACACTGGGTTAGGATATGCACATGGTCAGACTATATGATAAACTGAAAACTTTTGATTTCACTAAAGTAGAAAAGATAATTCAAACTAAAATTACTTGTTTCATTTTTAGTATTTTCTTAAACCAGTGTCAAGTTCATATTTATAGGAAAACAGATACCTTTCACAAATCTGCAAATCGGAGGGAGGGAGGCTGTTTCTGTGATTCTCCTCTTACATCTGGGTTTAGGAAAACCTAAAATCCAAACCATGCCTGCTTCAAAGAAGGAACTGGACCCTGGGGGCCCTTCCTGCTCTGAGAGTACATTAAGATCACATATATTTTAGATATTTGGAGGTATGTAGGTGTGTGATTACTCCTCAGTGAAGTACCTCCACCTACATAAACACATTTAAATTAGGCAGCAAGAGGTTTGTTATAAGGCTGCACAGAAAGGGCAGGCACTGATGCCACTGGGGAATAGAATTATAAAACCATAAAATGGCGTGGGTTGGGAAGAACCTTAAAAATCATCCAGTTCTAAACCCCCTGCCATTGGCAGGGACATATTCCACTAGACCAGGTTGCTCAGAGCTTCATCCAACCTGGCCTCTGACACTGCCCTCCACAAGTTCCCTGGGCCACCTGTGCCAGCACCTCAGCACCCATACAGGAAAGGTTTTTGTCTAACATCTGTTCTAAACCTATTCTCTTTCAGTTTGAAACCATTTTCCATTGTTCTGTCACTAAATGCTCTTACAAATAATCTCTCAGAGAGAGAGACCTAATGAGAGTGATATATGATGATTAAAGCAACCTCTTCCCTGGTCTTATATCAAACTCCCTCTCAAGTGTCTAAAGGATTTTAATTTTTCCTTAAGGTTGGGGGTGAAGGGGGTTAATTAATTAAAACAGATTGACATAAACTTTAAATAATCATTATTAAATAATAAATATATGAAATAATTTATTTTAAATCAATTTTTAAAGTCACTTATGCAGAAACTTTTTCCTCTTGCCCCACGGTTATGGGACATTTCTATTTAATTCAAACTCCACTGCTACATCCCTTCAAAAGTCAAATCCTTATACTGAAAATTGAGTGTATGATTTATTTGGATAAATACGGTGGGGAAATGTAATCTTACTAAGTATATTTCATATTTTATGTGCTGTATATTTGGTCCAATGCAAAGTTCAGCTTAGAAACCATCTATGAAGTCCTGGATGTTGGTCACAACTATATTGGTTCCCTGCCAACCCCACCTTGCACAAAACATTCATGAAGGTGCTCAACAGAGCTTGGCATTTGGATCCCTCTTGTCTGGTTTCACTTCTAGCAGCAGAGCAGTCATAGCATGTGCTGGAGAAGCTGTTTAAATGCTACTAATGTTTTAATAAACCAGAGAATGTTTCCATTGTTGTCAGCCCTCAAAAATATACATGCCCATTTTGAAACGCTTCACTGATATTCACAGCAGCAATAGAAACTACATTTGGAAGATTTGCTTTCTTCCCCTGCCTACACTTGTTGCTGCATTTCCTGGATGCCTCCCCATTGCAGTTCAGGCTGAAGTAGCCTGTGACACCAAGTCTGATCCCTTTGTGCCATTCCAGCTCCTCTCCTGACTTATCCCTTTGCTTCCTCCACCCACACAAGCCACGAGTCTTTCTCACCAGCTCAGATGCTCAGCACATCCCCCCACTCATCATTCTTGCTCTGCTTCTTTAAATCACTTCTCTCAAACCTGAATCCAGTATCATGGTAGCCATATGGTGTCAGGTTTTGTGCCTGAACATCATCCTTGTAATCCATAAACAAACTAGAAAATAGAGCTTGGTTTTTAGTGCACACTGGAAGGGAGGAGTTAAAAAAAGCAATGCTCCGAAGGAAGGATGGAGACACATTAAGAACTTTAAAATTCTATACAGCTTTGTGAAAATGTGATGTGACTCCAAACTATAAATATGTACTAAGAAGAACATTGTTTGTTATTAACCCACAAAAAAGGAAAAAAAAAACCAAAAACAACCTGTGTTCTTTCTGTCTCTCTTTTTGTTTAGATATTAAGAAGAGCAGACAAGAATGGTAAGATTGCTTGCATGTCTTGCCTCCTTCCTTTGGAAAAAAGACTCCATCATTAATTCAGTATTTTAAGTCATGTTTTAAACATCCTAACAGAAAAACCAGACACCCCTCATGTCATTTTATGTTTCTTGCAGATTCAGTGCCATGTATTATGTTGTACTCTGATCTTCCCTTCATTAGGGACAGATCTTATGCTTTCACAATTTGACATTTGTGTTTGATTTGCACTTTTGGGTTCATGTGGGTGTTTTCCAGTGAGACTGACTCAAGGAGGTTTAAAATACTTGTTAGTGGCTCTATCTTACTACTTTTTAAAAGTACCATAGGCTGCATCCAGAAATCAGACTTGTTTTTTTATTTGTTCAGTGTGTCAGTAGGAAGAATAAACCCTTGAATCCAAGTCACATATTTATAGCAGAGAAGTCATAAGTTTTTTTTAGTAACACAAGAAACATTGGACAGTGTCAAACCCACAGATCAGAAAGGTTTAACCCTGACAAGTAATTCTCAGTCCAGTCAATCCTCAGAAAACAGATACTGCGTGCATTTAATAAAGAGAGGGTAAAAATTGAGAAAATCAGTGATTATAACTTACAAGGAGAAACTCTTGGACAGCAAGTGGCTGCTGGACAGTTTGGTGGTGTATCTGAGCATGCTGAATAACTGTTTGCTGTTGCTGAGAGAAATCTCACCTCAACCAGCCCACTTCTGGTTGCTCTTCCTGCCTCAGCTCATGTGCAGCAACAGGCACTTCCCAAAAGACCATGGTAGGCTCCTTCAGAGAGCTCAGGAGCCACAGAATCCATCCCTGTGAGAGTTTTGTGCTAGTGTTTCCTTTGTTATCTCCCTCAGTCAGCTTGCCAGTGGTTTGCATGGGCAGTGATGGTGCCCATCACTGAGTTGAATTCCAGGGTGAGGGCTGGCATGGGAGGAGGAGGGCTCCAGCACCTGCAGTGGTGCATCTCTAGCTTAGTTACCTGCTGACCACAGCAAACCTCTGCTGGCATCCCCCTCAGACCTCCCTGTGGTGTTTGGGATAATGTGTGTGTATCTGCCCTGAACATGGATGAGGGTCAGAGTGCTGCATTTTGGCATTAGGAGAATGGCAAAAGAGTAATGCAACATAGTTCTTTGTGTGATGGAGAAGCAAAAGAGAGAGCTTTATTTAAGGAAACACTTCACTTATATAGGGTAGTACATGCAAAACAGAATAGAAAAGAGTCATTGGTCCAAGAAGGCAACACCTCTTTGAAAACATGCTTTCTGCAAAACATCATATAGAACACACACGGCTCTGTGATTAACAACAGGTGTTAATCATTGTTATGAGTTCTTGTGGTTGAGCAGGCTGAAAAACACAAGGCTTCAAGGCTGCTTTTTCCCTGGTTCCCAGCAGTATCCAAAGACATCAGAGCACATGGTACAGAGCAGAACTCATCACTCCCCAGAGTCCAAAAGAGACCCTAAAGCTTTGTGTCCCTGCCCTGCACTTTGGGCTCAGGCTGTCCCAGCCCTGGTGGATCCACAGCACTTTGGTGGTTAGGAGCATTTCAGTCCTCATTTGGATTTCCCCACAGCTCATTCCTATACATTGCTATGAAAATATGGAGAACAGCTCCCAACCTGCTTGTTCCAGAACAATACAAAACCAAATCAGCTCCAGAGACCTTGGTCACTGGTACTCCTACCTGTATAAGGTATATGTTTCTTTACAACATATTATTGGCAAAAAAAGTGGTTAAGTTCAGTCACTTCAGTTCTATTAATTTAGGTCCATGAACTCAAGATTATTTCAGCTTTTAGGTCTTGATTGTGTTTGCTCAACCATCCATTGCCCATGGGACTTCCACTTTGCTAATCTAGCAATGCACAGGCTTGTGCCACATTGATAGGGAGATTTGTTTCAAGGCTGTAAAGTTAAGTACATTTTCATAAAGGTTATTGGATATGTGACCACTTACTGAGAATGTTTACACTGTTGTCACCATAAATTATTAGGTTTGATTAATGACTGGTCTACTTACACTTCCATTGTCACCTCTCTGTGCTACAGGAAAACAACTATTGGCTTTCAGTAACAAATACTACATTACTGTCCATGACACAACCCTCTTAAATTCTCCCATATACTTTTAATAGAACCTACTCTGCTGTATTCATTCACTTTGTGAGATTAAAATACTTTCAGAGAAAATATCACCAAAAACTTAACTAGATTCTTGCTAGACAGCAAGGAAAAATATATCCAAAAAAAGTGGATTGAGCTGATAAATAGGAGTATTGTATAAGCATTTTTACTATGAATTTGTGGATTGTGGGACTTCAGGTAAGCCTTCCACAGCAAGGAAAGACAAATATTCTTGCAAATGCAATATAAAATGAGAGTTTAAAGGATAATAATTTATGGCGTCTGTGTTAAATTAAGAAAGTCCCTTAGCAAACAGCCATGTGAATGAAATCATACACATTGCTTCTTTCTTTGCCAGCCCAGGTACATATATCATTCTGTTACTGTCCTGTTTCTGGAAATATCAGCTTTGAAGAGATTCCATGAGAGGATCAGCTTCATAAATTCTATTTGAGTTCTTATTTCATGGTTGTGCAGTTCTGCTTTTTGCGGAGTCGATCCATACACCTCCCATAAATGAAAAGGTCATATGATTTTTTTAAAGGAGAAGAAGGCATAGGGAAGGATTTTTAAGAACAATATGGTTAATAATATTGACAAAAGCAACAGACAATCTTGAGGGGAAAAATGCATTTTTGTAAAAGTGAGATGCTACACAGTGACCTTTTTGGAAAGGAGAAGTTTCAGGTCTGTATGTCAAAATGAAATTTTGGTCAGGTTTACTTTATAGAACTCCATGTACTCAAAGGAAAGCATGTGGATTTCACACAGAACTATTTTTTTTTTTTTAAATCCAGCTACAATTAAAAAAAATCTGTATTTGTTTAATTTGTTTTGCTGTCAAAACAAAATCAAATTCATTAATTTCCTCTTGAAAAGTAAATTCTTTTTCCTAGTCTTCAAGGGAGAGAGTGAAGAAAAATAGGGAACTGGACATGCCAAATCCAGTCTTCTCCAATAAATTAAAAAAAAAAAAATTACTTTCCTCATCTCACAAGCAACAGTGGCTGCCTCACATATGTGTGACTGCAGCACCTGTGTGTGCTTGTCTGCATGAGGTGTCTCTTTTATCCCCTGATACCAGGAGAGATGTGGGCACCCCATTAGCCTTGCAGTGACCTGCAGTCAAGTGAAATGATATCAGTTGTTGGCAATGTCACCCAGGGGCCTCTTCTGACCCTGCAGCTGTGACATGTGCCCAATTAGAATTGCCTCCTGCCAGAATTCCCTCCTCTTAGCACAGGAATGGAATTTCAAATGCAGACTTCATTGCAGAAATCCAATCAAACAGACTGTCAAAAGAAAAGGGTAATAATCCACTGAGAATGCAACCCTTGAGCCTGCAAGAGTGTTTTCCTTCAGCATGGGGAAGATACCTGAACACTGGTGGTTCAACATAGACCAAAGACATGGAACACCACAAAATAACCAGAGAAAAGTGCCCTGCCTTCACTGGCATCGTGGTAGGGGTCATTTCCCATCCCTCTAGGGAAGAGGACCACTGCCTTTGCCTTTTACCAGAGCCTGTGTATCATCTCCAGCTCTGCATCTCCTCTCCTGCTCTGGGAACATGGCTTGCTCTGGCATTTGAGACTCCCCTTGGCATTTTTTAGTGTCCATCCAGTCAAACCTGGAGGGAGAGACTCCTAGCCCTGTCCCCCAGGAGGAGGACCTCTCAGCTGTCTCTCCACAAAATTCGGATTAGTATTTGATTATGGCCTTCTTCCAAACTTAACAGCTCCTGCCCCTAAGCTCTTGGACATCCCTAAGCCCTAAAGAGGGAAATTCTAACATGATGTGTTTGGAAAAGATGGTTTATATATAGATGTTTTCATTGATTTGCAAATACAAGTCAGCTGCTTTGAAAAAGCACTGAGTAAAACCTATGCCTCAAATATTCTTAAAGCTCCTAAGAGGAAGGTATTTGAAAACATCATTGGTAATATCTGCTACAGAAGCAGACATTTTCATAAAAACCCAAAAAGCCTGAACCATAAAGAACACTGTAAACAGTATGCTTCAGGAAGTCAGGAATGACTTCAAACAAATGAGGGAAAATTTTAAAAACTGGCTAAACAAAAGAAGACTAAAGCTCCACAGAGTGACAAACCTGAATATCAACCAGCAGACTTGCAGCAGAATCTTATTAATGTCAGAATAACTGCATTTATGTCAGGTTTAATTCTTTTCCTCTGACATTTCAAACAAGCACTCCCTGAAAGCTTTTTTCCCCCTATAAAATATATACATATTTTTAAATGTATTTGAATGAGGATCTGTAAAATGAAAAATAATCAGATGAGACTAATCTTTGCATTCTGTCATATGCCTTCATTCAGGACCCCTGATGTCCATGATATAGAGCAGGGACACCAGGATTTTAAATGTAGAATTCTGAAACTGTATCAAATACTATGATAATACATGCAGTGTGTTGATTACAATGATCTGGGGATTTCAGCCCAGCTCTAAAACTATACAGACATTGGCCTGACAAAAACTGTGGGTCATAAATAAAGGATTCCTTAAAATAAGGCAAATGTAGCAGTAGCACCCTGTCCCTTTCAATGGTGTCAGGGACCAAAGGGATTGATCATAGGCTTTTGAGTGACCCAACAAGATTTCCAGAGAATAACCAAACCTCCTCTAAACTGCACCTGTATGATCAACAGGAAGAAATCTTGCAATGCCTACTCTAGAGTCAGTTTTGCAGAGGTCAGAATAGGTGTTTTCATTATTTATTGGCAGTGCCATTGCAGAATAAGCACTGACTTTGCAGGTGAGTCTTCTACCCTCTGTGTTGGCTCCTGTGTGCGTAGGTGAGCTCTGACAGGTTGAAAGCTGCCTCACTGCAGCAGTCCTCACAGTGTGACTTCTCACTGGCTCTAGATTGTTTACCAGAGTACTAGTTTTATAACATGCCAGAGGATTAAGGGAATATGCCTCTGAGAGGCAGAGAAAGCACCTTGGGAAAGGGATCTCTTGAGTCTTCCCTAAAGTGAGCAGAGTTGGCCTGCAGGCTCTCAAGATTGCCACTTTGTGGGTTAAACTTTTTTCCGAGAAAAATTTTTGAGTTATACCAAAGCAAAGAATGCCAAGTCCTTGATTTCAGCATTTTTTATCTAGGCCAGTATCTCCTATGCTTTGTGTCTGAGTGGCCCAAAGTGGCCATGTTTGTGCTAGAGATTTAGTGAATTACTTTGCAGAGCACATTTTCTAAACAGAAGCCAGTGAACAAATTCCCTGCACTGTAACATCCCTGATTCAAGCTCCCAAGTTACTCAGTGGATGGATAAGTAAGGCAAACCATTGCAGTACATCCCATGAACTCTCACCACACTGTTGTTTGCTTCCTGACCATCTGGATCCACTGCAGATCCCTGCATCCTGTTCCAGAGCCCAGGCCTAGTCTGGGGTGGGATTCCCCATCCCACCCCCCTGGGTCCTTCAAGTGCTGCAGGGCTGGACTCTGTGCTCCAGAGCCCCAAAAATATTTCCACAGAAATAACCTAACCCCTCTCCCTTTTATCCTTGGAAACATCTGGTTACTTGGTATGAAGCTTTTCCAGCATAACATGGAATAATGGCTCAAAATCCTTATTTCTGATTATATCAACATACAATGCAGATCAGAGTCAATAAAAGCTTAGTGCATTTGCCCAGACTCTTTAAACCTTCACCTATGTCTGAGATTCTTCTGATGCAGCCCTTTATGACTGGAATGACCTAGTGGATATTATTAGCATGCTCACCTTGGCACACTGGAATTTGTTATTTTGACAGATCTTTCTTGGTCTGATTCCAGCCTATGTGCCATATGTCAATAAACCATGTGTGTTTTCCCTTTTTGCATCTGGTCCAGTCTATCTATGTCTGCTGTGATGTGCCCCTCCTACAATACCTTGTTTTCTCTGTGTATGGGGCAATATCTTATAGCACTCGAGTAATCTGACCCAAACCTTTTGCAGCAAGTGTGGACTGTGAGTTCCTTCCAAAGTTCCTTCCCACAGCAGGTGCCCAGGAGCAGGGAGCTGGGAGCAGGACCCACGGTCACAGACTGGCAGTGTGTTTGCTCCAGCCACGCAGGCAGCTGTGGCTCACGTGAAACCCTTGAAGGCTTTAGGTTCTATAAAGGCAGATGGATTAAAAAAAAAATCCATAAACTGTTGCCACAACACCCACAAGAGATTTAGAAACTGAGCTCCCATGGAGAATTGTGAGGGCCTGAATGGGTCTGTGTATGGGAAGATAGGTTGAAAGGATAGTACAGAAGGCAGTCTCCTGATGAGTTACAGCTGGACTGATTACTGAGGAATGGAAACATCTGTGCCTGCCCAATGGGTTTGGGTGTTATAAAAGAGTGGGGCAGCTGGCCATAAGTTATAGTTGGAGCTTGGGAGTGAGAGTCTGCTGCAGTTTGGGATGGAGGCTGATGGCTGTGCTGTGAGCAGGTAAGGGATGTGCAGCTGTGTAAGGGACAGATAAGGTAAGAAGATGCTGTGTGGGGGCAATTAGGGTTGGATGGCTGGGTAAGGGACAGGTTGGGGTTAACCAGTCATGGAGAGATGGAGAGAAGGAGTCAGAGCTGTGTGGAGCTGCCTGTGAGGGAAAGAGTTAGAGTTGCTTCAGAGAAGTTCATTGAAAGAAGGCATGAAAAAGTTTCTAATAAAGGACTGGTGGTGATGCTGGTTGTGTCTGTCTTGACATAATTACTGTAATATCTATGTTTTTGGTAGTCTTTTCCATGGCAGAAGTGACTTTGAGCACTCTAATTTCCCAGTCCTTTCCTGGAACTGTGAATAAATATTCCTGGTGAATAAATGGTTTCTGCCACAGGGAGTTTTTTCATGTATTAATTTCACTTGTTAACTCTTCTTCCTTTGCTAATTGTTTGCCTACAAGGGAAGAGGTCTGTGCTTATAGAGCCCTGGACTCTAAACAACTTCTTTTCACTGCCATGGGAGTGTGCATGCTGCCAGAATGGAGGCAGGCTTGGCACTGTCTGAGTGACCAAAGACAGGCCTGGGGGCTCAGCTATCCAAATAACATCCTTCTGAGATGAACCTCAGAATGAGCTCTAGCCAAGTGTGTTTCTCCCTCTGATTAACAAAAACTCTTACATGTGGCTCTTGACTTATGTGCCATAAGTCCTAGGGCTGCCATTCAGCCATGTAAGATCCATCTGATGTGGCTCCTGCTGTGAAAAGACTGTTTTTTAACTGCTGAGAATGGCTCACAATCCTAACAGGATGCCCAAAATAAGGAACACTGGAAGTGGTTTAGTTGTCCTCTAGCATTTGCTGTAATCTCTGTGAGACATCCTTCTTCTCTACATCACTGTAACTTCCTTCACCAGTTGCCATTTTCTTTGTGCACACAGACTCCAAATACATCTGTGCCCTTGCCCATTACTCACTCAATACCTTTTGACTCACTGAAATCACCTTTTAACTCAGAGTGTGTGCAGCTCTCCTCTGTCAGGCATGCTGCTCTCTACTGAAGTCATCAGCTATCCAAAGCATATCCTGGACATTATACTAGTGCTTCTGCAGCAGACTGGCTGGGGGATATCCCTTGGGCATATTTTACACAGAAAAGCATCTGTTCAATAGACAGGTGAATTTTACTGAAATAAATGTGAGAATGCAATTGTAACCTGAAGGGAGGCTCCTGTGTGAATCTATTTCTAAATTTGCAAGTGCAACATGGGGAGATCTATTTTATTGTTTATATTTTCATTTTATTTATTTTTCTGCCAGTTGGGAGACAAAGGAGAGCAGGTGGCTGTGCCTGTTTATGAAGAAGCCCTTTTTTTGAAAAATGTCAGAGAAGACAGACAAAAGCAAGCAAGTCTTGCAAAACAGCTTCTTAAATAACATTGCCAAGGCAAATACAGCTGAAGGTTGATTTCCCTGATGGATGCATAGCTTCAGAGAAGTTTGCCTTTCATTACTCATCCTTCCCCTGTCACTTTGCCAGTGGCAAGGATTGAAGGATCTCTAATAAATGTTTTTGCTCAGCTGCTCTGTAGTGCTTAAACCAGATGGTGTGTATCTGGACAGTGAGATGTGCCCAGGGCAGTGGTGCTGAGGACATGTGACACAGCCTTTAAAAGAAAAGCTATTCTTGACACTTGGGGGGGGGGGGAAATTAAAAAAAACAAAACACCAAAACCCCCAAAAACCTGTTTAACAGCACAGGGAGCACTTGTCCAGCATTGGGTCTGACCTTCATCTGAGCACTGAGGAAGCACAGGGATGGCCACTGGCAGTGGTGCCTTCCTCAGCTGCTCTGGCAAATCAGTTACACTCATACAAAAACAGAGAAAGGCCCTGGACAATCAGATAATTTTTTTTTTTTTTTTTTTTTTTAGTAAAAATAACTACTATGAAGTCTGTAAGTACCAAACAGGTTCAAAAGTCCTTGTGTTTTGCCAGAAACAATCTCAGTGATTTGTCACTCAATGTCAATAACATTCAGAATGTTATTAAGAACAAACAGCAATGAACCAAAAGGCAAATTTAAAGAAAATAGCTAAAGTACCCAATCTGTTGGTGGATCAGTGATTTTTTCTGGATTGAGATAAAGCCAATGATCCTGAAGGACTGAAATAGACTTGTTTTAATATTCCGTGTCATACCTAGGCTGTTCTTTGGGTAAACTAATATGTTTATCTCAAGAAAGTTGCCAAAAGTCACTAGTTTCTTGAGTATGTGTATAACTTGCATACATATCAGCCTTCCCAGCAAAGGATAAAGCTGCAGAGGTGGTTTGATTAAGCAATTGATTTAGCTCTTTCTCTTCAAATCTGCCTGCTGTAGTCACAGGAATTAGATACTGCCTTAATAATAGATTCTTCACCACTATAAAAAGAAGTCACCTTGTAGATTAGTCTGATTTGTAGATCATCTTAATTTTATCCCCTACAGTTTTTTAGTGCCCAGTAAGGGATTCAGTATGTTACTGAAGGAAAGAAACATGTGAACTTAGATTTAGTGCTACCCAAAAAAAGAGTTATGAAGTGTTAGGCTATAAAAGTATTCTTTATACTTCATGCAAAGGCTCTATCCATTTAGATAAATTATTACTTAAGTACAACTTAGGTAGAAAACAATTAAGTCAATTTCATTTTCTTCATTGTTTCAGATGATGGGAAACTGTTCTTTGATGAATTCAAAGCTTACTTTGCTGATGGAGTTCTGAGTGGAGAAGAACTGCATGACCTTTTTCACACCATTGATACACACAATACTGAGTAAGTGCCCCCTTCTTACAATTCCAGCACCATTTTCTGTACCTGTGAATGGAAAACAGACATCAAGCTGATTTTAGGAAACAAGTTTGTGTAGAAAGCTGCTTGAGGGAAGCCAGGCTGTTTCATATGGCTATAAACTATATAAGTAAAGTGTTTTGAAAACTTGTTGAAATATTTGCATATTCCAATAGATGTGATTTGGGTACAGAGAACACAGGGTGGGAGCAGGATGCTTTCTGTATTCCACCACCATGGAAAGAAAAGGATCTGGGGTCTCCTTCAGGCTTAAATATGAATTTCTCAATTCTACTGAGTCATACTGAGATGAATACTTGAGCAGATGTCAAGAAGAAAATAAATTAAACAATTATATATAGTAAAGAGTTGAAAAAGCCATTCTGATTAGTGGCATGGAACTTGTACTGGTGCAGTCCCTTGGGATATTCCCATTATGGTTGGGTTTACCCAGGCCACAGGGAAATAAGCTGACAGGAACTTCATGAACTTCAGCAAGAAGTGCAAAGTCCTGCTTCTGGGGAGGAACAACCCCACATTTTGTGGGAAATTTAATCAAATTAAATGTAGTTTCATAGTAGAGTTAACAAGATTTTAGAGTTTGTGCCAAAATAATGTCCTGAAGTAAGCAGAAGAAATGGTACTCAGTCTTATGGGGAATAAAAAAATACTACAGGCTTTATAAGGTGATTGAGGGATGGGATGATGGAGACAGGGAGGGAGATACTTGGGGGATTTGGCAGTGCTGGGTTAACTGCTGGACTCAAGGGTTTTAGAGGGCTGTTCCAAGCCAAACAATTCCACTATTCTGTGTTTCCATGCACCAATATATGCTGGAGCCCACCCAGCTGGAAAGCAGCTTGGCAGGAAAGGATATTGGGTAAACACCGAGTTGAACATGAGCTAACAACGTGCCCTTATGGCCAAGAAGGCCAATGAATGGTATGAATGACCCAGAGTCAAAAACTTCTTTCAGAGCCAGACTCATTCATACAGCCTTCAGCTTCCTCATATGTACCACATACCTGCAAAAGTGGTTTTATCTTACCATAATTCCATTTGTCTGCAAGCATCCTCATAAGGGCAGAAATTCTTGATACTAATCAAGATTTCTAAGAAAAAACAGATGTTCTACATCTATTTTCCATTTCTATTTGTAAAGCTTTTTAAACTTGTGAAATATTTTAGTTTTTATTGTACACCATTTGTACACCATTTTTTCTTTAACAGAGAATACATAAATCTGAAAAATATGTATAAAAGTGAGAATGGCATTATGTTTTTCTTCCTGGTAGATAGGCATACTTGAAGAATTAGTGCAATTGCTGAATGCTGCTGCTATTAACTGAAAATAGATAATTAAACTGTCATAGCAGCCATATAGAGAGAGAGTTCATTCTCACTGTCCAGAAAATATCTGAGCACAAAAGTTGCAGAATACATACTGTGAAGGGTTCAGTTTTCATGTATTTCAGGGAATGGAGTAGGTAGAAGAGTAAGACAAGCTACTAAATTACCTTTTTGAACCTGAAGGGGTGCTTTGCATTGATGGATTAACATTTGTTACAGGAGGAGAACCTGGATATGGGTAAGAAAACATACTTGAAACTTGGATTTAAAACAGCAACAAGAAGCTTTTTGAGTGTTTTTTCACGGAGTCTTTAAGTGATATAAGGCTCTAGGGTGACTTTGCAGCTGAAAAATGGTCTACCAGGCTTGATATTTAACAGAGGCAAATACATTTTTAAAAGTTTTCCCTTACCCCTTTGTAAGCTTTTGAGAAACCTACCAACAAGATGTCACAGGCCAAATATCAGATGGATATAGCAAAGAGAGACAGCTTGGCTAATATAATATAACTTTCTTGTCAGCATAGCTTTCCAAAAAAAGTCTCATGAAGCAGATATAATGAGGCAAAAACTTCACTCACTGGCATTTCCTGAAAAGTGCAGGTTATGTAAAATGTCTCAAATTAAGGAGCTAGCTAAGAAAAGTAGCAAAATGTTCATTGAACCTTGAGAAGTGTTTTAATATAAGCATTAGGAGAATCATGTACATAAACAA
Organism: Muscicapa striata striata; assembly: GCA_030060385.1. Lineage (NCBI taxonomy): Eukaryota > Metazoa > Chordata > Aves > Passeriformes > Muscicapidae > Muscicapa > Muscicapa striata. The sequence continues at coordinate 108,677 of JAREIS010000233.1, forward strand.
TCCTCAAACCATCTATTTTTAGATGTTTTCACTTCCAAATTATCCAAGGAAATTAAATAGAAGTGGTGCAACTCAGAAATAGTTTGTGGCTGGTTTTCAGTAGAGGAGTGCAAAGAATTCTGCCCAATTTTTTAGCTAGTTTAAGGAGATTTGCACAGATTATTTTGTCTCTCTTATCCAATTAAAATGCAGACACTGTCAAACTCTGGGCAAATCTTTTATCTTTTCTCTGCTTCTCTTCACTATTTACAAATTGCAGACTGTAGCTCCCTATCCCAGAAATATTTTGTAAGCATTGAGATTATGCAGTGATTTACACCACATGTAAGTGCCTAGGACAGATATCTAGGGAAACATGTCATGATCCCTCAGTTCATTTCTTGGACTATCTCAAGATTTCATAATCAGCTTGTTACAAGAGCAGACTTTGGGTTTTTTCCACCCGTGTTAAATCCTTTAGCTCTGCCAGCATTCAAAACCTCACTGTCTGTGTGCACAACTCTGTGTACTTTAAAGCCTGGAGATGAAAAATTAGATGTAGCCTTGGGGTGATAGCCATGGACCACAAACTCAGGCAATTTGAATTCCCTTCTCAGCTATGCTGCAGCAATTTTTCAATAAAATATTCAAAGCATGAAAGACTTACACTGGCTTAACAGTTCCAAAGGAACTAAATTAGGGAGATATTAAACCCCACTATTACACAGGTCCTAATATCAGTCTTGTTGAAGAGAGATTTAGATTATTAACTTTCAAAAGCACCAATCCAAGCTAATGCAATATGCTTCTCAAAAAGCAGATAGGCTGTGGAAGACTGTTGAAATGAGTAGTTACCATTTCCAGTGTGGTAGGAAGGCAAATAACAGAGGGTTTGGCTTCCCAGTAATTCAGGTTGTGTCTGATTGACTGACTAGGATGGCTGCACCTTGGTATTTGAAGCAGTCATGTGTTCTCTTTTCACAAAGTAAAAGAAGAGTCAATTAGTGCATAATCAGCAGGGGAAAAAAAGAAAATAAAAAAAAGGTGAGTAGGAATTAGTTACTGAGGCATAAAGTTTCCAAGACATAAGTTGAATGGGAGTTTATTATGACAGGATGAATTTAAATGTACAATTTTTCTAGACCCTAAAGTACAGGTTCTTCATTCAGGGTAGATCATTGCTTTTACTGAAAATTTGCTTTAGCTGAGAGTATTTCCTCAGTACATAATTTAGACATATATTTTGCAGTTTATGAAGGTACTTGCATTTTTCTTTCTATTTAAGAAATTTAGTATTTTCTATTTATTTATTCTTTCTATTTTTATTTCTTTCATCCCTTTTCATAACATTTGAAATATTAAATAAATACCATTAAAAACACAGTGTGCAAATTGCCTAAATTTTTAACTTCCATTCCTTTTTCCTTTAGATACAGTCAGAAACAAATGCATAAGATAACCAAACTGTGTGAACTAGTTTATCCATGCAAAAAGGAAGTTATTTTTCCCTTTATTTATTTTTGCTACAATATTTTACCTTTCTTGAAGGTAAGCTTTGATTAGGCCATACAACCCAGTGTGATTCTTCACCCCTCTCTCCTCCCCTAGTCTGAGCTCTAAATTCCACAGTGCTCAGAGAGGCTCTGCAGGGCTGATGGGAGAAATGGGGAAAGGGTGTTGGAGCAAAGGTGAGTGCTGCAAAGGCTTTCTTTGTGCTGAGGAGGGTCATAGAGAACATGTTCTGCAGGTTGCAGTAATTTTGGAGCTAAAGACCCACATACTCTGTTATTAACTGAATGCAAAATGTTTTATCCTTTCTGTAAAACAGTGTTGAAGCACACTCCACACACATGGAGGAAGATCTGCAGAAATACAGCTTTTGTTTTGTTTACATGTGTTATTGCATGAAAAATTCTACTGAAAGTAGAGAAAGGTATTAAAAGCACCGGGTTTTTTATACATGGAGAGAAACATACAGGAAAAGTTTGAAATTAGTGGTTAAAGGGGTGAAGGTTTTACAACTCATTTCATTGCTAAATCATCTGCTACTTAATTTTAATGTCAATTCTGATGAGCTTGTGTTTCAGCAGAGCAAGAATCCTTGACATAGTTAATGGTTTAGTTAATAAGTCTTCACAAAAGTCATTACAAATGTAACCTCCCTTTTACTCTTATCCCTTACCCTTCCCACCCCCCACTCATGGCTTCCATGGAAATTGTTTTAGCATAATGGCATCCTCTGGGAATAGGTGTCAGAAGATAATGAGAATATTTGGCAAAGTTACAAACTAGGAGATATACAGAAGGTTTCAAGGGGATTTAGTCTGCAGAACTGCCAGAGAGATAGTGCTTTAAATGCTTCACTGGTTACTGACTCACAGGACTCTGTGGGGAATCAGACTTATTTTCTCTCTTTACTCATTGGTAGAATGAAGCCCTTGGTCAGGATGGTAGTTACAAGGTAGGAGGGATGCTAGAACTACTGAGGGCACAGGCTGCCTCCCAAAGGTAGGGAGGTCCATTAAACCTTTGTGTGTGGTGCAAATTAAACTGTGCACAAGCCAGAGATGAGTTTGGTGAGGATCTGGGAGCCTTGGCCACCTGCAGCACTGGGCATCTGGGGAGTGTCTTGCTGCTTGCACAGCAGATGTAGGGATGGATGTGGCACTGTGGAGACACGTCTGTACTTGCATCCTGGGTGTCAGGGTGTCCAAGGCTCCCTCATGGGCTGGGAAGTCACTGGCACCTAAAACATGATACTGTTCACATGGGCTTCAGCTCAGCTGCCCAGGTGTGAGGCATTTAAGATGCTCACACTTGAAAATCAGCCCAAGGTGGAAAGGATAACACAGGAGAAGTAGCTGGGACATGAGTGGTGGGAGAAATGCTTGGGCATTTGAAGCAACACTAGATGCCTGTGTAATACCAAATTACTTCTGAGTCCCCCCCTCTATATTGTGTGGGTTTTTTGTTTGGTTGTTTTTTTTTTTTTTTTTTTTTTTTGCCAGAGTTGGGATTAAAAGTTTGAGAAATGGTATTTTTTTGTTTGGATTTAGTTGTTTATTAATTCTTATTTATGTTACAGTGAGTTTTACAGCATTTCTAGCTAACAAGTTAAAAATGGCAATGTATTTCTTTCTTTACAAAGTCTTTTAAGGGCTATTTTGTTTAATTAAAAACAGGCACCTAAATTATTTTTACTTTTAGCCTAGTAACCAAATACCCATGACTTGTAATGTGGAATTTTTTATCCAATTACACAAGATCTTACCTAGACTTATGAAGAAGAAGGTGAAGAAAGAAACTTCTGCCTTAAAACTTCCATCTCATTCCATTTATATTACTGTATTCTAAAATCTTAAATTCCAGATTTTTCACCATGTGATATTCCACACTTCTATTTAAACTACACACTAGTGATCTCAGTTTTATCATTCAATTTTGGAAGCCTTCTCCACAACTTTAGGTCAAAAGCAGTATTTTCCTGGGGATCAGTGCCTGTCAGCACAGAAAGTCCAAATTTTCCAGTTTCCAGGGTTCCAGCATCCTCCTAGCTGGTCTGTTAAACCCTCTCAGTTGCACTGAACACACTGGGGCTGCTTTGCCTGGCAGGGGAGGTTGGACAGCCAGCACACATATGGACATCTACATTTAGAACTCATCCCCAAAGTGAATATACCTTCCTCCCACCTGCCCAGGTCTTCATTAGCAGAGCCCTAGTTCCTCCCTTGGGTCAAAGGAGAAATGCTGAGATCATCTGCCCTGGCAGCACCCTCCAAAAGGTGACAACTGGATGTTGAGAGGACGAGGCTGGTCAGCAATCCTTGCAGCTGTGGGAGCCCATGAGCCTGGAGCACAGTACTGTGCACTGAGACTAAAATAAAAGGTGTGCTTATATGGACCAGAATGCTTCTTTCAAGTTCTGGCTGCAAACTTAATAATGACAAGTCCTCAGTAGCTTAAGGGTACTCTAAGTGTACTAGTTATCTCTGCCTTGGATGGTTTTCTTTTGTTTCAGTTGGAAGGCATATTTCAGCCTCGTGCTATTGCTGATCTTTCACAGTTCAATACAAGTACACAGAAAAAAAAAAATTGCCTTCTAAGTAAAACAAGGAAAATAAAAAAACTAAGAACAATATGACATACAAACAGGATCTTTAATTAGGCAAACTGCAGGTGAGTAACTTTTTAAGAGATAGTTTTGAATGCAAATTTGCAAGAGGAAAATAATATATTGGGGTTTGACCATTTTTTAAAACTGGTTGTTTTAGATTAAATTAGAATTAAATTAAATAGGCACATGGTGCAATATTGGCATCAGAAAGGTGTGTTTGCTAATATTTAAGACATGTAAATGAAGCTATTGGCTTTAACATAGATTTCTCAAGACCACAGCTATAGAAATCAGTTTGGAAATGAAGCATATAGACAAAGGTAAGGTACTGGTCAGAGTGAGCTGATTATACATTTTAGTATTTCACAGCTGATCAAAACAAGTTCACCAAGAATCATTTACAAAATCCTGATGCTAACAGATCCTCTGGTCAGACAGACAAGCTGCAAATAGAATTTTGCTTGGAAACTTTCCATATGCGTGGTTATTTTTAATGTGAAATTCAGCCTTCTGCAGAAATAAATGGCAATCCCTCTCAGCAAAAGAATCAAATAGTAATGACTATTTTCAGTTGACTTTAACTAAATGGAGCTGACTTAAAGTCAGTTCTGCAGCAGGTACCATTGGCTTCCCTGCAGTAAACTCATTGGGTAATGGTAGGTGTCGATTGGAGGCCTGCTCCTTTCCATAATCTGGGTTTCCCAGACACCCACAAGAGTTTCAATACCGCTCAAAAATCATCTGGAGAGGCTTTAGAATGACATCAGATAGCTCTGAGGACTCTTAGATGAGTCTCACCAGGCCCCATAGACTTGTAGGGATTCAGCTGAAGCAGCAGATCCCACTCAAGTTCAGGGTCAACTGAGAGTTTATTGTTCTCACAGCCATGGTCCTCCAGCTCAGGGCAGTGAGACCCCCTTGGTGCATCCTCTGTGTTGAAGACAGAGGCAAAGAATGTGTTAAACACCTCTGCCTTGTCCCTGTAAAAAAGTAAACTTTTTATTTTGTCTAAGAATAAATTATTTAATCTGAGAGTTTTGTGGGTTTTTTTAAAAAAATAATTTTGTGACAAAACCAGAAATTGAAACATTATCCCCTCCCGTTGGATGAAAACTCTGAAATTTTCTCTCTCTGGCAAAAGAGCCACTGTGATGCTGCATCTCATTTCCTCATTTAGGTTTGTGTTGTTCAGACACTGCAAAAAAATCATAGCTCTGCAGCCCTTGTACAGGCCATGCTCTACAAATTTCAGCATATGCCACAGGTTTTAATGGCATTATTAAGCCACTTTTAGCAGCACCAAGGCTGTTATAGCTGGGATGATTAACACGACTTGTCAGCTATGTAGTCATTGCATCCCTGTGAATCACTGCTGAATGCAAAGAACTTGAGGGTTGTTTTTTTTTGAGATGAGTTCTTAGTCAGGAAAAAACCCTTTGTTCTCTCCTTCAGTCCTGCCACAGGCAGAGCAGTAAGAGGTGATTCTGAAGTTATCACTTAGCCTGGAGCTGAGCAAGCTAGGAATTATTTAGTGATGCAAAATGTGGGATAGTGAAAGAGCTGTGACCCCGGTGCCCATGTCAGAGCAGAGAGCCAAGCTGGCTGCTGCCTTGGGGAGCACAGAGGGTGCACAGCCAGATGGATCTGGCCTTGAAGAGCAGCAGTGTCCTCAGGGCAGAAGGAACTCTGTCTCCCCAGGGACAGAAGCTTTGTCCCACTTCTGCTCCCTTCCTCCTCTCCCTTTTCTGTGACCAGAGGCCAATGCCTGAGTTTTTTGCAGCACTGCATCCTACTGGGAGCAGTTTTGCCTCCAGTGGAAAGAAACCTTGAACAAACCTGAACAAACTGTGTTGTTTGCTGTTGTAAAGGAGCTGTGAGGCAGAAAATTCTTAAAAGGAAGTGTGCACCTAGGACTCCTTTGCAAAACACCCTCAGTAGTGTTGGAACAGTTACCTCATTTTGCTGACTTAAAGTAAGATGGTACAGAGATTTTCTTGTTGCAAAGGCCTTGCAGCTGTTTGGATTAGATTGTCCATGGATGCCTATTCAGTTATCCTTGCACAGGTTAAGTAATGCTTAATTCCTTTCACTCACAAATTACATGCTTCTACTTTACAATAGGAAATACTAGCTTCAAACTTTCATCCCTAAAACCAAATTTAGCAAAAAGACATGCAAACAGGACTGAAAAGATAGTTCAAGATTTTGGAATAAATCCTTCTCATATCTGAGAATGAAGAGAGATCTAAAGCAGTGTAATCTCCAGCTGTAGTTCATGGCAATGATTTTCCTAAATCAAGTTAATTTACAAAGTCTTTCATATAGCATTAGATTCTTCAATAAAATAACTGCTTTATGTTTCAGACTCCATGCTCTGTAAGATAGTGCCTTATCTTGTGGTCCAGGGAAAATATGTGGATCTTCTGCTGGTTCCTCTGGCTAGAGGCGCCTTCTGTCCCCTAGAAGAGTGTGTGTCAGGTCAGTGGGTGGATTCATGCACCCACAGCAGTGGATGGCTGGAATAGCTTCAGCCTTGCCTCCTCCCTGGCTGCCCCCAGTGCACAGCTGGCTGTAGTGGGCAGAACCAGAGCACAACTGCTTTGCAATTCTACATTTTGGACCACTCCCAGAGGTATCATGAATAAGCACTTTTGCCACGATTCATTCAAGTGAATTTGCTTATTTTTCTCTCACTGGCCAATAGATATGATCAACTTTTCAGTGATTAGGATTGCTCAGTGTAATAGTCCTCTAAAAATAGCTCTTGTTTTTAGATAGAGAACATTTTAGATATGGACAGGTAGAAGGATTGCATCTAGTAGTCAGAAAGCAAATTGAGAATTATCATTCTGACGTGATGTGAATGCATTTGCCTCACCCTATGCTTTGGTTGCTTATTGTGAGTGGAGGCTGGTGCCTGGATGTGAGTCATCCAGCAAATATTGTTAATAACGTGTTCAGCATTGCCAGATTGAGTCTAAGCAGAAGCATCCTTGGCATATGTACCCACTGAAATGAGGAACATGTGCCTGCTGTAAACCTGAGTGCTGAATTACAAAAACAGCCCTCTGGTGTGCACCTTGCTCCTGCACTATTAAACACTTGCCAAACTTCTTTAATTATTCCTGTAGCATCTTGCAGGGAGCTTAAAATTGTTTGTATGCAGCAAAAGAATTCCTAGGTTTATTCACAACTGTTTTTGAAGTGTCAGAGAAAATGAAATAATCATGAAACAAAATTATAGCTCCCCTGCCTAGAACAGCATCCCCTTCAAACAGGATGCCAAGAACAATGAAATCTCCAAGGGTATTCAAAACAGAAGGAAGTACTGAGTATGCCAGACAAAAATCCATGTTCTTTATGTCTTTTCTGTGTTTTTTCACAGGCTTGCTGCACAAAATGCTTTGGATAATGTTTTCTGGTTATTCAGGTGTTCAGTCCTAAATGAAAATGAATTCAGCACCTGAATACTTTTCCATTTTCACTGGTAGTCCATTTGCAACTGTGCCACTCCTGTCAATAAGATAAACAGGCTTTTGAAAACAGGGGGCTGAAAGCCTCTGAGCCACTCCCAATGTCACTAACATGGTGCTGAGGGTGTAGCAAAAGAACACAGACCAGAAAGGATTTAAATATAAAATTTGAAAAGAAAGCATGAATTTGACTGGTTAACAATATGAAAGGCTGTTTTAAACACAGTTATCAAGCTGTGCATTAAGAAATGTGTCTTTTACATTAAGTCATCAGGGCAGATTGATGAAGACGATGAAGATGCAGGGACAATGAAAAAAGAGTAGGCATTATAACTGCAAATCCTGTCATTTGACCACATCACATCCTGTGAAGGCTCTTTTTAACTCAGGCAATTTTCCAGGTTCCAGGGTTTCAGTTTGCATTGAAGAGGTGATCTGGACTGTTCTAAAATCGACTGCTGAACTGCAGAAGTGTTGGTCAGACACATTTGATCACAGATACTGTAGTGATCTGTGGTAAATAGCCTTAAGGAGTTGCAGACACTTTTCCCCATCACATAGTTTGTTTATCTAAGAGTTGAGTTTCACAGCTTCAGCACCTGTTCTTACAGCTGTGAATTCCTTTATACCTGCCAACAAGGTCATTGGAGAAATCAGCTGAAAGTCCCATTTGCAGCCATCTAACTTGGCCTGTTCAAATGCAGATAAGAATCACCTTCAATTAATAAATGTTGTGTGAAAATCTCATTTACATTATTAATTAAAAGTCTTCAGAAGTTTTCATAGCCCCAGTATGCAAGTTTGTGATAATCAAGGATCCTGAAATTTCTATCAGTTTCTCTCCCTTGTGAAATAAAAGCCAGATGTATGGAAGTTAGCAGTGGAGAAAGTGATTTTAAGATAGTACTGTGTCATCATTTTCTTAACAGGTCAATTAAAAAACTCCATTAAAAATATAAGTGAAAAAATGCTAAGTGCAATCAGCCATTCAATATTCACCCCTCAGCAAGATTCAAAGAGGACATTCATGCTTTTAAGTTTCTTTAATAATCTGTTTCTTTTCCTCCTTGGAAGAAAGGCAATATGCTAACTTTCAGTAATGAGCTGTAGGTCAAATATTTTTTATCTTTTAACTATTAAGGCCTTGCTTATAAGATAAAATATCACTTCAGAGTTGATCTAGATGAAATCTGCTTCAAGCAAACAGGTTTGAATTGAATAGAATATTTCCCTGCATTTATGTATTTATATAATGATAGCAAGGGATTATGGAAGTACATCTATACTTTTCACATCAGTGTTTTTTCCAAAGTTAGTAGTGATGAAATGTTTTGAATGGCCAAAAAGTCTTAGGAACTGCATGTACTTATAGGCCATGTCTGGTTTTACCCTCCTTCTGCAAGGATCTCCCACAAAACACTATTGCACAGTAAGGATTGCAAACAGGAGAAAGTTATTGGGCTTTTTCTTCCTTAGCATGGAAGGCCAAGATCTCTGAGCCTTGCTGTCCAGCATGGCAACCACAGAAGAGGAGTACAGGCAGAAAGGTGGAGAAAAAACCCAAACCAAACACTTCTGATGTTTAGATGGACTCCTGCCAGAACTGGGACCAAATATGTAAGGCTTGAGGAGCAGCAACTGCATCATCATGCACAAAGGCTGAATTTCAGTGAGTTTGCAGTGAGTAGGAAGGTGCCAGTGGGAACATGAAAAGGAGGCTGCACTTGCAGCCAGCTCCAGAAAAGCTGCAGCCTTCTGCCCTAAGGCAGCAGAGCAAAGCCAGCAAGAGCCAGGCACTTGCACCTCCTGCTGCAGCCCAAGCAGGGGCCTTCATATCCCAGTTAGTCTAATATTTAAATTGCACTATCTACCAATACAACAAAAAAAACATCACTAACCCAACTAACCTTCTGTACTCTTATCTTTCCAGACATCTTGACACAGAAGAGCTCTGTGGTAAGTTCTTTTTTTGGGAAAGAATATAATTTATGCCTGCAGCAGCCCTCTGTAAATCAAATAAACATGCCATGTGATTATTTTTTTCTGTTCAACCTTTGTAGCTCAAACAGAAAATAATTTCCACTCAGAGTAACTCCTGGGAAAATGCAGATGGCTTATAACCTTTTTAGGCTCTGTCATCTCCTATGTGCAGAACACACTTTGAAAAATATTTTTCCTATACTGTCTGAGATTCTAGATCTGTTCTGACATAAAGAATAGATAGATGATAGATAGATGGATAGATAGATAGATAGATAGATAGATAGATAGATAGATAGATAGATAGATGACTTGTATTTTATTTCCCTTTAGTGTGAGAGATCTTTTCTAGTTAGTTTCTCATTTTAACACTAGTCATGTACTCCAGTAAAAGAAAATTCATTTTGTTCCTCCTACTTGAGCTGGGGAGAACAGCAAGTTTGACAAGTTCTGTGTTCCTTTGTCACAATCAAACTCCTGCAAGACCTAGATTTTGGCCCAATTACCCATTTCTGTACCTCATTCTGAGCTATTTCCCCAACACCCTGTTTGCTCTTCAACTTATCTTACAGCACCTGATTTAGGAATACTTCTTGCAGCAGAAAATAATTTACAAAGTTTTTGCAGGTTCTTCCACAAAAATCAGAAAAAAAAAATACTTGTCAACACCAGCAATTTCTGAGGGAAAGATTGTGGGCTTCAGTGAAGCCACAGGCTGAAAATTGTAAAGGCCTAGGCCTTTTCTCACAGGGTCTGAGTTCCTTTCTCAGGCTGTGAAACTTTCTCAGGCCTAGCTGAAACCTTTCCCATGCTAGGGCCTCTGTCTGTACTGTAAACATAAGAGAAAGAATCATAACATAGATAGCACACCTGCTGGATCTATGGGAGAACCAGAGACAAGAGGTGTCTCTCTGTCTCTCCAATGAACTGTCTGTATTTTGTTTTGCACGAACTGTATTATAAAAAGCCACAGCTTTCTTCAATAAACTGCTCTCTTTCTTGCATCAAGTAAGAGTTGCCATGTTGCTGTCTCCTCTCGCCGCTCCGTAACCATCTCAGGCAGCAACATTTGGAGGTTCCACCGAGATAACAACATTTGGGAGCTCCCACCGAGAAAACGACTTTTGGGGGTGTCAGCCGAGATCGTCACTCCAGCGGATCGGGATTGCTTTAAGCGATCTCTGACCGACGAACAGCACCGAAAAAACTCGGAGCTGACAGCCTGCAGACCAGGCTGAATCCCGGAAAACCAGGACTGAGAACCTGGGGCCAAGACCGGAGCCAGGAGACGGCCGGAGTCAGAGAGCCATCTGGGACATTGCGGAAAAATCCGCGAAAAGTCGTCGGTTTTCTGCTCTCCCACCGAGAGCGGAGCCGTGCGGAGCGGGGCGCGAGCCCCAGCGTCCTGCGGTGCGGAGCGGAGCGGCCCGGAGCGGAGCCGTGCCATCTCTCATCGGCACACCGCAACCCCTGACAGCGGGAACTGCGAGCAGCTCTGCGATCCTTCTTCCCCGTTGAGAGAGGTATTCTGTGTTCCCCCCCACCCCTCCCAGCATAGCAGCTAGGTGGGAAATTTCAAATAATGGGGATTCATTTATCTAAACGAGAGGAAACTGATTTGATTGCCTTGTTAACTTGGGCGAGAGAGCGTGGTTTTTCAGAAGAGGCAGGAGAAGTTTTTTCTATGAACAAATGGGAAGAATTAGGGGACCTTCTGTGGACAGCCCTCCGAAAGGGGGATGTCTCAGCCGGCCCTCTAATGCTCACCTGGACGACAATTAATCGAAGTTTTTTGGAAAAGGAGACGGGTTTTGAGCGGAGCGAAACAGACTCAGAACAGAGCGAGGAAGAATCTGTTTGCTATCCCGGCCACACCACCTTAACAGCGCCGGGCACTGACGGCTCGCAGCAGCCGCCGGCTGGGACCAGCCCCCCCGTGCAGCCCGCGCTGCCTGAGGGGAGCAGCCCCCCCGCTCTGGGGACACTGCTCGCTCCTGACAAAGAGGTGCCATCGGCCTGCCCCCCCACCGTGCCGGGACCATCACTTGATCTGCCTGCTGCTGGGCCAGTGCCACCCCCTGCAAAGGAGGGGGTCGTGCTGGCCCCTCCATCCGAGATGCTGGCTGACCCCGACCCGCCTGCAGAGAGGGAGCTGTCGGCACCGGCCACCCCAGAGAAGGAGGGGGTGCCGGCTCCTCCCTCCTCTCCGATGTCGGAGCTCGGCCTGCCTGCCCCGGCAGGGTCTCGGCGGCCTGTCTCTGCCTCGGCAGAGGCGGGCCCGCCCTCTTCTCTTTTCCCCTCAGCCTCGTCCGTTCGCTCGGAAGCAGTGCCGACCCCAGCGCTGCTCTCATCAGCCGGAGGAGCTCTGCCCGCCTGGCCGGTCATGAACGGACCCCTCCCACGGGCATTTCCAGCCGCTTCGCCGCCCCCACCCTGTGCTGACAGCAACGACAGCTTTGTCTTTACTTTAGAGGGGGGAGCAGCAGAGGCTGGTTTCATTCCTGCAGTGGTCAAGGAAGGAGGGAGTGCTGGGGCAGATGTCTCTGATACTCAAATGAGAGAGATTCAGAGTTTTCCTGTGCCTGATGCTGTCTCTATGATAGAACAGCGAGATTGGAAAAAGAGAAAGGAGCAGATCATCCCTCTACAAGCAGGGAATGGACATTTATCTGTTCATGTTGGAACTGTCAATATAGTTTTCATTGTTATATTAGAATAATCACTTAGTGGTTGATTTTTCACTGTTTGATAAGTCGGGTGAATGGTGATGGGTTTTGTTATTGTATTAAAAGTAAGTTTTGCAGAGAAAAAGCACCAAGCTTGAAGATTTCCCTAGGCACTCCAGGTATCCACATATCTCCTGAGTGGTGTTTGTTCCCCTTTGCAAAAGGATCCTGTAAAGGATTACAAACACTTCTCTTTTTTCTTTAAAACTAAAAGGGGGACTTGTGGGCTTCAGTGAAGCCACAGGCTGAAAATTGTAAAGGCCTAGGCCTTTTCTCACAGGGTCTGAGTTCCTTTCTCAGGCTGTGAAACTCTCTCAGGCCTAGCTGAAACCTTTCCCATGCTAGGGCCTCTGTCTGTACTGTAAACATAAGAGAAAGAATCATAACATAGATAGCACACCTGCTGGATCTATGGGAGAACCAGAGACAAGAGGTGTCTCTCTGTCTCTCCAATGAACTATCTGTATTTTGCTTTGCACGAACTGTATTATAAAAAGCCACAGCTTTCTTCAATAAACTGCTCTCTTTCTTGCATCAAGTAAGAGTTGCCATGTTGCTGTCTCCTCTCGCCGCTCCGTAACCATCTCAGGCAGCAACAAAAGATGGTAGCCTGTGGTCAACAGTGTTGAAGACCTTTAAAAGCTGAACACACTGTCAAGTTGAATCACCCATAGGGTGACATGGCCAAGAACCCATTAAAAGACATCTCCCCCTGTGGCTTATAAATGTATGACAAGAGGTTCATCTGCAGTGAGTTCAGCTGTGACAATTTCTGCTGGTTGAGCATCTGGCCAAAACTGGGCAAACCTGGCTGAGGAAGAAAGGTGGTTTTGTTCCACAAGGGATTTTCTGCAGTTGATCTTGCACTGGAGGATTGCTGGGCTCTCATTACTGCTTGTTTTAATTAAATACAAGCTGCTTCAAATGCCTTTTAAATCTTTCAGATGTTGCCACTAGGGTGCTTCTCATCTATGAATCTGGTACTGAATTTACTCAATCCATATTTAAGTTTGTGATTATTCAGCTCTTTCTGAATTATATCAGTTCATCTCAGAAATGAAGCTAAAAAACATCCAGGGTACTAATTAATACGTTTTCATTCTAAATAATTTCATTCAACCTCTCAGCAATACCAGCTCATGTCACAGTGTTCCTGGTAACTTATGTTTTTGTGATTCCCCTGAGAAGCTCATGCTGACCTCTTAAAAACCCTGAAGGGTTGCTATTTATTTTATTTCAAAAAGCTTCTATCTAATCTTGTTCCTCCTGTCAGCCATTTAGATGTTGATTTTTGTGCTGTTCCAGGTGATCTGATGTCTAAATGCCTTGTCTAAAACAGTCTCTAAACTTTAAAATAATTTTATTTACTTATTTTTCACACTGCTTCCTTCCTATACTTCCTTCTATTGTATTTCACCACATCAACCAAATGGGAGCCCTGGCCATGATTTCCCAGGTTTGCTTCCTCTCCTTGCTGTAATCCCTCTGATTTTACATCATCTTTCTGCTAAAAAGCCCTTTGCTTTGAGAAGCTACACAAGGACATCCTGCAATTTGTTATTTCCATTATTTTAATTTAAATGAATTTTGCATGCACCATATTTGTTGAAAATATGACAGTACCTGGGACTAGAAGCTTATTTAGCCAGCTCATGGTCTGTTCATTTCTCAGATAAACAACTGCTCTCAACCAACCCTGCCTCACAACAGCCCCCATGTGGTATTATCTCCTCCAATAATTTACCAGAATTATTAATTTTCTTATCAATATAATCAATTTCACCACATGCATACAAAAATTTCATTTGCTGCTAGTAATTGTAGACTATTAGACTGAAAATTTAGTTTACAAAGAAGATGTAGATATTTTGAAAAAAAGTTTGCTTCAGCTGTCAAATTGATATTTACCTTTTTTTTTTTTGTGAATTTGACAGCTCATTTATTGAAAGAAAATGTTTTGAAATACTGATTTTGATATTTTAAGTATACCAGGAATGATTTTACAGAGAAAGAATATAAAATTTAAAAAGAAAATCATCCTTTTCATTGTAACTCCTTTTCATTTTGATTTAGATATTTAGTAATGCTGTAACTTAATTCAGACCTGATAAAGCTGATATTTGATGAAATATTGATTTTTCAGGTCATTTGTAGGTAATGTGGGGTTTTGTCTTCTTTTAGATTATTTTTCAAAGCACTTAGGAGAGTATGAAAATGTTCTGTGTGTCTTGGAAGACTTAAACATAACCATACTGAAGGCAATGGACAAAACAAAAAAAGTAAGTAAAACTTGTTAAATTTTCTTAAAATGTATATTTTGCTTGTTTGGAGTATTTCCAGTAGTTTTCTTATCTAAGTTTACTAATTAAAATTTAAGTTCTTCCAAATATACATGTTTGTAGCAAAATCCAGTAAGAAAAGCCTGGTCAAAACGGTTGCATATAGAATCTTTAAAGTCCTGTCTGCAAACTCCTACAGTTTTGATATAGCCAAATTTGTCTTTGTGAATGCTCTGAAGAATGTTCTTTGTGTTGTATGAAGAGGGTTCTGTGTCCCCTGCCAAACGTGGGTAAGTATCAGCACCAACACTTGGAAATAGACCAAATTTGAAAAAATAACCTGGTGGCCTGAGTGAAAGTGGCCTGAATCTCACTGAGATCCTGTGGGGTAAAAAATCCTTGGGTTTTTGAGGGGTTTTTTTTTCAGTCAATTAGTGGAGAGATCAATGTGGGGAAAGTTGTGCTTCTTCAGTGAAGC
Source organism: Muscicapa striata striata (assembly GCA_030060385.1). Taxonomy (NCBI): domain Eukaryota; kingdom Metazoa; phylum Chordata; class Aves; order Passeriformes; family Muscicapidae; genus Muscicapa; species Muscicapa striata. The sequence goes on from JAREIS010000233.1 coordinate 123,706, forward strand.
TGTTATCTTTGGTACTGAGGTGTTTGCAGGAGCAAAGTACTCATACATTTTACATAACCTCCCAAAAACTGTAGCTTATTTAGTTAGAGCTTGAGCCAGGAAGATGAATGTCTCTTCATTCACACTGTGCATCTTCCACTCCTAATGAAGTGAACAGGTGCTCCCTCACTGTCTAGTTGAGCTGGATATTAAAGAGCAACAGATTTGTTCATTTTAGCTATGCATAATTTTAAAAAAATAGCCATTTGTATAAAATACTGCTGTTGAAGGACAGGACATCATCTTGTAACAACTGGAACTAAATAATAGACAGCATTTAAGAATTATTTCAGAAGTTAATTATAAGGAGGAGTCCCAGCAGAGTAAGGAGAGTATAAAATATATGTGCTGAATTGACTAGAAATGTGGATAAGAAAATCTGCAGTATTAATAAGTGTTTCATTTGTCTACTCAAAGAACCAATCTAAAATATAACCAAACCACAATTTCTTTGAATTTTATTTTCTTAACTGAATATTCAAGCCTAATGAGTATTCTGTCTTTCAGGAATATTTCAGCTGACTATATTTTAGAGATGGCAGAAATAGAGCAAGGCTAACACTGGAAAAGAACTTTTAATTCCATTTAGTAGAAACTGTGTGTGAACACAGTCAAAAAAAAAGGTGTCCTCAAATATTCTAAAACAGTGCTTTCTGCCAAGGATATGCTCAGCCACTACAGCTTTGTATAGAAATTAAATTTTCAATTCAAAATTTGGATTGCTTTCAACAGGAACCCAGTTCTCAGGAAACAGATGCGTTACATGACCTCATTACCTGATAAATCATTGGAGTGCAAATATTAAAATTTCCATCTTAAATAGTTCAAGTTTTACTTAAGTTTGTGGTCTAAAATCTGAATTACAGCCATCTCAAATCAGAGCTGGAAGTGCAGCAGAAGTTAGCTAGCACATTGAGAAAGTATAAGAAATGATGTTCATCACCAGTGATGACACACACAAATGTGGGGCAGCTCACAGCTCGAGCTGACTCCCTGCTCGTGCAGACTGGTGCTCAGAAATGATTGGTCTGGCTTTAAATTCATCCCAGGCAAGATTTGGGTTTCCTCTCCTAGTGCAGCATGAAACTTTGTCATCATTCTGCCACTGCAGCCACTGAGTCCCTTGAACAGTCACTGAGTAGTAGCAGCATTTATTATTATCTTCTAAGATAAATAAATAGTTGTAAAATTCATATATAGAAAAGAAGTCTGGAATTGAAGACCTACACTGTGAGACCCACCAGCACACAGTGTATCTATAGTGTCTGAGTCAGTTTCCAGTGACCCAGACCAAACTTCCAAGGACTAAATTGAGCTATTAAAGAAGAAGAGTAAAGACTGCTGAGATTGAATCTGAACTTCACCCTGCAATGCATGGGATTGATTTCAGTCCCAGTCCTCAGAGTTGCCATGAGCTTTCCATCCCCTCTGTGGATTGAAGAAAACTCAGCCCCCTCTAACTATCAGTCTCTGCTAAACTTCTCCAGAGTTATTTAGTGGGGAAAGGAGCAACTTGGTACTTTATTGATTTATTGATTTTAGAATCGGACAAAAAACCACCACTCTGTCTTTCCTACAGAGAATCCCTGTCAGTTAAAGTTGCCCATATTCAGCAAGTACTTTTCATGGGAGGCAGCTGCAGAATTGAAGCCCTAGAAAAATTCTTCAGCTTCATTTTCAAGGGAACTCTTGAAAACACGCTACTTCAGCATAGGTATCCCACCAAGAGCAACTGGAACTTGGCTTGGCTATGGACTCCTGAATTTAAATCAAATCAACCAAATTGTCCCCATCACTGAATTATTTCCATGTGTAGATATTTTTCCCCAACAGATTAGCAGGAGCCTTGCTCCTGCAAGGCAATTTCAGCATGATTTCTGTGTACTTTATTGCCCTCTGTAGTTTGAAAGAGCTGTCAGCACAGCTTTCTTGAAGTGAGTTTTCTCCAGCCTTCCAGTCCTCTGCTCTCTGAAAGTGAAACCATCATCATCTGTGGCAGAAAACATTCCAGTGTGTTAGCAGGTTCAAGAAGCTTTGACTTCCTTTCACTGTTTTGGGGCCAGAGCCCTCATGCCAAACCAAACTAAAAGCATCTGGGAAGACAGAAAGCCCTTGGGAGTGTAGGAACCATTCATACTCCATTGGGAAGGTGCTGAGCTGAAATGCAGAGAATTAGATTTCTCCAGGAACATCTTTCAGCAGGGAAAAGACTGAGTTGCATTTGCAAGTAATATACTTCAATATAAGCCCCATCTAACCAGAAGATGGTTGGGGGGATACAGCCTTTCTGTTTCAGTGCTGTTTCCTTGTGTTTTATCCTTGCAGCAGGAAGGAAAGTGATGACCTCTGAGTGCACACTCCTCCTGTAAATACTGAGGTACAGTTCTTCTTTTTGGAGACAAAAGCACAGCAGGCTCTCATGGAAAGGAATGGCAGACAACACAGGAAAAGAGGGATGGGACACTGCAAATCTCTTTTTCAGACTCTGAAAAATCTGATTCTTTGCTTTGGAGCAACTTTCTTCCCTCTTTTGCAGCTCTGTTATGAAAGACACCTAAAAATTTATCTGTGATAGCAAGGGACTAGACTAGGTGAACTAGCAAAATGCATATGAGCAGTAGTGATCAAAACTGGTTTAACACTGTTTTTTATACACACACAAAGCATAAATATTAATTTTAGCATGAAAACAAGACAATTCTTCAGTGGAGCTACACAGTTCTCTAATAGCCTTCCAAGTCTTTTGGGGGGGGGAAATCCTAATTTATTTTTACATGTTGCTTGCAAAAATATAGAAAGGGAGGTGTGCAACAGCAGGATGCTGGATCAACACAGCAAGTCTAATTATCACTTTATGAAATCATTAATTTTTCTGCTTGGCTCAAAAAACCCCAAAGCTAAGCAAAGTCAGTGCAGCCTTATTATTACTTGAAAATTTCTTGAATAGTCTAAAAATAGGAGCCAGTAAAGTAAAAGAGAAGATTATAGGAGCTGAGAGAATAACATAGGGCTTGAAATTTAGTTACTGATGGTTCATTTATGGTAATTATGTAAATCATTGCAATCTTGAGGGTTGATAGCCATTATAAACCAGAATATCTAGATTTTTTTTTTTACTTATATATTTGACTAATAGTAACAGTAGCATTTATGTAAATTTTATCTCAAAAGAAATTATCTGGAAAGCAAGTTAGATAAGCATTTGTTGACAATGGTATTCCACAACTAGCATTCTGTTTGAGCAAAAATGAAGTTTTTAATTGCTTCGTTCTCACAAAAAATGTGTTAAATTGGATGGCACCCATTTTTCCACGTGGTTAGAATTTATTAACATTTTTAACAGAATCTAGTCTTGCTCTCTGTGAAATGACCCTTTTTACAAATGCACCTCTCACAGAATTAGTGCAATGAATAGATGCTGCACAAGAATAACAGGTATTGCTCAGTTTATCTGAGTATTAATTTTCATGCACTGGATTGGAAAACAGTTCATTTGTTCCTTTAGATTTATGGCTATTTTTTTATATGTCAAACAAAAATCATAGACTCATTAAGATTTAGAATAATTCAAGTTGGAAAAAATCCTTAATTTCATCAAGTCCAACCATTAACCTCCTGACACTGCCAAATTGGCCACTCAACCACGTCCCCAAGTGCCACATCCACACATCTCTTAAATACCTCCAAGGATGATGACTCCACCACTTCCCTGAGAAGCCTGTTCCAGTCTGTAACTCAATTGACTGTCTCTCAACTGAAGAGTGATAATATATCAGCAGTGCTAAAATATATCACCAGTTCCACCCTGCCACAAGGCAGAGAGGACCCTATGAATAAAGGCTATTTTTATCTGGGAACATTATTAAATTATGTTTTGGAATTTTTATTTTTGTTTATTTTTAAGATTGTGACTATTAGTGCAAGTCAGAGCAAACTAAGATAAATTCAAAAAGTTGAAAATAATTAATTCTGAGCAGTCATGCAAGGATATTCCAGATTCACGCCTTTCCACTTCTAGCTCCTTATCAGAGTAATGAAAATTCTTGGGAACTTCTTTGATCTTTTTTTGTGGAAGTTTTATACCTCCTGGGTCAGAAAGACACAATGCTCAAATTTTTGCTAGCAGCAGAGAAGATGTGTGTAGTTAGAAATAAAGACAAAATGGAAACCCCCTTAATTTAATATTCATACCTCTAAAGAGAAATTACTTCACAGCAGAAAAATAAACATTTAACTAGTCATTCTCCTCTTGATACCTATCAAAACCACCAGCAGCTTTGATGTTTTCTATGTATCATTGCAACCTTCTCCCTGGAGCAATGGCATTACACATTTCCCTGCTACCTGCCAACATCAAACACAGCCAAAACAGTTTTTGTCTCTAAGCTATGTGATAAACCAAATAGCACTCAAATAGGAGTTACTTTTTATCCATGGATGGATTTTGTACACATTATTATTGCAACAACAGTGTATTACTCCTTCAATATCCCAGCAGAGGAGAGTGATAAACTGTTCTGAGAGATGCTATTACAAATGTGTGATGATCTTTCTAACCAGCCGTGGCTATTTTATTTCATTGCTGTTATGTCAGCACTGCAGATGGTTAGTAGAAGTTGTCACTACTCCAATTCTCTAGGTAGAATTTAAACACACAATTTATGCTAAATATAATACTTGGATAAACCTGTAAAGCTTCTGCCATATTCAAAGTTGAATCTAATAATTGGGCACATCTGCCTTTGATCACTTTTACAGTGAGGATGCATCACATTTGTGTGATGTCAATACACTGAGCATTTCTCAATATGGCTTCTGGTGAAATTGTGGTTTTATTCTGATGCTGTTTTGATTTTTTTCTACAGTCTGAAGAATTTGGTCTTAGGGATTTCATTTTAGTGAAGTTATTCTGAGTAATTTTATGTCCTCAATTTAACATTGTAACCCACGGCATTGTCCCACGAATTTGGGATCTTAAGGCATGCAGGGCATGTTATTCCATGAACAGGGAAATTTAAATAGATTATTCCTTACTGAGTTCTAGTCAGTGATAACTGTTTTTCAGTTGACTTGAGGGTATTTTCTGTAAAGATAAGCATAAATATTTTTGTGAAATTATGTTTAATATGACATATAAATAGGAAACAGAAAATTGCTAATTAATATATCAGTAGGAAATGCCCCACTCCTCCATCTCAAGGAGCTGCTCATCTGACAAATGAAGCAGCATGGTCATGTCACCCAGGGGAGAGGGCTGAGGCTGGCACCAGAGACTGAGAGGATCAGGAATTGCTGGACTTGGTAACCCTGAGATGGGGACTGCACTAGGAGACTCCTAAACCCTGCCTCTCTGCCTTTGTACAAGGAGAACCTCTTCTGCACTTTTTAACACAGCCTTTAGACACTTTTAAATACCACAGTGACCTTTTCCACAGCAAAATCACTAATTATGTGCATTTTCAGTTGCATTAAAGTAAATGAAAATCTTTGCTGCTCACAAAGGTCACAGTTGCCTCTTGATGAGGAAGATGTGGAAAATTACCCTCCTTCATTCACACTCAGTAAAACTAACAAGCAGAACAATATGTTAACACAGACTAATTTCATCTGGCCTGCCCAAACTGTGGTGCAGTGTAATGTCTATACTAATGAACAGTAACTCACAGCTAATGAAATTCAAGAAATGGGCCATTTTTCCAGTTTATGTACAGACACCTTCCATGGCTCCCATTATTGATTGGTGGCACGATGCACTGACAATACCAATGCTGGGTAAAGCTGATTCTACTCTAATATAAACCTAATAAATTGATACATAAATGTACCAGTGTGCCCTTAGTAAAACACAAAATAAGGTACTTTTGCAGGAAATAGAGTGGTGAAACAGTACCAAAGCATGGATATTAATGAGGTTTAAATAGCTACTTGAGGTTTAAATTGAAATGCAGTGGACAATCTCTGCCCCTCCATGACTTAAATTATTGTTATTAGATCATTTATATATGTTGAATACCTTCTTCTGTGATCTTTAAAGAACTTTAGAAAGCCAGGAAGTAGTTTGTTTTTTTTTTACTGGGCAGGAGTTAAAGCTGCCCAACTTTGCTGTGAGCTCAGAATTGCTTGACTTAGCAATTCTTTAAAGAAAACAGTAAATAATTTGCAATTATTTGCTCAACTACGTGCATTAAGAGAGTTAAGTAATTCCACATAGAATAGTTGTAAGCACTAATATTTGGGTAAAATACACATAAGGAAAGAGTCATTGATAATTCTAGACTGCCACAGATTTTGTTAGCATCCTGCCTGCCTTTCCCACCTTTACCACAATAGCTCTGTAAATCTAATAAGGTAACTCTTAGACATATCTAAAGATCATAAGGACCTTTTCCATAGGGAAGCCTTTAAATATAGAAATTATGGGACAGAATATAAAGAAAAAAATACTAAATCGCAGTGCAATGCAAAAACTTAAGGTAGTTCTAATGAAAAAATCTTTAAGGTGCAGGAAAGCTTTTCTAGGTAATTTTTTTCTGAAGGAGTTAGAAAGAAGTAGTCTCAGACAGCAGCAAGTATTACACAGCTAATGTTTATATGATAATCTATTTGTGAGAGTCCACTTGAACAGTTTTCAAAATGAAACAATACTGATGTACATTTATGTTTTAATTCAGCATGCCTGTATGAGATTTACCATGAGTATCAACAGGAAGCAATATGGAGATATCTGCAATATTTACTTTCTGGATGCCCAGAATTTACAAATACAGTTAAAAAACTTACAAGAAATTGTCAGTTTTGGGATTACTTGTTCACTTATTTTCAAGAGCAATGGCAAAAGCTAAAAAGAAAAAAAAGAAAATATATCCTGGATTTCTACTGAAAGGTTTTAATTATTTGTCCATGCTTCAGAGATTCACATATATTCTTCTAACTTGCCAGAGAATCAAAATTTTTGGAAATCAAATGATCTGTCAGGTTCACTGAAGTTTTTAATCAATTACAATGGAGAAAATTTAGAAGAATAATAAAATAATAGCTTTCCTATTACACAAAAAGATTAAGTAATCATAAAAGGGTTGCCATAAACATTATTTATAGACTGGTGTGAGTCCCTCAGGTAGACAGACAATCTCTCATGAGCAGCTATTTTAAAATTTTATCAATGAAAATTATTTGCTGGAAAGTGACTCACAGCTGATTAATCTGAAGACAGACGTAAATGTAGAAGACCACAAAGCTTCTGGCTACAAAAGTAGCTTCTGATGATTCATGGGGGATTCAACACCACCACTGAGATTTCTGTGGCAGAAGTCTTCCAACAAGAACTAACCTACTAATATATACAGTGAGAGAAGATTGCCCTCATTTGAGAGCAAAGTACTTTTAAAGCTATTACCTGAGAATCTTTCATTTCACATTGAAATTTCAAAACATCTTATATTTGTGTTCTGATTGTAAACACATACGTGGAAAAATTCTAAGGGAAGTCTAAAAACCAGAAAGGAAATTTCAGCTGTAATTCACATTGGAAAGAACATGGAGTACCTTAAACATACCCATATGCATTGCCAAAAATACTCAAATGGGTTCTCAGACAGTGCAGGAGGCAATGCCATTGAAGTGACAGATCTTCTATAAAGCTTGGAGGTAGGGGACCATCATCTCTCTTCAGATCTGGTGACTAAAGAAATCTTTCGTTGCAGGCACCTCATGTTTTGTGAAACTGTTTTAGACTGAATTGTGCCCAAAGGTTTTCAAGATCAGCTGAGTGAGGAGCCAACAAATTCATTCAGAGCTTTAGAGATATAAATCTTATTTTCTATCTCTGTTCCTGATGCAACCTCAACACAGTAAGCAGAAGTTCTAGGGGTCTGTTCTATCCTCTCTGGTACATTTATCAATGAGAAAAAAATAAAGTGTTTATTTTATTGTAAAATGACCCCCCTGACAAAGCATTACCTATATATTACTGCAGAACTGCCAAATCACAGAATCACATACTGGACATTGTTGGAAGGGAACATAGTGGGTTTTTGCAGATCTGGGTTTGTCAGAAATGTCAAATTTGACCCCAGCTATGGAAATGTATTATTTATTGGGCCAGGGAGACAACAGGCATAAAAACTGATTTCTGAAATTATCTCCAAAAAAAAAAAAAAAAAAAAAAAAAAATATTTTGATAGGTACAATACATTGGAAATGTCATTATTCAAAGAACCACTACAAATTGCTAAGCATACGTACGAACTTTTATAATAACCAAACTCTAGTTCAAATCACATTTAGATGCATTTAATGAAATTCTTAAATATACAGATATATGGCTTCAAAAATAATTAAACAAATTAAATAAATATAAAATAATTACTGTAATATAATATAATATAATATAATATAATATAATATAATATAATATAATATAATATAATATAATATAATATAATATAATATAATGTAATATAATGTAATATAATATAATATAATATAATATAATATAATATAATAATATAATATAATATAATATAATATAATATAATATAATATAATATAATATAATATAATATAATATAATATAATATAATATAATATAATATAATATAATTAATTAAATAAATATAATATTAAAATAATTAAACAAATTAAAATCACTCAACGAGTGTTAAATTTAGAAGGCAACCTCTCTGGCACAGTCCTTCAGCCAACTGCTAGTGGGATTTTTCCTAAGCATGTGCCCTGCTCAAAGACTATTCCCATAATGTGTCTCAGAAGGCCAGTGAGCTTGAGAAACATCTTTTCACAAGAGTGGATCTGAATTAAAACTCTAAATTCAGTTCTGAAGTTGTCAATCTTATTTTGGCTTTTCCACCCTTCAGAAGTAATGTGGTGCTGCCATCAGCTGGAGTTGATGATGTAAAGAAAAGGATCTTTTTGAGTAGGATCTGTGTTGTGTCACTGTGTACCTGGGCCTCTCAGTTTCAGTGGGAGTTGTGTCCACACCTGGAAATTCAGAGGTCTTTTTGTCCATCAACAAAGGTTGCTCACATGGTTTACATATATAAACATGGAAACATCCAACCTGCTTCCTTTCTGAATGAAGTCTGAACCTTCCCTCATGTATTTCGGACTTAGGAAGCAAAGCCTGACCTTTTGGGGTTTTTTTTCATGTAATTCTTAGGACTATCAGGAAGCTTCCAATTTGGAGCAGTTTGTGACTCGCTTTCTTTTGAGGGAGACACTGAACCAGATGCAATCCCTGCAGCTCCCTGGAGTGTGCCATGGAAACCAGGGAGGAGCAGATCCGGCAGGAGAAGTGAGCAGAGCCTGCTGCATTTTGGATATAGGAGAGCTACAAAAAGGATAATGCAACGTAGTTCCTCGTGTAATGGAGAAACAAAAGAGAAGAGAGAGCTTTATTTAGAGAAAAACAACACTTTATATAGGGTAGTATGTGCAAAACAGAATAGAAAAGACTCATTGGTCCAAGAAGGCAACACCTCTTTGAAAACACACTTTCTGCAAAATATCACAAGACACTCACACAGCTCTCACATACCCTGCAGGTGCATGATCATTGTTGTAATTTCTTGTCCTTGTGAAGGCTGAGAAAGGCAAGGCTTCAAGGCTGCTTTTTCCCTTGTTCCCAGCAGTATACAACAACAAAAACCCTCTTTAGCTACAGGGAAGGGGTGAGCAGTGAGGTCACTGCTTTACATTTCACCCAGAAATCTGATATAGGGAATAACAGGAGAAATAAGGATACACTTTTTATTCCCTATAGGAACTCATTAACAGGAGTTTTCCTGAAATTGAATGCATGTGATCCTGTGGTGGGCTGCCTGTAGGACAACCATTTTGATGCACGCTAGGTTCTGCTGACTTCTTTTTAAATCCCTGGAGAGTTTAATATCAAACATAGAAACCAATCCACTGCAATATAAAGAGCTCTGAAATTACTAAGATTACTGTTTTGCTTGTTTTTTCCAATTTTATGATTTTTTTCATGCACAATGATCTCCATGTTAAAAGAAGAAATAGCCAGGCTTTTGCTTGTCACAGCTTCTTCCTAGAATATACGGCCATATTATTGGTTAACATCTAGCTCCATAAACTCTCAATCACCTGGGTAGCCTTTATCCATCCTAGGGTTTTAGCTGAATTTAATACAATGATCTCCATGATGAGGGTTTGTAGAATCAAGGATCAAATATTTTTTTAAAGTTACTTGGCTATATAGAATTTTTTCCTCAGTATGCTATTGTTAAAGATAATAATACAAAATAAGGCAAAATACAAACTGTTGTTATGGACAAAGATCTTAAGACCTTTCTGTTGGAAATGTAATTTTCTGTTAGCAATGCCATTTTCTTGTTTGTTTTGCTGTTGGGTTTAAGATCCCTGAAATACAGGAGTGTTTTGGGTTTGTGCCAGCACCTTGACTGTAGGAATCCAGCAGGTTTTAAAAGTCTGAGGGTGCACCAAGCATGCACAATGTCTGTGTACCTCTATTTGTGTGAGTTCCTCTGCAGGGATGCTACAAAACTCCTGTGAATGAAGAAACTGTGAGTGATTACTTAGGTCAGGTCAGAACCACATCACTGAGATTGAGATATTGACCTTGAGATTTGTCTCCCTCAAAGATTTAGGTTTATGCCAGCTTAACCCTCTGTCTTTTAACTTCTTTAATGACCTAATCAAAACTAATGAGTAATAGTGAAAATCCAGGAAATAATTCAGTGCTCTCAATAAGTATTTATCTTTATTTAATTTAAAAGGCAACATAGAATCATATTTTTTGAGAGAAGAGAGAGATCTCCCACATATTTTTTCCTTAAGAAGTCTCCTGTGTTTCTGTGCAGAAAAGATCCAACAAAACCAGAAGTGCTCTCAGTTCAGTGGCCAGAAAAAGCTTAGCTTGAAGGCTTCAGAGGAACCACAGCCTGTCATCAAATAACCCTTATTCTAGCATAGTATGATATTTCACATTTTAAAGATATTTAAAATACATGCATACACACACATAGAGAAAAATATACACATTTCCTCCCAAAAATTTAGTTTAGACATGTAATTAACTCAGATACTTTAGTGAAAGAAGACAATTTCAACTTAATGTAGAAGATATTAACTGAAAACTGAGGAAGCTGAGGAAAATTAATGCATATCCATAGATCTGAAATTATAAAGGATAAAAAACTTAATTGTGGGCCATACTGTGTTGTTTGGATTGATTCAGCCATTTTTAGGTCATCTTTACTGCCTGTAGATATAAATGAAAAGCTGAAGACTACAACTGATATACAACCAAGTTCTCTGCCATGACTCACATCTCAGCTGAAGGGAATAAATAATAAACAGAAAGGGAAAATACAAAACCAGAAAGAAAATAATATTTCATGTAAGATAATACAAGAAAAAAAGTCTGCAGCAGCATTTCTACTTTGGAAAATGATGGAGTACTTTGGTAAATGGAATTATTTGGGAGCAGTGACATTAAGCACGAGGCTGCAGTGAGGACGTCTCCGTGCTTAGTGGCACGTCCCAGAATCAAGGAATAAAGATGACTGAAACAACAAAATATGAAATGGGGCTGGCTCACTTCTTGACTGCTTGCAGCCATGTGCTGACCTCTTCCCTTCAAAACCCCCCCTGAGGACCTTTCTCTCACTACATTCATGACTCACTTCTGCCACTCACCAAACGATGCTGCTCATCGAGAGCAGTGGTGCAGGATGAGGCTGGTCTCTTGTGAGTTGGTGTTCCTAACAAGAAAGGCCACAGAACCTTGTAGCTGCACTCCTAATCCAGAAGGAACCCAAACAAATGCAAGCTCTACCAAATCCACTTACTGTATTGGTGTAATCTTAAAGAGCTGACATTTTCCTCCATAGCCCTCCTCATAGCTGACAGCTACTTTCCTACACCAGATTTGTGTTTGTCTTGGTACTTGGTCTCCCTGTTTACTGCCTGCTGCCCACATGCACAGTAACACTGGTGTGTAGATGCACTCAAGGCTCAGGCCAGCATTTTTTCAGCCTATGTACTTGTTCAGGCAGAACAACACCCTGCCTCCTCTACAGACCACAGCTGTGAGATGTTCTCAGCATTAGGACTTCTTTCTGTGGTCAAAATATATGCAAGTGTCACAAGAACTCTCAACTGGGAAATGAGAAGGTTAATGAATGTGTATAACAAGAGCATTTAGCGAAAAATCTTCAATTTCTGATAAATAAGTTTGCTCTCTCCTTAAAGCAATCACTTATGAATGTATTTACATGGTGGGTGATCTCAGGAACCGCTTTAATAAGGCACATATTTGTATGGTTGAGTATTGTCCTTTTCGTTTGGCAATTTTCATGAGACTTCAGCAAAGTAAAACTTCCCAGAGACATTGGAAGGACTCACAGAATATCCTGAGTTGGAAGAGACTCATATGGATCATCAAAGTCCAACTCCTGGCCCTGTATAGTGCCATCCCCAAGAATCACACCATGTGCCTGAGAGCATTGTCCTAGTGCTTCTTCCACTCTTGGTGCTGTGAGCACTTCCCTGGGGAGCTGTTCCAGTGCCCAGCCACCCTCTGGGTGAAGAACCTTTTCCTGATATCCAGCTTAATCCTCCCCTGTCACAGCTTGATGCCATTCCTTTGGGTCCTGTCACTGGTCACTCTCACCAGAGAGAAGAGGTGGGTACCCATCCCTCCTCTTCCCCTCATGAGGGAGTTGCAGACTGCCAGGAGGCCTCCCCTCAGTCTCTTCTCCAAACTGAACGAGCCAAGTGACCTCAGCTGCTCCTCTAGGGCTTCTCCTCAGGCCCTTCACCATCCTCACAGCCCAGATGCTTGTGCCTTCTGGAACCCCATTGCCTAGCTCCACCCTTGGTAAATGACATCAGATTGGGCAGGGTGGGGCACTGAGCAGTCTGACCAGGTGGAGGGTTCCCTGCCCATGGCAGGGGAGTTGAAATTCCATGATCTTTACAGTCCCTTCCAACACAAACTGTTCTATGATCAGGTCACTACACGGACAGGAATATACCTGCAGTGGAGATGGAGAACTTTTTTCCATTACCAAGAAAAACATTCATAGAGTCAAATCATGCTTTCCTTTAGTTTCACCTAAATTAACATTGAACTAGTTGCAGCACAATCTTTGAGAAGCCAAATAAATTGCAGGGTATTTTTTTTTAATGTATAAAATACAGGAATACACTATGTACCAGTAACTTAGTAACATTTTATTAAAGTTTATCATCTGTCTTTTCCAAAGCTTGGATTGAGGAAGACAACCAATAGGTGATACAGATAAACAGACTCCAGAAGCTAATTGATAGACTGGAAAAGAAAGTGTATAGGCTTTCTCAACTGTTTCTTCTTTCACTTTTCAGTAAAGCAATCCTTAAAACACAAGTGTTTTCAATGTCCCAGCTGCGACATTACCTAAGAGAGTTAACACTCATTAAATGCCTACATTTTTCTTCCACCTTCCTCTTTCCTATTAATGACATTGTTTTTCCATGCTTCCCTTTCCCCCTCCCATCACCACAGATTCAACTTTTCATAAAGATGTGAAAAATTGTATTATGCTATGACTGAAGCATGTTAATGTATTTAGTTATGCTTGTTTGGGGGAACATGCTACAACATTCCCCTTTTAGGATGTGGTATTTTCTTCTTCCTCTCCAAACTTTCTCATTAAAATTTGACAGAAAGTTTTGTTTCCTCCTTTCCAGAATTCCAGAGAATACTCATTTATAAAGATTAACTCATTTTCCTTGTCAGTATAAAATCTGATGCAAATCCTTCTTGGGAGCCAGCTGTAGAAGCCCCCAGAGCCCAGAAACCACCTGTGGTTCCCACACCAAAGCAGAGCCCTCCAGGAGTCTGACAAATAATTCATCTGATCCAACAATGCCAGGGCTTCACAGTGCTTGTAAAATCCTGAGCCACATCTGTCAGTACAGAAAAAAAGCTACTCTTCTTGATTATTATTCAGACTTGATTGCTACTCTGCAAAAGTTGTTTCATAATCTGTGTGTGATTAGTTGTTTTTTCCTTTTTTTGTTTTTTGTTTTGTTTTGTTGAGAAAGAACAGCAGAGGAAAAACTAAGGTTATAAATTCCTGAGTTGTTCTCTGCACTAAGTTTCCATATTAAAGGTCAGACAGACAATTTCAGATAGGTGATCGGGGAGTGGCTGAATTCAGTGGATTTTGAGACTCAGGGTGTTTCTTCCTCCTTGTCCACTAGAGGTGAGGTTTTGGGTTGAAGTGCTCTCAGACTCAGAAGTAACTCCAGTCCCAGTGCACTGATGCTGTTCCTCCCCAAGGTCAGTGCTCACCAGCAGTGAGACTGTACTCCAAAAACTTTGGCATGGGTCTCTTCACCAGCAGGCACACACAGGCAGGACATGAAACAGCCTGATTCTATTCTTTCTTTCTAGCTGATTGTGATATTCCCCTCTGAATATTGTCATCTAGTGTTTGTGGCTGGACCCATACCCCGTACCCAGGTACTGGCTCAGACCTTGGGTCATGGCAGAAAAATGTCTCCTGTTACTCAACCACTAGTCCAGCTTGAGTTCAGTAGCAAGTTACACACACAGAAAAGAGTTAAGTAAGGGATTTAGCAAAAAATCCCCAATAAATGGTGGGGACTTGGCATATGGCTCAGAAAGAGAAGCATGCTGACCTTTCTCTGCTGTTCCTCCATCCCAAATGAAAAACCTGCTCCTAATTGCTTTTCCCCTTTGGCCCCAGTTTGGTATTTCTGTTATCTCAGCCTTCTTACTGATTAGCTGCATATGGCCACCCCCAGCACTGCTGGCCTTGCTCCACAAGGAGCCCAGTATTCCCTTTGCTTATCCCTGCAGCCTGACAGTGTCTCGCATCACTTCTCCTTAACCAGCTGTGAAATCCAGCCATTCCTTGTGGCACTGTTCATGACTTCTGTCACAGCTTCTCACCCTGCTCCTTGCCATGCTCTGCAGCTCCTCATGGTCTGCTCAGTCCAGTGAGCTCTGGCCAGGGAATACCCGTGAGCCTCTGTGCGATCGCTTCCTCCTGAGGCCATTTCTGCATGGGAAAGGCAATTACACAGTTACCACATTAATGGCATTTTAGTAGCAGCTAGATCTTTTTCTGAATAGATATAAATTGGATTTTGAAATGTCAAAGTCTATCATGAAAGATAAGTCTGGCTTTACTCTGCACTCCACTTTGGAAACAGCAGCTCACTGCCCTGCCACAGCTGCCACCTGACATGGACTGATGCCAAAAGAAAACATTTAAAATAATGTTATTTAAAAAGGAAAAGAGCTGGCATTCAGAAATAATGCTATGCAAATGTTACAGAAAGCAGACAAATATTTTATGGTAAATAAACTTACAAGAAGGATGTTATAAAATGATCGAATTTCCTATAGAGAAATGACAGAGAACCTCAGTCTGAAAAGGAGCTCAGTGCCAAAGGGAAACAGTGGCAGAGCACAGACCTTCCATAATTACCTCCTTGTCAATATAAAACCTGATTAATAAAACATAGCAATTACATAAGTCTAGTTTTTCCAGTAGACAGCCTATCTATATCCACCTTTGCCTAAATTTGCATCTGCTTGATTTTGTATCTCACAGCCACGTCTGACTGTGAGAGGCATTAAATACCAGATGCCTTTTGGCAGCTACTAAAACCCCTCTTTTTGACTTTGCCCTGAAACAGATTAGAAAGGATTGCACAATCATGCTAAAAGGCAGTTTCAGAAGCCACCACTTCTCAGGTGAGGTGAGGTAGGATTGCAAAGGCATTTTAAAGCCCTAGCTCTGAGCTGCATAGCAAGTTATGAGTCAGTGTTCCTACTGGAAAGCTACCTGGTGAAGGGTAGATTTAATGTTGTCTAAGTCCTCTGCTGTGTTTTGTCAAAGGGGAATTTGAGCACAAATCAGTCCTGTAATTCATCTATTTTCACTCAGATTCTAAGTTTACGTATACTGGCAAACAAAACAATTATTTTCTTGCTACATTCTACATTTAGAGAAACTTTACAGTACTTCCTTGAGTCATTCCTTTCCTCTCTTTTTCCATATGTTTCTTGAGAAAAAAAATGGCAGTGAAAGTGAACTTTCACTTCAAGAATACACATTTTTCCCTCAGATTTTTTATCCAAAGCGTCTGCACTGACAGTAAAGCTGGCTGTCCTTCCCTTCACACACACATTTCATGACTTTAACTACACAGCAGTTTCTGAATACTTCACTCCTGCCCTGCTCTGCCACCTGCTGCTGATGGAGGTCCTCTGTTCATTTGAATTCTACCTGCACATTTGACTTTTCAGCGAGTACAGCATCTGTGCTGGCAGAACAGCTGCTGCCTGATTTAATCAATCCTCACCCACGCTGGGAGCGAAGAAACTTTTTCTCTTTGTGGCACAAGAACTGTGCTCAGTGAGAAGTGAAGCACCACTAACAGAGTGTGTTTTGCTCCAGCTGCTTATTGCAAATCAATCTGCTTTTTCTTTTTTTTTTTTTTTTTCAGGCATATGTATATTTTTCAGAATTTCATAATGCCACTGGGTTAGGAGGCAGTGCATGTGCCTGGCAAGTAAAGAATGATTTTGTGTGTGCTACTGGTTGGTGTTTGTGTGAATCACTGATTCCTGAAGTGCACATCCAGTTTGTGTAGCAGGTGTACTCACAGACATCTCTTTGCTGCTGTCCAGCCCATCCTCACAGCAAGGGCAGCAGTTCAGAAACCTGACTTGGACCATCATGCACATCTCTCTCAGTGCTAGAAAACAAATCCCTGCAGGGAAGTTTCTTCTGTGAAAAGTTTTATGATTGCACAATAGTAGCTGATAGTTCATTTCCAATTACCATTCTTGCTCATCTCCACAGTCCCTGTGACAATTTGAGAGGATGTCTGTCTTTTCTCAATTAAGTCCAACATGCATTTGGGAGCAAGCAGATCTGTTAAAATGAAAAATTACCTGCCAAGCACTATAAATAAAACTTTACAAGACAGCCTGGGCTGGAATTAACCACTGAGGCATGCAAGATCTTGTAAACATTTGTGTTTGACTTAGAACTAATAAAGAAGGGATTTCACTTCTTGAGGTAGAGCAGAATCTAGTTATTGGAATAGTTTGTTAAAAATGTAAGAGGGGAATACAGCTGTAGTATTGACTCTTCTTACAATTTTTGTTTTCAGTTGCCTCAAAGGACTTAAAGCTTGAGCCACTTGAAGAGGAAGTTTCAGAAGAAAAGCAAGATCTGTAAGTATTGTTCAAGATAATGATTTTGACATTTTATTTTAAACTCCAGGCATTGAGATCACACCTGGTCTCTTTCATTAAAAAATAATTTAAAAAATCTTTATCCTCACTTTTTCCAGTGATAAGAATCTATTTTAGTTAGCAGAATACACTGTGAAAAGACAACAGAACAAAACTTGGAATACGTGGGCAAAATTTTTATATTAAATTTTTGCAATGTTTTCAAAGGATAGAGTGAGACAAAACCTTAACACACATAAGGACAAAAATGTGCCATTAATACGATTTATCAAATTCCACAGCAATGATTATGGGGTGATAGCTTCTCTGCTCCAAAGGCTGCAATGCGTGCTTTAATCATCATTGTACAGGCTCCCTGCTCCCAAAACTGCTATAGGAAATATTATGAGGAAAAATGGAAGAGTATCTCATGCTCATTGCAACCTACAAAACCAAAATTGTGACCAGAAATAAACTTCCTGTAAAACAATTTTATGTCCCAAGATTGATACACTAGCATTTCTAAATTCATTTGAATCTAACAAAATACAAATCAAATACACATGAAAAAATTATTTAATCACAGTAGTTGCATTAAATTTTTTAAAATGAGATTATGCTGTATTGCTAAAGAGACTGTTTATAATCCATGATATAAGAGCCTTCATAATAAGGCAGAAATAAGTCAAAAACCTGTACAACTAATTAAATTGTACTCATTAAGAAACACACAGTGTTGCTTTAAATATTCCATTAGCAAAGTTGACAAGCTTCAATAGATTTTAATCAATTAAGAAACTACTTGAAAGAGCTAAATGATAATTATATTAATTCAGGATAAGTAGATCTTTTGCACTGCTGACTGTTTCCACAGTCCTGTTTAGAAAGACTGTTCTTTTTCCTGCAAAATTATGAAGGGAAAACCCCCTCTCTATTCATCACTTAATATGGGTTATCTCAGGCATCTCAATCAGGTTAAGCTCAGGGTTCTAAAAGGTAAAAACTATGAAAGCATCTTAACAAAAGCAACAGTGCACCCAGTGCAGATTGTGGGGATATGCTCTTATCTCCTGCCTCTGAAGATGATAACACACTGACTTTATTCCTGAACATCTCAAAGATCAACCTTTGCTTTGCCCTCTTCTGAAAAGACTCTCCTCCAGAGTTTGGATAACTGTCTGAAGTGGACATTCATGCCTAGACATAAAAGTCATGCTTGAATATTTCTACTTCTCCACTCCAAATCACTCGAACAGAGACTGCAAACTTCAAGGGAACTTTTGTGGGTTTTCTGTTATGATTATGGTTTGTGTTGTTTCATGATAGACTTTTCTGAGTTTAAAGTACAAGGAATTCAGAGGAAGATGTGCAAGTAATATTGTGATGGTTTTGTATCAGCACATAATGATTGTTCAGCATCAAATGTCTGTGATAGAAGAAAAAGTGGAGGAATTTCATCTTGCTCTGAGGCAGTACGTGGAATCTGCTTCTGCTCAAGGTGGCTGCTTGCAGTAAGTACAATGTTATTGTTCTTGGACTGAAGGAAGAAATGTTAATTTTTCTTGAATAACTGTGATTATTTATGAAGGGAGAACCTATGACACCTTTCTGGGTGGTTATGTGTGTGTGTCAGACAGAGCTTTTCAAAGAATCCTTGAAATAGAAAGAGATGTCAGAATGTGCACATTTTAGGTACTATCACAAAATGACCATACATCCCAAAGGTGCTAAACAATCTTTTCAGGCTTGTTAGCTCTGCAGGTCATCAATTCATGACTTCTGGAAGCTCCTAGGCTGACAAAACTCATTTGCCAACCTTCATTTGTGCTCACCTGGCAAAGGAGCAACTTTTCAACTTGTTTGCCAGTTCTCTGCTTGGCAGCTTTCAAAATCTTCCATTTAGGCTGTCAATGTAAAATTTTAATTCATAATAAAGAACTGGAAAAATTAAAACCCAAAATTTTCAATGAAACTATGTTTCTGCTTTGCTCCTTTTAGAATTAATAAAACATTAGAGCTGGGTTAAGAATAAATTTTAGTGGCTCACCACTGTACTGAATTTCTGAATTTAACATAGTGGAGAGATCATAGTGGAGATACATACTGCAGACCATTATGAAAAAGATATTTTTGTTATGTGTACATGATACAGAATCTTCCTATATATTCAAGGGCTTCAAAGACTGCCTATCACATCCCTAATTTACGAGTCTTGTTGCTATGAGATTATCACATTTAGGATTTTATCAGTAGTGTTCACATAGACCAGAAAAAATTAAGCTGGAAGAAGAGTGATATTTCTGCAGTGGTTCACTTGTAAAGGCACACTGATGAGGAAAATAAAATTCTCTTGTTGGCCAAGAGATGGAAAAAAAATCCAATGAGAAGTTCTCCTGGCCTCCTACCAGAAATGAACATCCAGCAAAACACTGCATTGCCTGCAGAATGTCAGGGAAGAGAGATTACATGACTTCAGAATGCAAGTTAACAAATGGTGGCAGAAAGTTCCTTTCTTTCCCAAGTTTACAGGCATTTGGCAAGTCTGTAATGCCACCTAACGGATGGGTTTTGCTGTAATTAATTGACAGTGACAATTTAATTGTTTTTTCCAGCAGCTTTTGATATTTTCTATTTTACCATGCACTTTCACATACAGCAGGAGAAAACCAATAAACCATAAAACATTATGAAGAATAAGCTGAGACCAATTTTCAAGCACATCATTACTGAGGTCAGCAATCTCACACTTGGGCATATGGAAAAATCTGTATATACACTTTCCGTGCTACTTATATAAACACCAATTTGAGTACCCAAGTGAATAAGTACCTAAACACTATAAAGCTTTTATGCTCAGGATAATAAACAGGATGATTGTGTGTAGAGGATCAACAGATATTCTGTGGGTCATTTTTCACTCTTGAGAAACTGTCACTTGAATAACTCAAGCACAAGTAACTAGTATGCAAAATTCTATTTTAAAAGCATATCTGCAGCAGATATCAGCCTATCATGCTTAGACTCCATTATACATATACTTCATTTATTCCATTTGCTTTCAAAGCACCTAAATTCTCTGGCACTTTGATGCATCTCATACAAAAGGGTAACTTTACTTATTAGATGATCTTCCCTGAACAGCTGTTTGATTAATCTTCTGTTTAAAATGTGCTTAGATAAATTACACTACTGGAACAGTATGAAAAATTAGTTTCATTTAAAATATGAATTAATAAAATAAATATAAAAGGGTTTTTATTTTTAAAATCTCAGATAATTTGGAGTATATAATGACTATGATCACTCGTTAAGTTAATTAATTGGGTTGGTTTGGGGTTTGGTTTTCTTGTTTTGTTCTGTGGAGTTTTTTTCAAAAATCACTGCATTTATTCCTGCTCATAAGCAGTCAGGAATAAAATGTATATGTCCAATAACTCTGTTTTGTTTCATTAAATTAGTTCTGTTGTGAAAATTTTAGTTTTTCTACAGAGAAGCTTCCAAGTAATTTCCACTTCAATGTTTATGAGTTCTGGGAAAACAGCTATGCCTGGAATAGGTAAGTGTCAGGACTTTGGTGGCTTTTGTTTGTTTTGGGGTTTTTTTTGGTAATACATAAAAGTTTTGAAGGTTAGAAATCAATTATGTAGAAAGACTGAGTACAAACTACTTTAAATACTGCTAACTGATCTTTTGCCAAATATATCACAATTAATACTTCAGAACAACATTTTAGTTGCTAAAGACTTGAATATACCAAAACATAAATAAAAATGCCAGAAAGACAATGGTGATTATTCAAAACAGAAAAAAGTCTGACAGTGAGTACGCAAAGATATAGCATTAAGTGGATGTTAGTTCATCAGAGCTATAACACCAGCAGGACAGCAATACCACCAGTTTCACTGTAAAGAAGAAAAAAAAAAAATGCACAATTATTGAAACAGAAGATGTGCCTGCACTCAGCACACTTCAGCATGCAAGTGGTTATGTGGAGCTCTCCCAAAACTTCCCAATCCACATCACAGGAACCCATCCAACAGACTCCCAGAGTGTCTCTTTTGGGCCCAAAATAGAAATTATTAAACATCCTGCCAGCTGAAGTAGAGACAAAATGATTGTCCTTATCCACATTTAGTTAGAACACTCAAACAAATCTGTTAAGAGAACCTATTCTTAGGGAGATGGAGAAGTCTCTTGCAGCTTTGCTGCTTTCCTTTCAAACAAAACCCCAGTTTTATTGGGCTTCCGGTCACAAAGACACAAGAACACCAGTAGCACATGTCAACACTGTACTGGGTCACAACCAAGAGATGAGCATCAGGCTGACAGCGAGCTGCACAGAAAAAAGCAATGTTTAATATAACAGGCAGGCACTTCATAGCTTGTCTGGTCTCATCTCCCACTACCACTGGAAGTTTTGAAGCACAGAATCTCTGTACAGCACTAATTGTAAAATTTCTAATAATGCTCATTAAAAAAAAAAAAAAAAAAAAAAAAAAAAAAAAAGATGAGCCCTTTAAAAAAACTGTTACATTTTTACTTTTTACAATTATTTAGCCACCTTCAAAGGAATTACACCAAGGCATTCCAAAGAAGTAAAGTGGATTTCTTGGAAACCCCAGAGCTCATCACAACAATGCTAGTCCCTTTTCACATTATTTTTTTGTTCCATGGGAAAGGTTCTATTAGTGTGTTCCATATGCAAGACCACTGCATAATATCACCCTTTTTCAGATCTTCTTTGGTAGAACGCACCCACGGTGCTTTATTTTACATATTGTGAAGTTACACTAACATACACTATTTAAGAAAATATCTAGAATAAACAATACTATTTGTGAATAGTAAAATAGACCCCATTTAAGCGTTTCAAGAAAAAAAAATGCTTTCTGATTAAGACTTTTATTCCTACTTACATTGACTGAAGGGAGCCTTCATTGCTAATAATTGATATTTACTAACCAACTTTGTTTTTAACACTGTTGTGCTGAAAAAAAAAGCAAGGTGGTAAAGATGTTGAATTATTATTCTTAATACAAACCAATGAGCATATAACATCTTTCTCCTAGAAATAAAAGACAGTGCAGGTGCAGGATGAAGCAAAGAAAGCATCAGTCCCATATTTACAGAGAGAGGACAGTATTTTTTTTTATTTTAGGGAACACAAATATACTACAATTAAGCCCTAATTTCCCATGTGTCTGAGTACAGACTAAATTTAAAATAATAAACCCCCACTTAGTAGACAATAAATGCAGTCCTGTACCCAGGGTTCATCCTTTAAAGAAACCAGACAAGACATCTTCAGATCTCATGAGCCTGATGTGGCTCAAAATTATACACCAGGGATTCCTGCAGAATCAGGAGATTGAAGTTGATGAACCAAATATCTCTGAAAATCTTGTATCTTACTGGGATATTGCTGGATTTAAGACAAACTTGATTGTAGGAAAAAATGCGGCCTTTTCCCAAAATTCTTTATATCCAAGAGACTGCACATGATCCAGCAGTGTTCCAGGGTAGTTTACTCACAGGTAGAGTACAATTAACATAAAATAAAATGTAAACATAATTTTTAGGTGCCTAAATATGGAAGTGTCTGAAATTGGATTCCAAGTACTCATTAAAGCATTTACTCTGCCTGCCAAGAAGGATTTCAGTCTACAGCACTCTGCCCTGGCAGACAGTTACCATAGAAACATTATTTCTCACTGTGCACTGCTTGCTGGGGTTGGGGAGCAATGGGAATTAATGCATTCACAGACCTTTGTACAATTCTATACATCACCTGTAATTTAGAATCTGTGCAATGATTTGAACTCTGTTTCATGGAAAGAGCTTCCCACAAGTCATCTATAAAATCATATTTTTGTTTGAAAGACAGAAAATGATCCTGAGGTAAAAAATTATGGCTGCAATCCCACCAGTACACTTCACAAAACAATTTTAGACACCACAAAGTAATATCACTGTAAAATCAGAAGGAAAAAACCCATAAACCTGTCTGCAATTACAACACAGATAGGCTCTATTTTGAAAACAAATTTACCCTAGTTGAGAAACTTCCAAACTTCTTTTAAATCTGGGTAGCTAAGAACTAAATCAATTGCAAATTGTAATCTGAACATGATTCATTCCAAGTTTATAACCCGTAAGTCTTTACCAATTAACTAAAATTGGTAAGGATACACTTATGTGGCCAAGAGTGATTCAGAAAGACAAGTTTGCAAGACTGTTTGATCCAGTATTATCCTAAAGAGAATTAACTTACCATCAGTTAAGAGGAACCACAAGCTATTATAACCACTCATATACCTGTTAACTCACCTGGTTGCTGCAGCCAGTCTACCAGGGTAGCATGAAGCACTCAGTTCACATTCAGTGAATGTCTCATTTTTATACAAGATCGGGACTTGAAGACTCTAGAGAACCTTTGGATGAAGAAAACAAGATAAGGGGAAACCACTGAACACTTATAACACTATAACCCATGAAATAAATAGCTCAGTTGGCATTTTTGGGGGCTGAAATGCATTAATCCACTGATGTTTCAGAGACTTCTGGACTCATAGCCTGAATTCAGGTAGGACTCAAGTATTTTCTCATCATTTTTCTTCATTAATAACAATTTTCATTAAAACAGCATTAATGGAAGCATTTATGGATACATACATAAGAAGTAAGCTCTGCTTACTGAATTTGTGTAGTGTGAAACCTACATAGCCTAGAACACCCCTCTACTAAGGGCACTTGGCATCTCAGATGCAGTCGCAATTCCTTCCTTGCCATCTCTCTCCATAAATCTTGTGGTTCCTTTCTGCAAAAGATTCCATTTCAAAAGGCCAAAGGCTAGAGATTGTGGGGAAGAAACACAAATTGGTTTCACCCCAGCACTGCCTATAATCTTGTGATTACAGAACTTTTTATGGGAATGACATTTTACAAGTCCATCATTCTCTAACTTTTGAGGACAAAAAGCTATTAATTCATAGAGTTGTGTACAAAAATCATCAGATTTGAATAATGTCACCAGGAAAGCAAATCATTAAAGCTAACACAACCACCTAGGGAACATAGTGCTTGGCTTAAAAACTGACACACACAGCAGCACAGGACTGAGGATTTATTTGGTTTGTTCTCAGGGACATGGGTGCTTAATTCTATGCAGCCACACCTGTGACACATTGATGCTGTTTTGATGTTATCAAAAGGAGACAAAATTCTTGTGATAAAGCCACCTTTCCACCACTTACACTCAGCTCTCCCAGTATTCTGAGTATTTTTTCTCACCAGTATTAGCTGCATATAAAAACAAACTTTTCATTATATACTTATAGGTATTTTATTTAGAATTTTACCAGAGGTCAAAAAATAAATGCAATAAATGCTAACAAATAAATAAACTCTGCTCTCTTTCAGCATCGTGGTGGGTCTTCAATAACAACTAGAAGTTGTGGTTCCAAGTAATGTTAATGTTGTACTGTCTTTCATTACACTAACATTCATATTGAAGTGTACAGGTGAATTTATGATGTGAAAACATTTGTTATTATGGATGGGATCTTTTCCACCTTATCCATTCTAAAAATCTGAAAAACTGTGCATTTATTACCTTTTCTTCTGGTGACTAGTTTCTTGTGAAATGATCTATTCTAAAAACTGAATAAGACAACCATGATAAACTGTTTATTTCTCTGACAGTCCAAACTGTTACAGAAAAGTATGTCTTGAATATATGACTACATATTTATGAAAAATTTTATTACTGCATTAATAAACAACCATTACTTAATGCTGCTGTGGTCTCCTTTTACAAAAGAAAGAAGTATGAACTTGAACACATATTTTCATACATATCTGCAGAGAAGCTCTATATCATTAATGAAAAGAATAAATATAGGGACAACTCCTTGTGGTAATACAGAACTTCCCCCAGTATATTTTCTGCTCCTGATTAGAAAAGGCAGCACTATCTTCTCCTAACAGACTCTTAATCCTTAGCCTTGCAAGAAGAAACATATCTGCCTATCTGTTTTCACTGTAGATCCCCAGACTGAACACTGCACAACCTCTATGTCCTGACCACTCAGAAAATATTTTCTTTAGATCTCTGGCAGGTCACTCCAAAATCATTAGACAAACTGCATTTACAGCATAACTAGCCATAAACCTTGAGCTTGTTTGGAGGGTGGTTCTAGCAGGGGGTAGGGCTACTGAATACCCTTGACTGATGAACAGCACCATCTCCATGGGGAAGATCACCCTCTTCAACCAGCGTGCACCTCTGCTAGGGATGCACATGGAGCACTGAGGAGGAAGTGGATACCCACCAAGCCAGCCAGGTCAGCTCAATCTGCCTGGTCATCAGTGGGGTGACAGATGTTGCAGCCAGACTGCCCTCACATCCAGGGATCTGGGGGTCCTGGTTGATTGAATATGAGTTGGCAGTGCCCTGGCAGCCAGGAGGACCAACCCTGTCCTGGGGGCATCGGGCACAGCATGGCCAGCTGGGCAAGGGAGGGGATTGTCCTGCTCTGCCCTGCACTGGGGCACTCACCTCGAGTGCTGGGAGCAGTTTTGGGCACAACAATATAAAAGAAATATAAAGCTATTTAAGAGTGTCCAAAGGAGGGCCATGAGGATGGTGAAAGGCCTACAGGGGAAGCCATATGAGGAGCAGCTGAGGTCACTTGGTCTGCTCAGCCTGGAGGAGGCTGAGGGGAGACCTCACTGCAGCTACAATTTCCTCACGAGGAGGAGAAGCAGGCACTGATCCATTCTCTCTAGTGACCAGTGACAGGACCTGAGGGAATGGCATCAAGTTGTGTGAGGGGACACTGAGGTTAGGCATTGAGAAAAGATTCTTTACCCAGAGGGTGGTGGAGTACCGGACAGGGAAGTGATAACAGCACCAAGCCTGACAGTGTTCAAGTAGCATTTGGACAATGCTTTCAGGCACATGGCATGAGTCTAAGCATATCCTGTGCAGGGCCAGGAGCTGGACCTCAGTGATCCCCATGAGTCCCTTCTAACTGAGGATATTCCATGATTCTGTAAAACCTGGAAGAAGCAATACTTGATTCCCTAACAAGTTATGGTGCTGTCACCTGCATCTGAGATGTGTCCTCCAGCCCAAGAATGGGCAAGCAACCACTGTAACCTCACACCTCCATAGCAGGTTGACATGCTCTACATGCTACATGACCACTCTCTCCATTCATTTAGCAGCCTAAAGTTACAAACAGAACCAAAAAGAAACTTACAAGCCATGTTCAATAAAATACCTTCTTGTCTAGTTTTATTTCTTCTCCTCAAAAAACTACCATGTGTAATTGAAAGGGGAAAGTCAACGACAAACAAGGAGTATTCATTGCAGTAAGGTCCTGTATTTCAGAAACCATGACAAGGTCTGAGCTCACGATTAAGAAGGGCATCATATTTAGATTCCAGCATGCGACCAAGGCAATTCAGCTCTTATCAGTAGAGTTCCGAAGCAAGTTATTTGCCCAAACAAAGGCACCTAGTGGACAAGAGTTACTGTAGAGGACACCAACTGCTCTCCAGCTCCCAGCTGAGGATGACACATGTTACCTGGAGTTTGTCTGTCATGTCTGCTAGGCCCATGCAGCATGTGGACTGGAATTCCTGGAGAGTCTCGGATGACACCAGATGCCTACCTTTAAGCAACTGAATCAAGCCCTTTGCCAGTAAAGTTCACGAGGCCTTGGTTCTCCACACAAATGTGGATGTCAGAGAGGGATGCACATCTGAATTTATGGGCCCATATTACTCATAAATTTCACCTTTCTCTCACAGTAACCCAGTGAAAGTGAATGCTTTTAACACTGAAGTCCAAGGCTTACCTGCATTGATATGATGCAGCTATCAATCTGTCCACTTTTAAAAGGGCATTGAAATTAGCCTCACAAATGACATCAGTTTAAAGGTTTCTTTCTTAATCAAAGTAAATCTACTCATCCTCCTGAACAACTGGCTGCTGTTTTTCCTATCCCAAGATGTTAGGCTAGCATATACCATGGAGTTTTTTGTCACTACTGACCTACCAGCAAAGGAAACGTGACACAGATTCAAGGAAAATCCTTAAGTGAATGACATACCACACTAAGGTTTGTAACATTTTTCTTTTTCACTGGAAAAAAAGTATTAAAATCATTCTTAAAATAACCTGCTTTAGAACTTCATGTCAATGAGGTGCTGAAAGGGTGAAAAATGTTGTAGCACGTCATACGTCTTTGTAACTGTTACTCACATTTGTATATTTACTAGTAAACACCTCGATGAATCATACAAGAAGTTTGAGAAGTTTCACTTAGGAGTTTTGAGAGCTACACATAGAAACTCACACATACTGGGAAAAAAGATCCATATGACGCACTCTAAGAAACATCCAGTGATTAAAAACTAACCAACATCATTCAGGAAAAGAAATCTAGCACCAATCCAATGCAGCTTGACACGTTTTTGCATTACTGCAATTGTCATTTAACACATCCTCATTCAGCTTTCATTATCATTTGTAAGAGGGTAAAACATTGTCTGCAGTACCCAAATGATACCATTGTAGATCTAAATACACATTTAGAACCTAATTATATTCATACAAAATACTTATTATTGATGCCTGTCAAGTGATGAACGTTTTCAGGAAGCACTTGAACTACTACTTTCCACTTCAGTTTTGGATACCATACTTATTCAAGAGAAAAAGAGAGAATTAACTGCATTGGTACCCATGCAAAACATATGGATTAAAATCTGTCTTCTTCCTCAGTTTTTCCCATTACTTTCACTTTTCAAAGTCAAGAACACTGGACAATTATCTACAAAGAACTTTAAGGAATGCAACTCATAGGCAGGTCTCCTGTTCTGATCAGGATGAGAAAAAAATTCTCTTATTAGTGAAACTATTACATAAGAGACTTCATAGATTGAAAGAAGGTATGTATATCCACAAAATATTCAGGAATATTTTATGTCAAGATGATTTCACATTAAGAAGAACCAAGTCAAGTTTTGTCAAAAAAACCCCAAAAACTAGAGGACATCTGAGATTTGACACAGCAAGTATTTGTTGTTACATCTTTACTTCTGAGGAATAGAGTTGGGAGCAAGCAAAAAGTCCCAGTCAAGTATTTATTTAGAATTTATGGTCAGGCAAAATACATGGCTACATAACACAAACAATTCAATGACAAAATTCTGCCACACCAATATGTAAAATTATTTATTTTCACTTTAATCATATTACCATTTCAGGCATTACAAATTAAAGGTTTGTCTCTTAAAGCATTCAGGCAATTACAGGAAGAAACAGGCATTTTCATAGGTTTCACAGGGTCGTACTTCCATCTGCAGGCACCCAAGTACCTTCAAAAATCTTGAAGACCTACATCAAATGTAGGTCCCTCATTGACAGACTTCAGATCTTCCAAACAACATGTCACTTCTTGCAGATGTCAATGAAAGGTTTGTTCTTTACCTGTATGACAAATCAACCCTCAAATTACTTCAGTTATAACAGATCACTTCAAGTTTTCATTTCAGTCTGCTTGCACTCTTTCCTACCCCATGTACATTTCACAATTTGAATTTTTTTTTTAATATGGCAAACAGTTCTATTTTTATTAATCATCGAAAGTTCATCTAAAATTTTCCCAGTGTGTGTCAACAGAGTAATATCTGTTCAAATGCTTAGCTATGTATTGGTAGCCCTAATCCCCACATCTCAAAAAAAACCATGTCCTTCAGGACAAATGCAGTCCACAGCCCACCAACTGTAACAACTGCATCTCGCTTGTACAAGCCATTCTAGGAAGTTTTCTTCATCTAAAAATACAACTGTTACTCATAAATGGGCACATACTTCAGCAGTGGCTTCAAAAATCCAGAACTAGGAAAGTCTTAAGATAGACATGAACTGTCTGAATACTCAGTTCAGCAGCAAACTTGAAAACCACCTGCTCCAAAATACAAGCTCACTGACACAGTAGGATTGTCTGTCTGTCATTAGAAATTTGTTTGCAGGCCACCTTCTGCCACTTTTAAACATCATTCATTTAATTTACACATCAATGCCTCTGGTTTCTGTGCAGAAAAATAATGATGTCATCAGTCAACAGGCTGGAATTTTGGCTGAACTAGGTGATCTCACTGATTTCTGTAGGGAGCCTCCTTTTTTCCTAGGAATGTAAAACATCTGAAAGCATATAGACTATCCAAATTTGCCACTCTTAGAAACACAGGTGGTGGGAGAGGGGGGAAACTTAGGAAATTAAAGAGCTGAGACTTCTGAATCTGAAAGCAAGTTTTCAAACAAATAAAGCTTTCATCTTGAGAGTAAATAGAAATACACTAAAAAGTAAGATGAGGGAAGCTGATTATGGTAATATATTAGTTAATTTTTGTGTTTTCAAAGCACAGAAATTTTAAAAGTTTAAAAATGCCTCCAAATGTGGCCAACACAGCAATCATGTGGACATATCTTTCCATAACAGGAATCCTGTTTCTAGCAGAACTACATCCCAATGGTCTCAAAAGCCACCTAGTATGTAGCCTAATTTTAAATGATGTTTACACAAAAGATTTTCCCACACTTGGGGTCTGAAATGTGAACCAGTAGATGTTTTCTCCTAGCATATGAAGTATTTGAGGATTATTTCATCACAAATATTAAGGCAGCACACATGGATATCCTTCACATTCGTCAGTCATTTCTGTTGATTTCTCCCCAAAACCAAACACTAAAAATAATGATAATACAAACTGCATTGAGCTCATTAATGGTTTTGTAGTGGGCATGAGCAACTCAACACTGGAATAAGACTTGTACCAAGCTGTAAATTTATCAAGACAGTCCTCTTTTATTTTGAAAACATATCTGATCTTTTTCCTGAAAATAAATTAAAAACCTTTTCCTTTTACATGGTACTACCCAGGGTAAGATGTCAAGTATCAACCGGAGAAGTTACATGCAAAATTTGTGCTAAACTGCACCATGTGTCCTTTGAAGGTTTTACCAATTTGACAGGCCAGTTTGAAGGAAAATGTTTCCTGTCAAATGGCTTATCAAAACCTCCATTTTGTAACTTCACTTACTACAAAAAAATGCACTTACTGGCTTTTCAAGTACAATTGGGTGATCAGGAAGAAACTCTGGTTTCTTCTGAGAGAGAGAAACATTTGAAAGCTTCAGAAGGAAATCTCTGCTGTATTGGATCCTTTCTGTGAATATACAAAATCACTAAATTCAATATTCTTGTTTAAGGGATTAAGATTGGGAATTCAGAAAAAAGTATTTTTTTACTTATAGAATAGTAAAAATGCTGCACGTGGAATATAAAAATCACTTTTAAAAACAGAAGTAATTTAAGTCTTATCTTGAATCAGGAAATCTGATGTAAATTACAGAGCATTTCACTTTAATTGTATC
The DNA here is from genome assembly GCA_030060385.1 of Muscicapa striata striata. Lineage (NCBI taxonomy): Eukaryota > Metazoa > Chordata > Aves > Passeriformes > Muscicapidae > Muscicapa > Muscicapa striata. Next base: position 154,455 of record JAREIS010000233.1, read on the forward strand.
AAACTGACACAGTATATCAACACAAAAGAAAAAACTGAATCCAACCTTACACCAGACAGACTCCCTTGAACTATCTTGTTCTAATTAGCAGAAACACCACAAACTGGTCTTGAAACCCACAAGGAAACCTGTTTATAACTCACTCCAAAGTGGCACCTATATCTGAGAGACAGATAACAAAAATGGAGATGGATTATCTCTTTTCTTGGAGCTAATAAGTCTTTCAACACACCTACAAGTGATGTTCTGCTGCATGCAAAATGGCAAACAGATTAATAGCAGTGAAATACTTTTGAGGGGCATGCTGAATCAACAAGACTCAGAGCATGTAGGTTTCTCATGCAAATTTAAAGCACTACCTCTACTATGGCATAGCTTTGTATGATACAGTATGTCTAGCAATATCTGTATTTAAATAGATATTCTCAAACAGGAGCAGAAACAAGAGGAAATTAATTAGGCAAAGAAGGAATAAATTTTATCTCTGGTCTTTGATGACAAAGAAGCTTATTCCTTCAGGAATGATGGGCTTCCTGCAAGATTATTGCAGTCACCTGATGAATAACAGTTTTTGTTTCTCAGATTGTAGGAGGTTGAAAAGAGAGAAGCTGTTATCAGACATGACACTAATTTTTTCCTGACTTTGAACACAAATGATGCAGTAACTAGTGAACCTAAGGAAGGGCATGTGGTAAACTTTGAAAAAAAGATTTTGAAGAATACGAGCATACTTGAAAACTTATTTCTTGCTTTTACCTCCCCTTTATAAAAAACCTGTGAAGATGATGACTTCTGTAAGGCCTTTGACACAATCCCCCACAATATCTTTCTCTCTAAACTGGAAAGATGTGGATTAGATCGGGGGCTGGAAGAGGAACTGGTTGGACAGTTGCATCTGATCTCATAATGGAACAAGTCGAAAGGAGAGTCCCTGAGTTGATCACAGGGCTGGAACACCTCTCCTTTGAAGACAGGCTTTGATACTTGGGGATGCTCAGCCTGGAGAAGAGAAGGCTCTGGGGGGACTTTGGGGCAGCCTTCCAGTACCTAATTGGGGCCTACAAAAAGGCTAGAGAGGGACTTTCCAGAGGCACGTAGTGACAGGAAAAGGGGGAATGGTCTTAAGCTGAGGGAAAGAAGGTTTAGGTTAGACAGAAGAATGAAAGTCTTCACTGTGAGACTGGTGAGGCACTGGAAAACTTATGGATGCCTCATCTCAAGGAGTGTTCAACATCATGCTGGGTGGGGCTCTGAGTAACATGGTCTAGTAGCAGGTGTCCCCACCCATGACAGAGGTTAGAACTTGATCTTTTAGTCCCCTACAACCCAAACCATCCTATGGTCCAGAGAAGTGTCATGTCTGGATGTAGTTCAGTGAGTTACAAGTGGCATCCCTCAGGGTTTCACATTTGGATGAGTACTGCTGAGTATCTTCATTAATGACAGACAGTGGGATCAGCTGCACCCTCAGCAAATTTTCAGGAAACAGCAAGCTGAGTGGTGTGGTTGACACACTTGAAGGACAGGATACCAGTCAGAAAGACCTGGAAACACTCAAGGAGTGGGCTCATGGGAACCCCATGCTGCACCTAAGAACTGCTGAGACAGATAATTGAAAGCATAGTACCACTGAAGAGATATCAAATGGAAATTATTATCTGGAACCTAAAGTACAGCTGAACATAAATAGAAGAAAGAAAGAAGAAACTTTCTAGAAGAAAGTTTACTGTGCAAGGAAAAAAAAATGAGGAAAACAAAAGACTTATTTGTAAGCAGTAGCTGAATAGTAGAACCTCTAAAGACATGTAACTCTGAAGGAAAAGATTACAACAATCAGCAAACAAACAAAAGCTCTTTGAAATAAGTGTGAGAAAAGGTTTGAGAGTGTGGAGAATTGCGGAGTAGACTCAGGGAGGCATCACAGAGCAATTAACCATTGAAAATGATCCAAAGTGACAGCTTACACAAGAGACCATGATCTGATGAGAAGCTACTTAAGATCTTGTAGAACAAAACAACCTCTACCCACCACAAGCAGAAGTGATGAGAAAGGATCAGAACGACACCAAACAGATAGAACTTGACAAGTCTGTCATGTAACTAGACCAAAAAACCAGAACTCTCTTCTATTTATCAAGACCAAAACTAGACAAAATGAACCTGAGCTTGAAAGAAGATACATGGAGGACTTATTTTCAAGTCAGTAAAACAGGACAGACCTAATGCTCAAGAACCTGAGATGGCAACCTCAGACTAACAAAAACATGAAAGCCTCATTAAAACTTAAAAGAATTCTTTCAAACTTTGAGTACTAAGAGCAAAAAACAAACCACATCTTCAGAGATTACTTAAGGACTGGAGACTACAGATGGATGCCTTATCACAGGCAGACACAGACAAAAGAAATTGTCTCAATAAACTGGTGACCTAACCTGAGCTACTCATGCAGTTTCTGTGACATATTTAAGAATGAAGAATTAGGCAGGAAGCAGGGCAGAGAAGTACTGTGAGAATGCATCTGAAATCTGAGATTACCCTTTAATGAAAAAAAAAAACAAGTAATATTGTGACTTGGTTAAACTACCAACTCTCTGTGAGTAGAGGCAGGCAGTACAGAGAGAAAAGCATAAGGAGCAAACTTTAAGGACAGTACTGACACAAAAGCAAATTGTCCAGGATTAATAATAAAAAAAAATTAATTCATATCTAACCACCCAAATACTATTACTTCAGAACCACAGTAGTAAGAACAGGATAAGGAAGCCAAAATGCTGAGTTCTTAACTTGATTACATTCAATAGTCTGTGTGCCACAACTGAGCCCTGCAACTAAAGGATGCAACTCAAATCTGTACTTCTACACACACAAGCAATCTAGACAAACCCAGGAGTTTCTGGGAATAATTTTTTTATGTTTGAGGTCTGTTTTTTCAGGGGGTTGATAACAGTTTTTGTTTGTTTGTTTTGCTGGGTTTGTTGGGTTTTTTTAAACCAGTTATATCCTTATATGCAAACAACTCTACCAGTGGAAGTTTTCCACCTCAGTTATGATCAACTTTTATACCTTCTCTAGAATGTTATGTGAAAAGCAGAAAAGTTTCATATTGCCCTCCAAACTGTGCACTGGCTGATCAGAAAAAAATGAAGTGCAGCCCACATCACTTCAAAGATCAATTGTCCTCCATCCAGAAAATACAGTCCTGACAAAGCTCCCCAAGCAGTACTTTACCTTTTTTTGCTCCTGATTCATGTTGTTTTGGTTGGCAGAGCATCACAGTTTGAGTTAAGATCTTCACTTCAGTCATTTCAGATGACTAAAATAGGAAGGAAAGTGATGTCTCTCAGTTAAAAGTAACAGTTGCAGCCAGTTTAATTTGAATCTGTAGAATGTTACTCAATTCTATATAATAAGGAAATAATTCAATAAAACAATACAGATTAACATAATGAAGAGTCCTTTTTTACAAAGATTTTTAAGTGTTATTGCTAGCTTTTAAAAAGAACACATTTATCCCCTCCTTTTCTGCTATCCCACCTAGAACGCGGCGACAGGTTGCCACATTTGGGAATAATACAAGGAGGAAGGACTTTCCTTAAGTCCAAAGGATGGACTTGGATTCTCTCACTTAGCAAAAAGGTTTGCTTCATAAGCATCAAGACCCAATATCTACAGTATAATGCCAAGATTCTTCCAGCTGCCGAAACCTTCAAGAAAGTGTTTAAGAAAGTTGGAAAGTAGTTTATTCTCAAGAGCTTGTCTTAGCTCTGAAAAGGCTCTACAGGTTTGAGGAATCTTAGTATCACTCTGACTCAGATGGGAAGTGGGCAAGAACTGAAAACTGCTCATCAAGCAGGGTTGCTAGGGCACTATTCAGATGGTATTTGGGGTACCCATGGAACAGTTCATGGTCAAAAGCATTACTAAAAATTCTTTTCCATATACTACATTAAATAAGTTTTTAAAAAATATTAAAAATACATCTATACCTATATAAAACAAATGCAATATGCAGCTACATGCAGCTAAATACTGATGAAACTGAATATTGCAACACCGATGACCATGGCTTATTTAAAAGGGAGTCATTTGTTCTCCCCAGTAATTACTGGTCAAGGGACAACTGTAAGTGTTAATTTCTCTATGTCAGATCAAAAATAGACTCCCAATACCTTGACTTTTTTTAATTTTTTTTTAAGTCAAAGGCAGCTTGCAGAAGCTTAATACAACAAAAAAAGATTATTAAAACTCTTCTAAAATTATAACAAAAATTAAATAAGAATTAAGGAACAGGCATTTGTTCCAACAAAAAACCCCATCTATCAACACTCTGAAAAAAACATTCAAATCAGAATCAACACAAAGTCAAATTCAGGCTATGAAACATGAAGCATTCCAGTAGGAAGACTTCAAACTTTATTTTCCAGCAAACAACTACAACTAATTCCAAGTCTGAAAAACATATTTGCACTATGTCTAAAGCCAAGCACTTCTAGCAATAAAGCATAAAGTTTTATGAAGTTTGCTGTCTCAAATGAATTTGTGCATGTGCTAACAACAATAATCTGATTTCATTATTTACACATAATAAGTGAAGACAGAATACATGCACTCTAAGTTTAAAAGAGCTGACTTATATTCAGTGAAGACTAAAGAAATGCCACACAGACTTTCATAGGAATCTTAAATTCCTAAGCTGCATTTTTCAGCTCTTAGTGCATGCAAATACCAGGGAAAGGCATTCCTGAAACTCAATTCCTTTCAACAGTTCTAACACTGCTGATTTAAAACATTCAGAGTCAAGGACACTCCAAGGTGGAAATAGTTTTCATTTGGTCACATAACAGATCAGCTGACCTCCAATTTATAAATATATTTACTCAATACTCACCCAGTTAACCTTACTCTGCAAACATACTTCAGTGCTGCTGGGTAATTCAGTCCGAATGTTTAAAGCAATGGGTGATGCTGGTGAGCATAAAACATTAAGAAATAGTAATTTCAACAGACTCCACAGTACTATTTTTGAAAAAAATGCCCCAATGACATTCCTTGCTGCACAGAGATTATACGGGCATTTATTCACAACTACATCACCACAGGACTCCTCTTCTGTTTCTTCCATAAATTTTATACAAAGTAAAAATTTATGATGGCACTTAGCTACAGTCCACATCAGCACAGCTGATGATTTTCTGGCCACCAAAAATTTCTAATTTAACAATAATAACAACTCTAACAATATCTAGGCTTTAATCTATAAAAGCTTAAAATTTAAACTGAAATATTCACACCTGACATAAATACTGCATGATGTTTTTTTTCTCAAAATGTTTTTAATTTTTGTTTTGAATTTGTGTGAAAGCTAGGTAAGAATAATGCTGTGCAATGAACTGTACTTGCAAGAAAACCTAAATAATCTGTTAAATTATGTGTATGTTTTCAATAGTAGGAGTCAGCTACCCAAAGAAAACCAAATTTAACAGAGAAGCCTGATCCAGCTTTCTGAAGCTACATTTCAGATGTCAAGCTAGAAGAGAAGTACCAAAGAGCTCTGCATAAACCTTACACTGTTTAAATTCAGATTTTACCACAGAGATAATGTACTAAGATCAACACACAGCAAGGTATTTACTCACTGTAGTTTAACAAAGTAATTTAAAAAGAAAACAAGACAAGACACGTTACACATCCTGGTTACTTCCCAAAACATAACCCAAACTTCACCAAAGTGAACTGCACCTTAGCCATGCTACTCACCTTGTTTAGAAGACAGCTGATGCACAGGTCGTGCTGGTTGAAGGGATTTACCAATAAACTTTTTTGCTTCTGTAACATTTTGAAACATCGCACTTCAAAAAAGCAGCTGAAATCATTAGCATTCAGTTTCACACATGGATGTTAAGCAAGAAGAGCAATCTACCTACTCCTTGTTAGTGGCATTTGACAAGGCAATATTATATCTGGGCAGGAAAAAGCAGAAAGGTCTGATGCATAATTTTTTTTTAGATGACTGAACATGCTGGATAAAATTTGCATGAAGACAGAATCAGACACTTCTCTCATTTTTCCTTCCAGGTGAGCTACCCTAACTTCTTATCGAGAAGATTCTTTCCCTGTATGTCTATATATACATTTAGAGAAAGGAGATGGAGGTATGATAGAAATAAGGGGGTTTCTAACATTTTAAGTTCTATGTGTTTTTAATTAATTAGTTTCAGCACGACCCTTATCAATCTGTTGTCTGCACAGGAGCTCCTTACATATTCATATAAACTTACAGGACTGTTTTTTAATAGCTACTTTAGTTAAATTAATAGAGTTTTGTACCTTCTCACTCAGTTTAGCTACCAGAGAAGCATCAAAAACTGCTAAGGTGGTGCTGGGATGAAAAATCTCACACTTTAAGTGAGCAATGAGTTGGAAAATGTTCATTTGTAGTATCTCCTCATTCCCATCTCTTTTGTAAACTGGGAGATTTTATGATTTGAAAGAATTTTAGCAAAAAAGAATACCAGAAAGAACAACTACAATAAAAATTTTTATTTTTTTTTTTTTTTTCTCTAAGAAAGTTTACAGGACAAAGGAGTAATTGTTATAGCAAAAAAACCAAGAAATAATCATGACTGCAAGAGTTACAACTACATTATCCATTTTTGGCATGAAACAGGAAAAGATAAGATAGGCTATTAGGCCCAGTATCATACCCAACTTTAGTTGGTCTTTGTGTTATAGGAAAAAAACTAAAAATCATCTGAGAATTTACTACATTATGTTTTTTGAACATTTCTAACATAGTCAAGTAACAATTTTCCAACATATGAAGTATGAGCCCACCCAGGTCTAGAAACCAACTGTTTGACAGCTACTGTCTAAATCAGAAAAACTTAACTAAAGCTAGGGAAAAAAATCTGGTTTGATTGTCTGATTTTCCTACCCGCTCACCTTAAAAAAGGAAGACTTCAAACCTGTAGTAAAAAGCAGCAATGAAAATTGCTGCAGCTGAATTAACTAAGACTACAGATACGGATGACATATTTTATTTTACCCAGATTAGAAATGCTTGTATAAATCACATTAATCCTAGATAGTGAATTTCCACAGAAAGCAATGTAGTAATAATACACATTTGCATCAGAAGAGTGAAAAAAACCCCAACAAACAGGAAAGTTTTCTTTCATGCCCTGATGACAAATGATATGCACGCTGTTTAAAAACAGGAAACCCTGTTTAAGAGGCTGGGTAGCTCCCAGAACACAGCACACCTCTATTTTTTATAGTGTTCTGACAATAAAACCAAGTTGTGTGGTGACAGCAACCAACACATTTTGCCGCTCTTCCCTCACCCTGCCCTAGGAAGACTCTAGAAAAGATCTCAGTAAGTTACCCAGCCCAACTTCCAAAGTTAGTAGTGTTCTTTCTGACCAGTACCAAGGAAAGTGGAGAAAAATTCGTTTTAATAGCTGAGAAATAAACTGCTTCCATGAGAGGCTAATGTAGTAGGGTGGCATCCCTAAAATCCCCCCTTCCAAGCCACACTGCTTCTCTGGAGTCATTCCCATGGGAGACCTGCCCAGCCGAAGGGAAGCCTAGCACCAGCAAACAGGCCTAGAAGCAGTTCTGCAGAACCCAGCTTTTTTTTTTTTTTTTTTTTTTTAGTATCTTAACAAGCTGGACATTGACAACAGCCATCTTCCAAGAGCCCATCCTCAAGAGTTTGGAAGGCTCTTTCCTAAATGCGTGAAGGGGATTTGACGCTATTTTCGTGAAAAATCCCCACGAGTAACCAGAAACTGACCGTCCCCGCTGGCCCGAAACGGCACCGCACTGGGAACCCCTCACGAAACAAAGCCTCCCTCCGCCGCCCGGCCCCTCGCCCGCTTCTCCCCGGGGCCGGGGCTGCCCAGCCCACCTCCACCGCCGGCAGCGCCCGTGCCCCGCGATGCCGCCGCCCGTGGGTGCCGCTGCGCCCGCTCCGTCCCTCAGCGCGGCCGGGCGGGCGGCCTTCGCGCGGCGGCCGCGTGCCCGGGCGGGGCCGTTCAACGTCGCGCCGCGGCCGGGCGCGGCCGGGGCTCCGCGGGGCCGCCGCCGCTTCCTGCGCCTTTCCGCACCTTTCCCCGCTTCCCGCACATTCCCGCACATTCCCGCACCCCCTGGGATCCAGGGAAGCGGGCACACCTGAGCTGCCCTACGAGGCCCTGCCAGGGAGCAGCATAGGCGAGATGAGGCGCTGCTGCCCAGCTCCCTCTGGGGTTAGACCTCAGAGGGACTGGGCATAGATAAAGGTGCTGTCCTCCTCTGTCCCACAAAGGGAAGCGTATTCAGGGCCTTACAGCGGAAATTGGGAGAAATAAGTGACACAAGTGTGGGGCCTCTACAGCTAGCCTTACCGAGAAAGATCAATTCGCAGGCCTTGGAAAGCTGTCAGTGAAATGGAAAACTTCCCTCACCACTCCCTTCCCTCCCTTCCCTCACTTTGCCCCGTGGCACCGGGCAGGAGGGACAGAGAACAGCCTCTGGCTTCTCAGTTACGGAAGTGATGGCATCCCGTATGGTTTGGAAGTTCAGATTTTTCCTCATTTTTTGCTCACAACAAGTAATCGACAGTAACAATGAACTCACCCTGCTAGCTCCCAGAGGAGCACATTAAAGTTCCCTGATGTTAGTTTGCTGGACGTCACCTTACTAAGTATACAATATTAATTAAAAGTCCTTAAGTTTGTACTGACTTTTTAAAACATATATATTTCATATCACCTACTAAGAACTCCAGAAGTTCAGAATAGGAAGGTAACAACAAGTATATAATCACATAAATAACAAGTGATTAATTATTAATATACAATGTTAAGATTTATAGTCCTGGCTAGTTTATAAAGTCTGTTTTACTGTTTCCATCAAGCATATTGGCTCTGCTTTGCTGCAGTCTCTGAATTTTATTGACTTAGGTATTCAGAGATGAATGCTGTCCCTGAAATAGCGGCTATTACAGAGATGTCACACTCCTACAGTCTTCTCTCCTAACACATCATCTTCCATTTGGTTTCCTGAACTGTGCATGCATGATGTGCTACCAGCCTTCTCTTTGCAGACACTGATGCAGCACATCTGCATACTCACTAACCCATTTGCTAATGTTTAAGGTCCGATTTAAAAGTAATTTCTCCCAAGTGGATTAGTCTATACTCAGACATGTCCTGTCACTTCTGACCCATCATCCATTCTCACAGGATTGTTGTGTAAAACAATTGCTCTCCTATCAACCATTCCCTTAGCTACATAAGAACTAATTATAAATTATTAATATGTAAGTGCCCATAAATATTCAATATCTCTGGCTGTTACTCCAGAACTGTTACTGATGGAAAAGTCAATGGCAACTAAAATAAAGTTTTGTTTCTTTGTGGGGCAGTTGTGCTTTTTGAAAGAAATATGTCAGGTGCTGCAAACCAGATTTACACAAGATCGACACTGCCTTTCTTGACATATTGAAATGTTATCACATACAGATGTAAAAGTACATATTCTTCCAGGTTTTTTTGTATATTTAATGATGAACTAAACAGTAAAAAACCTCACATGTGTTTTTCATGACTGAGTTGCTGCTGGGTTGTAAGGCAAGGAGAAGGGGCAGGAACAAAAATACGGGGAGGGAAAAAGAAAAGGAGTGTGCCAGGTATTTTGAGAGAGCTTGTTGCTTCTGGACATGCTGGGAAGATGGGCATATTAGGGCTGGCAATGTCTGTTTTGCTGCCCATCCCAGCAGGAATAGTTATCACCTCACAGGCAGCCACCCGAGAGTTGGCAGTGCCAGCATAGCAGCCAGGCCACTGTCCCATGCCTGGGCTAAGGAGCGCTGGACTGCAGCCATTGCACAGAGCCCAGCAACCTGCTCTCCTGAGCAACTTCACCTCGAGAGAATCGTGCTGCTGGCTGTGGGAAATGAAAACATGAAGTGGAAAAAACATCAGCTATATATCACTTGTCTCCCAGTTTGTCTGGTGCTGGCAATGACACTACTGAAAATTTCTATTTCTATTTCATTTGGTTGGTACTGTTCTTGTTCTTACATTAAGTGATGATAATCTAGTGTTCTCTCAAATACCTGATATATACAATAATTAATTTGAAGGGCCAATGACAGGTCTAGCCAAGAGTGACTTACTATATGTTGCAAAAAGGTTTTTGTAGCTGCGTGAAAAAAATGCTTATATGTAGGGAAAAAACCACCCCAAAACCAACTGGTTTTTCTATTTGGTGAACTAATCAGGGAAATTATTTATTTTTAACATACTGATTGTGCTCTTAAAAGCTGTGGATTACAGAAAGCAACACAGTCACACTTGCTTCCTGTACTAGATACGGTTCAGGAAAGCAGAAGACATTTATTAAAGACAGTATCAATATTGCACGTGTAAAAATGAGCAATTGCACATCTAAATGAGCGTGTAATTGTAATTGCATGTGATTTTAGGTTTGTAATGGATGGCACTTAACAGCAAAGTAATGGCTTTGTGCTGAAATGAAAGGACTCTTGGGTCAGCCTGAGGGCAGACTTGTAGTTGCAAGTTTAAAAAGCCATTTTCAGTGTAATTTGATACTCAGTTGTGCAGCCAAATGTAATCAGCCTATTTGCATATGTAATTGTGATTTATTTAGCAGTACTTTTTTTTTGCTTAAAGCCACTTTCAAAATAATTTCATCACAAACCAAAAAAAACAAACCCAAAACCAAACCAACCCTTACCCCAAACCATTACTTCCAGCGCTTTTTGCTTCATTAAGTCAGTCAACAGAACAAACACAAGAGACAAGAATGTGCATGTAAATATATTTATATCCACACACAGAATATTATGGTTGTACTTTTGTGAAGTGGCACTTTCAGCTAAATTAGTGACTTGCCATGTGATAGCAGCCCAGGGAAAGAGCACAAAAACTCTTTTATCCCCCAACTGTTACTGAAATTGAGCAACTTTATGTATTGAGGTTCTTCTTTCAATAGAGTTGAGAATTCAGAATATTGATCACGAATATTAATCTTGTTCTTTTTGACTACAGAAACTGCTGAATTAAAAGTGGAAAGCTATTGCTGTATTTAGTGCTTACTATGTGTAACTAGAGGAATGTTTATGATCAGCATATGGTACTATATAAAATAATAAATATATTTTCTTCACATACAGAAATTCTCTCAAGTCTGTCAACTGTCACAGTTCTCAAATTAGGATTCTGTATTTTTCTTTAAAGTTAATTTTCTGGTAACACTAATTGTAACAGATTCTCAGTATTTTTCTTTAAATTTCTGATTCCTTCAAATGTGGAGGAAAAAAATCTCAACAACATGGGTCAAAAGCACTGTGTAAGCACCAAAGAATCCCTAAGCAACAGATAAAATTATTTTATAAATAAAATATATATCAAAACTAAAGCTTCTTCATTTTGGGGGAGGTCTGCCTTGTTTATTTCTGTCACTGAGGATGGCAGTACTGAATTGCAGAGGTAAATTACTGCACCTGAGCTGAAGGTGCTTTCAGGATGCACTGAATATTCTCAGTAACTGCAGGCACTCGCCATCAGCATTTTCATCTGACCTTATTTTGTAGGCTCTGAACCACCAGCTGCCTGTCCTGCTTCTTGAAAGGGATCCAGAAGCCACAGGCAGGAGGATTAAAAGGCAGAAAGGCCGATGAAACCTGTAGGCTCTGCTGTGCCACAGAGTGGCTGGGCAGCAGGGTGTGTGCTTAGTGCCTGGAACAGCTCTGGCACTGCACCTTTATCAGTGTTGCCCTTTTGTTTTGACACACAAAATGTGCCTCTGTTGAAGAATGAGCCTGTGGAGAGCACAGCTCACATGCAGAGCTCGAGTTTGCTATGTGATTGCATTGCACAGTGGAAAAAGATGCCATGGGACAGTTGATGCCTAGAGAAGGAAAGCTGATAGACTGCAGCTAATAGCTTGATGAACTTACTTTGTGTATAAAGGAGGGTATTGGCAAGTATCAAGGTATCTGCTGATTGCTTCTTTTTTTTTTTTTTTTTCATTGACTAAAGAAGTTAGGAAAGATTTGTGGTTCTGCTTAGAATCAATCAACAAAAATTCATGCATCATTATTGATGACAAAGTCTTATAATCTATGTCTATAGGTCTATAATCTACTACATTCACTTAGGAGTAGATAGATTAAACAAATAAAACAAAAGACAAAAAAATAACCCACACATACAGATCTCTTGTGTGGTTTTGGATATTCACACGGAAAGGGACTCACGTGTTGAATAACTAATTAAGAACTCTTACTCCTGCAACAGTTCATTTTGCTTTGGGAGAACTGAAATTCTGAAATCAGAGCTTAATAAATTTAGTGAGTTTTGCCCTTTTTTCCTGGGCCAGAATTTCAATTGTTATTTGTATAGATTCCTTTACTCTGAATTCTTACACCTGAAGCATCTATCATAGCTGTATTACAAGACCTTTATATATGCTAGAGTTAGTCTCTAAATCTGAAAAAAAAAAAAATCTTCAAGAGAAATCAGCTCATACTTCGATGCAATGAAGTATTCTGCTTTTCAGTATTTCAGTCGTGGGAGTTGGGTTTAGTTTTTAGGCTGATTGATATTGTTGTCATAGCTTTTAATACCATGACTATATATAGAGTCTTATTACTAAGACATTGCTACCTTTAGATTCATACTCAATCAGCATGATTCAGCAAATGGCAGCAAAACTTGTACTGATAAATGAAGATGCACTAGAATATGGACAGAACAGTCCGCATGGAACTGTAATCCACAAGAGCATAAGAGGGAAAAAATAACAAAGTTTGGAATGTGACATAAGAAAACATGTATTAACTGTGCAAAAGTGTAGTGATTGTAAAAAATATACCTATTAAAACTATGCATTCATGCTGCTTTGGATGGAGATAATTGCTTGTGTCACAGCTCTGATGTGCTCATCAAAATTGTTGACAATGTTTGTTTACATGCCAAATAGGAAATATAATTTCATGCTAATAAAAGTGATGTGCATTCAGATGTATGTATATGCATGAGATTAAGAATGACCTAATTTAAAATCAATCTTTCATAAATTAATCCATTTTATACACCCTGGGAAGTAAAATTTGCTTTTTCACCTTGAAATATAGTGTAAAATTACTAAATGCATATGGCTAACTATTGCAATGGAATAATTATGACCTCATTTAGCTTTTGCTAGATGTGAGGTATGTCTGATTTACAAGGAATCAGAATAAAGTTCCTTACTTATATTGCTATTTATTTACATGAGAAATATTAATATTTCCATAGGTTTTAAATTAGTACCTGTCTTACATCAGTTCACTGTTCTTCTATGCAGTGAATATTTAGTAGCCTGCAAAGATGACCTAATAAGACAGCCAGTATAACTTCAGTGTGTATTTGATCTTTCTCCATTATGAAATACATTGTCTCCATTTCAGAAGAGGCGGGGGACGAGCCTTAGTCTTGTCCTAAACCAGAGTTTGGAGCATACACCTACCCCCTGCACAAAGATAATCTGGCTGCTGTGTGTGCTGTCGAAGACAGTGAAAATGTAGAACAAATTTTGTGCTTCACTTCACTGTGTGGAACTGTGATCTCTTGCCATGTGAACCTGCATGAGAGAACCAAGACAGTGCATAGAAGCAATCTGAGAACTAGTAGTTCAGAGGAGTGTAGACCTAAGTCTAGCAAGTTTAGTCTGCCTGCTTAGCAGCTGCCTTTTCTCTGCCAGAAATAGCAGATTCACAGACTCAGGGAAGTAACTTCTGCCTGTGCAAGGACTCTTGTGATAGAAACTAATTGCCAGAAGCAGGAGAGCTCTGGCAAGAGAACCCTTGCACTGGAGTGCACTAAGGGAAAAGGGGTGCATTGTGTGCCTTGGCTTGGCATTGCCTACTGCACATCATCCTGCTAAAAGGAGCCAGAAACTGCACACTTTATGCTCCAATGCATCCATCATTTACTCACTCCCAGCTATCTAAGCTTGCCACTTCATTGTGGCAGTGGATCCATCAAATTTTGGCTCTTTGGTATCTCAGGACAGAAGGTTGTTCTGCCAAGAAGGTGCATTTTTCTCGTCCAAATGCTCTTAATCGTTTACTGTGTGTCTCTTAAATATAAAAGCAGAGAAAAAGCAAAAGTCACCAAAAAGGAAATGAGAGGAAAGAACAGCATCAAGTCAGAATTGTTGCTGTCATTAACCAAACAAACATAGAAATAATTAGAAAAACCCAAGCACACAAAAACACACACAAAAAAGTGAAAATGGTACCTAAAAATTCTGTTTTGGAACTGAAGCTCTATAACTACCTCAGGAATAAAAATTAATTTGATTTTCTGAATATGCTAAAGTTTCTTTTTCTGTATAAGAACTGAAACAATGTAATTCATTGCTTGTAAAATGAACAGTGAAATCTTTGATGTTTGTGAGAATAAGCACACATCATGACCCCCTGAGTAGCAAAAACTAAAGGATTTTAACTTCATCTTATTAAAAAGAAAAAAGAAACATCAGAAAAATCAGATCAAGTTCTCATTTCTGTGTAGGAAACACTGTTTGTTGATTAGCCTGTGAGCATAAGCTTGCAGAGACATTTGGCCCCATAAGGCAGTTACAGGTGTTCTTTTGTTTTAATTAATAATTCTAGGGCTTTAGAAGTATTACATTTATCATATGTCTTGGTCTGGAGGAAATTTATACCAGTACATCATATCTATCTATTTTTTATTATTCTACCACAGCTTATAGTAGGAGTTTTTTGAAAGTATATTTTTATGGAATTAAATCCATTTTTATGGATTTAGTGTTTATCATATAAGTATAGAAAAAAAAAATTGCAAAAAAATTGTCTGCTTATATAAACTGTGTAAATAAAAAGATATTTTCCCTCCAAGTTTGTAAATATAAAAAACTATTTTTAAACAAGCATTTCACTTTTCATGCTTCTAACTGCCACTGCCAATCAAACTCAGCATTTATGAAAAAACTGTACTTTTCTGGATTAATCTTTTTAATGACATTTTATTTGCAGTTTAATCCATTTTGAGATTTATTTAGTTTTTAATCCAAAGGTTTTAATTAAGCACAAGAGCATTTAGGAAGTTGAGATTTTGAGGGAACCTTCTCAGAGAGGTCTATCACTAGATACCAGTTTCAATGAGGAATCATCATGTGAGCTGCTGTGACCATCTCCACCTGTCCCACCTTCCCCAGCCAGGAAAGTTAAACAGAGCTGTCAGTATCCCACTGAACATTAGGCATGTGCTGCCCTGGATCAGGAATTTGTTCAGTCTTACCTCTGGAAAATGACTTCAGGGACTCCACAGTGGTATCTCTATCAGCAATACCATTTTTTGCAGAAGTAATCCAAACTTGATGTCCCAAATCCAAGCAAAGTTAGCATTGTTGAAAATATTTTATATAGTTGGACTAAATAGAAAATGTTCTATCACTCTACTCAGAGTGTCAGAAAAAGAAATGGCAACATTCAGTGAAACATATATTCCTCATCAATTTAGAAAATATTGTAGACCTAAAGAATGACAGAGATTCCCTAAATAATAATGGAATAGGAAAAACTTAGGGCTCAGTCAGCTCACATAAATATCTCATTAAATCAACTCACGCCAAGGCTTTCCTTCAAGCCAAGATTAGGATCTGCTGTTACTTGAAAATTCCATTCAAGTTTTCCAGCTCAGCCAGCCTGTGTGCTTACAAGTGTGAGACCAAAAGCAGTTAATCCTAGTAGAGAAGTAAATTAAATTTCACAAATACAAACATTGGAATTGTAAAATTTATCATTATGTTCTTTCTCTGCTTCTCTCAGAAGTCAGATCAGTATTAGCAACACTTAATGCCGTATTAAAATACAGCATTACATGAGCTGCTGTGGGCATAACAAGATTCTGCATTGTGTGATGCTAATACTGTCCTGCTCCTGTCACTGTAGCAAGGGCTGGCTGCTCTGACAGCCAGGCTGCTTCTCTACAGTAGGGAAGGGCAGGGTCCCACCCCAGCAGTGCCTGTGTGTGACAAAAATTGCTGTCCCCACGTGCAGCCATGCATCAGAGTGAGCTCTCCACACTCTTGACTTGATCTGTCTTCTTAATGCCAAAGCATGGGAAAAGTCAATAGTTGTCAAGATTTCACTTTGTATTTCTAAAAAATAAAATAAAATAAAACCCAAACAATTTGTTTTCAATCCAACTGCATTACTTTTTTTAAACTAAATTTAAACAGAAGGGCTGCAGAGGTGTTTTGTTCTGTATTAATGACAGATTAAAATCACTATATTTAACAGATTTTGTTCTCTGCTTTCTACTTTAAAACAAAGGTGAAGAAAAAAGGTTTACTCTCACTAATTATTACTTTGTTAAAATGAAAAAAAGCATTCTTGTTAAGCTTTCTACCACAGATTTAGTACCAGATCTATATAGCATCTTATGACTATTCCATTTCTGCCTTTGTAAAATAAATTATAATATGTTTGTACATCAGGGGTCTTATTATCAATAATAGCTACATTATGTTTTCCAAATTTGGGGGGAAAAAAAGACATTTGTAAGGTTGTGTCTTCTTTTCACTGTTAACAGACAAAACATGTTATTTTCTGCAACCCTCCTAGTCCATGCAGTCCATTCCCTCTGATATTGGTGACAGGACATTTTAAACAAAACTGGATGTAGACTAGAAATGCATATTCAAATGATTTTTCAGGAAACCTACAACCTCTGTCCTGTTCAGCAACATGCAAATGAGTCTACTTTAGTGTTTTTCTAATCTGAATAAAATCTGTGAATTTGGGGTCAATTTGGTTGTCCTGTTACACTGTACAGAACAGTAGCTTACAATGACAAGTGTCCCATCAGCCTTTTTGGGGATTGTAAAGAGAGCTGACTGCAAACCAGCTTAGAAAGAGATTGATGCATAACAATTATGAGAAACCTTTGTGCGTGTGTGCACACCTGTATGAGAGCCAGGTCTTGGAGGAAAATCTAAGTCATTTTGTAGCAGGCTCTGACTTGTTTTTTGGAGTTGCTTTTTTTGTACTGTGCATGCATTTTTAACCTTTTCTCTTAGCTCCATTAGTTCCCTAGTGTACAGTTTAGACAATCTAAATATAGAATTAAATGCAGCAGTTTTGTGACATTTACTCATTTATAATTTAAAAACCTACCAAAAAAAAAAAAAAAAAAAAAAAAAAGGATTTCCCTTGTAATTCTTGTTTCAGCCCTTTAACTCTAGGCTCCCTTTTTTCCTGGAACACAGAGACTGTCCCTGTGTGCTGTCAAGCTCAGGACATTTCTGCCAGGGTCCCTCAGTCATACAGGACAGTGTTGATGGAGGGAACTTGTGGGGAAGTGTGCTCTTAATCACAAAGAGAAATCACATCTTAATCACAGAGGAAAGTTTTGCTGTTACAGGTCTTCCAGGTTCCATGACCTGATATGAGGTAGACTGAACAGACAGCATCTCTGTCAAAGAGGAAGACCAGAAGACCAGCTCATAGCCCAGGTTCTCTCCATCCTCATCCTACTGCTGTAAAGTCAGGTGGATAATGATTAATGGACAATGGGGTACTAAAAACATCTTCTCAAGCATGCCACAATCCTTTATGGACTTGTTACTGTGCCAAAAGGCATACCACACACACACACACACACACACACACACACACACACAAACAGATGTAGCAGTCTGCATAAAGGTTGGTTTAAGCAGAATTCAGTGTCATTAATGAATTATTAGGTGTTTCTTCCTCATTTTTATAGTGTGATTTTCTATGTTTCAATTCCTTGGTTTGATTCTCATGGACTGTGTTTCCTGCTTCAGTTTTCTATCACTCAGTATTCCCCTCTATGCCCCTTCTTCATCCTGACAATGTTACTTTATTTTCCTCCTTCATGTTGCCCAATTGCCAATAAAAGAGCCTGCAGAGAGAGGTGGTCCTTTCTTCTTTCAGATATGATAGGAGGAATTACAGGAAAGCCATGTCTATTTCCTGTATCTCCAGAATGAAAGCACCAGCTTAACCACTTCAGAGGAAACATATCCCCAGTACAAAACAGATACTCTGAAGTTTTAGCTGACTAATTCCAACAAATGTCTTCCAAGAGCACATAGGTGAAATTTTTCCTGAGTCTTGTAACTCAGATATATTTCAGATCACTTTGCAGGAGTGTTAAAAACGCTCTGATCCTACTGAACTGCTCCAAAGCAGGGTGCAGGGGTAGCTGGAATTGTATAGAGTTATGTGCTTATATTTAATCATAAACAGTTTTTCCCTGTCCTCATTCCTGGCAAAGCAGTACTATTTGAACTGAAATGGCACAGAAAATATACGCACGACTTTTGAGATGGAAAATTTTGATCTAAAATATTAATATTTGACATTATAAGCATCAAAGCAAAACAAGATACAACTAAAGCTCCAACAATGGAAAAATTAGGCAAGTTAAATACTTTTTTAAAGAATACTTTTTAGTCCATTGACCTGTCCATCAAAATAAAAATAGTTTGCATTTATGTTAAAAGAAATGTTAAGTAAATTGTTTTCTTACTCCTAAGTAAGAAAGGTACACAAACTATCAATATCACTATAGACTTTTTTAACCCTCTTCCACACTGATTAGAGTGAGCCGAGTAATTTTTGATGGAGGAAAAAAACCAAAAACCAGAGAATGCCAGTTTGCCAGACACAAATTTCTCTAGGGAAACTCCTGGGCTGACTGCATTTTCAATGAAATACAGCCAGAAAACTTGGCTTTTTCTTGTGAAAATCTGTGTGCTGTCTGCTGGTTCATCTGGTGCCTGTCTGGGGTTCCTTGGGGTTCCTAGCTTGCAGAGCTTCTTGGGAGGTGTGTTATACCTGTCAAATTACTGTTGAACAGAAATTTTGTATTAAAGATTCATGTCTTCAAGGTGGTCTATATTTTATCTCTCTGATACAGTTAGAAATGATGTTCAGTGTGTTGTTAAAGCATTCCTTAAACATGCAAGAATTTGCTATATTTCATAAGTTTGAGAAACTGGCAGATACAACACAGTGGTATCAGTTACAGATATAAAATTTAAAAATATGCAAAGAAAAATATCATAATCACATTTACAAAATTAAAGAAGACCCAGTATACTCCAATAACACTTCACAGAATAATAACATAAAAGTCTCTACCTATTTCTTATTTAGGCAACTTTGCTAATATTTTTAACAAACTAAAAGCATGGCAAGAAAGATGCATGGGTAAGAGACTTCATTAATAGACAATGAAAATTTAAAGATTGCTTTGGAAATACTAAAAATTTATTCTGATCCTCCTTTGAAAGTAATATATGCTGTATGGCATTTGGCCTGTCAGCAAATTCTTTCTCAGACAATTTAACTCAAATCAGTCCTGAAATTCCATCAGCCAAATCATTTTTCCTGGGAAATATTGCAAAAGCAGAGATGTTTACTAACTTCAGTCTCTTATTCACTTCTCCAATTGTTTGGGGTGGTTTTAGACATTAAGAAATGCACACAGATCTAAGAAAGCTGGAACTATAACCACGTCATTACAAATTTATATAAATTCATACAAAAGAGCTCCTATTAAATTTACTTTGAAATAAATGGGTTTTTTTTTCCATTATATGATATGCTGTTATTGGATAAAATCCTAATATGCAACTGTCTTTATGACCCTATGCATCTCATCCATCTTTATCTTTTAGCTACTGTTTATAAATGTTCCCTGACCCATTTGATAATAATTTTACTAAGTCATTGCAATGACATACAGTTTGTCATCTGGATTAATTTCCAATCCACAATCATATCTGTTACTTTTGTTCACAAGATGTAGCTGAACTCACTTCTTTCAAATGAACTGTTAAAAAGAACCATAAAATCCACTATACAGGTCCAGATCCCAAATCTGTTACGGTCGTGTCCTTTTTTTTTCTTTCCCCAAAACCAGCCACCATGAATGCCTTCAAATTAATATTAAAGCAGATGAGGTAATGCAGGGATACCTCCCTGGTAGACTCCCCAGATGTCACTGAAGTGTAACGTGACAAGTTGCTAGCTAATCAAGCTAACAAGTAGCTTTATTGTTCTAAAATAAAAACCTCTTTGTGGTTAAAGCTGTAGGAAACCGAGCCTAGATATTCTTTTCTTGTTGGCTCAAATATCCACAACAAAAACCTTGCCAATAACTGAAACCAGATTAAGTTCTTCTCTCCCCTCTCTTTCATGACCTCCATCCAGCCTTTTGCTCCTTCACCTTCACACAATCTACTGCAGGTCGACAGCACCAATAAAATCACAGAAATCTGAATTAAGGAGGCAGTTGCAAAGTTTTTTTCAAGCAGGGTACTGCCCTGCAGCAATGTGTGTACAGTTGCTCATATTCCTCCAGTACAACTCTGCTGCTGAGTCTTGGGATAGGCACAGCTGGAAGGCTGAGGAATGGGGACAATTTAATCTGGCTACTAAGACAAACACGGTTTGTAACTCCCCTGTAAAGAGACTAATTTTTTGTAAGAAGGGGGATTTGAGAGTGCAGCTTTCAAATACTAGATGTTATTCTAAACATTGTGGTTAGAATTTTCTATTTCAAGTAATTTAGTGATACTCATTTCTCCCACACTGATCTATTTTTTCACAACAGATTCTCTGAAAGGGAAATTCAGTCCCTGGCACTGTTAATCCAAGTCACACAGGAAATTAAGTAGGAAAACAGGATGAATATGATGCAATAACTCAACTTGCTCCCAGTTTCTAACAAGTGGAATTATAATAGATAAACAGCATACTAACCTGACAAAAGTATTAAGTATTTCCAAAAAGCTGGTATGCATGGCTTGCCACATCTTCCCAGTTTGATAATCACTATATTTAATAATTTTATATACATGTTTCTCAAGATTGCTTAGAAGAATATTTACAAGGTATTTTTAGTGTGTACTTCATTCAGTGTGGAATTTTTGCTGTTGGAAAAGGCAGTGAGATAGATCTAACATGACAAATCATCTTGCTGGTACTCACCTATTTATTATTCAAGTCCTTAAGGTTAGCTACAAAGATTTTTCCAGCACTTCATATGAAACTGCTGCCCTGGCATTCCCTCTGTTTATAAAGGCATACACTGAAAGACAGCATCCATTTCTTAGCAATAACCACTAATGACTCCATAGCTGCTCTAGCTTCTTCTCCAAGCACTTCATGCTGAATTTCTTACCAGGCTGATTTGGAAGTTAGCTTTTTTCAACATGCTACTTGTGACAAAGATCTCCTGATAACCTAATTTTCAGAAACACTGCCCTCTTGGCCTCATAAGACAACATATCAACATGTATGGTGGGTACAAAAAAATCAGTAAAATTTTATTCATCAGTAGGTTTATAATTAAAAAATTAAACACAGTTTAAGGTCTGAAGTGTTTCCTAGTCAAAGTCACACAGTTTGTTTAAAAGCTCTGGTGGAAAGGAGTGGAAGGAGAGCAGGGAAGAGAGGAACTAAAATCTCAAAGCAGAAGTCCTTAATCGTGATTTTGAATAACTCCTTCCTATACCTAACACAGAAATAATACCTTGAGGAAAAGACTCAAAAAAATAATGATTGATTATAAAACCTGAAAGTTGTTCTAGTGGTCTGTATGCACAGGACAGGAATTTAATTATTTTTAATTTTTAAGTTCAGAGAAGTATATTGGATTGATATGTAGTTCAGCACAGAATACCACAACTGTCTACAAACAAGTCCACTTCACAAATGGCCACATCCACTTGAGTCCCTCAAAGTCCCATCAGATTCTACCATTAAATTTCTTAGCTGGTGAAAATATCACAATATGCACCCAGCAGTGGTTATGTAATGACATTTTATAGAAAGAACTACCATGTTTTACTTTGCAAAAGGAAGCAGTGGCAAACATTGTGCTAGTACCCTGATCCAGACAAAAGTAAGTTACTTTGTCCATGTATCATCCCTTCTGCTGAAAAAGGTTGAGAAGAAAAAGAAACACAAGACAGGAAATAAAGTACAGCTTAACACAGGGGAGGAAAGTACAAATTCCTTTGATTCATTAAAATAACATTATACCCAGCCCCCTCCCATTCACACTGCCACCCTTACTGAAGTTACAAAAGCAGTGGATGATTTTCTGTACAGCCCCAGCCTACTTTATTTCAAAACGTGGAGTGCAGGCAATATTGTGAAACACAAAGTACCAGAAGAGAGTATTCATTGGTTCAAATGCAAGTGAGTACAGCAAATCTCAACAGTGAAGGTATATAAAATGCACTAGGAAAAGAAGGGAGTATATTTGTACATCAATAAGCCATTGACTCAAGAAAATAGAATCCAAACAGTGGTTTCATCCCTTATTTATGCCCTCATTCTTCCTAGAACATCATTAATTGGACTTCATTATTGTTCTCTTATATTCCTGAGGCTGCCCTTTAGCAAAAATGCAGAGCTCACCTTTGGTGTGCAATACCTTTGTGGTTCCTGTATCATACTAGGAAATTCGTCCACTTATGCATTTTTATATACATATAAATAACAACATACATTTAAGTTTGAATAATAATCTTTATTTCTTTATTAGTTTATTTGTAAAAGGTACATTGTAATCCTGAGCTACTGCTTTTATACATTTAGCGTCATACAAAGACAGATCATTTACAGTTTGATCATTTACATTTATTGTGCTCCAAAATCCTTATCCGAATATCATTTTGACTTAGCAGGAACATAGATAATTTAAATTACATGTATCCCTGAAACATCCATATTAATTTACCCATCTGACCCCATTACCTAAATTACTACAGTTGTCTAAATCACTCAGGACATTCCTTCTGAATTTAGCAAAAACTTGTTTAAAATTTTAAAGATGGGCAGTGCAAGAACTGGTCCCTCAATCCTCTGTGAATACATCATTAGAAAAAACTTTCTGTTTCCGTATTCTCTTGGCAAGTCAGTGCTAAATTGACTAGATGTACTTTGATGGAATGGTCCAAGTAATAGCTTACTCATTTTCTTATTACAGCAGTTAATGAGAATTTACAGTGTCTCCCTTTGCAGTGACCAGTGTCATAACTCTCCCAAGCAGGGAAAATCTGATGTGATCAGAGGAAAGTAAGAGGCAACCCATCACCGTCTTATTGTCATCTACATGACACTGAAGTATTACAAACCAAGTCATATGAAATGCTTCCCTTAGACCCTGTAAAGGAACTTGTACAAATAACTAGAGTTAAGTTCCACAATCCGAGCATGGCTTTTAGGATTTGCCAGTTAAAAAAACAAAACAAAACAAAAAAACCCAACCAAAACAAACCAAAACCTCAGTGCCAGGATCCTTGAGGAGAAAGCATTTATCCTAACTGAAATCCAATCCTGGATAAATGGAAATTTAATCAAAATACCAAAATAGCATCTCTCTACCTGAAAAATCTCCAAGCATACAGTGTTTACAAATGTCTCTCTAGCAACAGTGTCAGTCTTTTAAACACTCACAACTTTCATTTCCTGAATAAGGTCACTATGATCTTAGGCAAAAGATGCAGTAAAGCAGTTCAAGCAAAATGCTTATTGCTTAGGTTTTAAAGCAAGCCACTTGAATATAATTTTAGTTAAAATGTTAAGTACAAATGTGAAGCTACTGTAGAAACACTTATAAACACTCTTGCTTTTGAATTCTTACTGAACATCTAGAAAAATGGCAGACGGATTTTAACATAACAAAGGAAATGTAAAACTTAATACTGTCGAAATAAAATTCAACATCTATAAAGACAGAGTTATGAACATGTAAACACAGCTTTAGTATTCAGAGCTAGGGAATCTAGCAGCAAAACAAACTATTTGCATATTATGTAGTGCAATGAACATTTGTTCTTAGAGGCCCCCAGTCTTTAAACTACTTTGAACAGAATGGAATCCTTACCAGAAAGGTTTTAAAAGCGTCCAGGATGTAATATCCAGAACTACTATCTATAACCTAACAATTTCTCTATGCAAAACTGTGCTCTGGATAGCTGACTTTAATGGCTCCCCAGTAGCAGGCTCGAATGAGGCAGATTAAACCTAAGAGATAAGCAACAGCCCAGGAAACATATGTTGCGTGAAATCGCCTGGCGAAATCTTGTGTACCAACCTAAAAAGTGAAAAAGTCAGTGTCAAACATACAGCACTATCTGTTCTTCAGGGAAGAGCAAGTTATATTAAGGAGAAGCATTTCAGCACCTTTTCAACTCTGGTAAGGGCAAATTTGGTACTTTATTCACCTAATTTTACATAACCATAGGATAATTGAGCTTGAAAGGGAGATCAGGAAACTTCTAGTCTCAACTCCCCAATACAGCAGGGTCAATGCCAAGATCAGACCAACTTGTTCTGGTTTTAACTCAGCTAGGTCCCAAATAACTCCAGGGATGGAAGCTACACAAGCCTCTGGACAAATCTCATGGGAAAATGTTTTCACAATTTTCCAACTCAGTGAGGTAATTAAAAAAGGAAAAGGAATTTGTCTTTCACAGCTTTTATTTCTGGCTCTGTTTCTATTACGGAACCTGGAAAATCCTTCATAAATCATTTAAGATCATATATAAATAATGATTCAAGTTAAAATGCAAGTTAGAGGCATAATGAGAAGTAGTCATATGAATTCACTGGAGGTATTGCCTCACATGAACTTTTCTGGAATTCCCAGGGAGAAAGTTGGCTTTAGTATCCCATATGAAGTACTGGTAAGCCAGATAGCTTTCCAAGTAACAAAGTAACAAGAGAGTGAGCCTCTTCATTTGCAAATACCTTATGAACTGGTTATGAACTTCACAACTTGTTCAAATTACAAAGACATGCACATATTTTAGTGCTTGGAATCCCATTCACCTCTATTGCAGTGGAACTTATATTTCTGGCTATCCAGCAACATGTATTTCTGGAAACCTGGATGTTTTTAGAGCTCTGGCAAGAGCAAGATGTTCCAGTATTTCTACAGTGAAGTGAACCATTTTTCATAAAACTTAAGTTTTTAGAGATGAAGAGCCAAATTTCACATCAGAAAAAAGAGATTATCAAAGAGCCAAAATACCTTTAAAAATATTTTTCATTTCATTTCAGAAAAATTGTTTTACTCAGATGATTAAGTCCACAGTTTTAACAGAGATGACAAAAACCACACCAATTTAGGAAGTTTTACTCAAATGCTGGGAAAAGAAGAGCTGGTCAACTAAGAGAACTCCTTTGAACACACACACCCCTGCACACAGTTGCAAATTTATCATGGGATATCACTCACAGTTAATCCAACACCAATGAAGATGCATATCATTCCAATTGTGATATATGCACAGCAGCGCCTCCGTGGCAGCGCACTTCCAACAGAAGAACTGTTAGAAAATAAATGGTATTGTAAATTAAAGGTAAACAAAAAATCCCAAACCCAACCATACAAATGACAACGACCAGAAAAACCACCCCTACCATCAACAGTAACTGTTCAGTCTTCATGGGGGATATGGAAAGAGAATGGCAATACACATACATCATCTTAAGTTTATAGAGTTGAAAGCAAAGTCTACAGTTATACTATAAAGGGTACAGGACAGAGTCCTCATTTTTATTTTAAAGGAGAACTATTGGTGATCTAGTACCTAAAAATCTAGGTGCTTACAAGAAAGGAAGTGGTGCCACACCCAGTTAGTGTCTCTACCTTCTGTACCCACAGTGCAGCTCAGTAATTCTCTTGGATAGCCTTTGGATGGCAAAACTCAAGTTTGCTTTTCAGCTTCCATGCTGGTTGCAAGACACCCTTCAGACTTTTAGTACATCAGGATATGGCCTCAATACTTCACTGCATCTAAGTAACTGAAAATAACTTTTGCCACCCTTACATGTCATTAATAACAACCTTCACTATCCATTTCTTGGATACTCAATGTTCAGTGATTAAACTGCTCTGAAGATAAATACAAATCATTTCAGTTATAGACATGTATTTTTTCTCCATGTCCAACATCTCCAAATACTGAAATTTATACAGAGTTCTACAACAATTTATATGAGCTGCACAAATCACTTCTGACAACCAAGGTAAATAAATCCCCTGGAAATTCTGTCACTCATCATCTAGACTATGAACTCCAGGACAGACAGCTCTGTCTCTACCTGCTGCATCAAGGTATTACAATGCTTCACTCAAACCGAACACAAAATGCAAATAAAACATTATATTATTTACTAAAGGTTAGAAAAATTATTCTAGAAGCTCAGCATGGTTTAGTAAATACATCCTGAGTCACATATTTGCAATCACATACAGCTTGCTAATGAGGAGGGAGCATGATTTAAGTCCACTGAAGCACAGTTAAAAGAGAGGCAGAAGTGCTTTTATAAAACATTATCTATCTTAGAGGTTTTTTGAAGCATCCCGAAGCATGCTATTATTACTTTAGTACTTCATCCTGTTCTGGGAGATCAACACACCTTTGGAAATAGTGTAATGCTTTTACTCATCTCATGATAGTTCAACTTATTCAAGATAAATGCATAACAGAAAAAAGCACTGCTAAACAACTGTAGTAGTACACACGTCATATGACTGACCAAATTTCTGGCTCCAGTTAATTAACCACATAGCAAGGCCTCATATGCTTAGCATGTGACTAAAATTTTTTCAGCATTTGTCTTAGAAAGCCTTCAAATAGATTGCTTTAAGCAGCTTTACTTCAATGTTATTTCTTTAAAAGGAATTTCTAATATGCTCCAAGAAAAAAAAAAAAAACCCAAAAAACAACCACCACCACAGTCCTCAAGCTAACACACTGAGCTTCATCTCTCAAGGCAAGACTTGAATAAAGTGACTACTCACAAGCCATTTTCAGAGGAGTTGGAAAAGTTCCCAAACACTGCTGCTCATTAGCTTCCATGGGGAAATGACTTCCTGAGCAAAACCTCACCATATATAGTGAAACAGGACACTGGAGGGTGTCTGGGATAGGATTAGGGCAAGAGAATTCCCAGTTGGGCAAATAATGTATCTTGCCCTCTCACACACACCTCCACATACTCCCTCAAAAGCCACTCTACAGCCATTCTAGAAAAGGGATATGTTATTAAATTCCAAGTTACATAAGTTAAAAATAATAAAACCAAAAAGCAGTTTTATAAAAGGGAAAAACGGAAGAGACTGAGTTTGCCAAACTGACCTTCCCAAACCCTCCCTCCTTTGCAGGATTTTGTGGCTATGTACTCAAAGTTAATTCTATTACAGAGCTGGATACCATAAGCTGGTAAAAATGTCATGTTCAATATACCTACAACATACATGATATTTACTGTGCTGTGTATTGCACACAGTAATTAAGTTCATTCTATCCAGTAAAAAAGGCTGGGGGAGAAACCATCAACACAAATACCACAAAATGGAAATGTAAAGAATGTCTCAATTTAGCTGCTTTTCTCTTTCCACAGAAAGCAATGATTAGAGTTTATACAGTCACGTAACAGACCTAGGAGTCCAAATAAATAATTATTAATTTTTCACCTCCCAACAGTGATGTTAGCCACTGGGCCCCTCTAGATAGTGAGGCTTCCTCTACCCACCCCAAATCACAAATAAAACCCCAAACTAACTTAGAATAAAGAAAGTTCAAACTCTATCCCAAAAACCTTCCAACCATGACAACTCTGACAAGCACATCTGGCAATATTAAAAATGGGATCAAAAGAACTTTTTCATATCATAGAAGCAACCAATTAGTTCCATTGTGAGAACATGAGGGAACTCTACAGAGCTATCTAGAAAACAGCAGCTCCTTCTTTCTGAGCTGCCACTGAGGAAGTAAAGGCATCTGCCAGAACTCTGGGCAGCAGCAGCAGATATAAAAGATGTCAGATCCAGTATTGCATCAGGGAATAATTAGAAGAAGGGAAAACTGCCACATGGGACAAAGGCTATAAAAGAAGTAGCACAGGAAGGAATGCTGGGTCTCTTGTGCTCCAAATAATAGGAATTATAATCAGGATTTCAAACATGCTTTTAAGAGGAAAATTAAGATGTCAGTATTTTGAAGATGAATAGCACTGGTAAAATTAGCTTCCATAGTAGTGATGAGGTTCCAACATCTCTCTCTTTCCTGAAAGTCCTTTATGGGGCAAAGGTGTTATAAATTCATTAGGGTTCATAGTTTTGGCAGACCTTAAAAAGTAAAAGAGATAGGTTCGACATGGAAAAAATAGATTTGACATTCTGAAATAACCTGTACCATTTCAGGTACTCTTTCTAGTAACTGAATTAATGAACTGAATTTCCTAGATGATTCAATATACATCTTAGCAGACAAAAATAACAGTTCCTGCTTCTTCATCATTAAATGAGAAAAATACCGGAAGCCTTCCCTGAATCTCTCACTCTTGGAAAACAAGCTGATAAACATCTGGTATTTAAAAATACAGAACACCACTATATCAGCAAAAAGAAACAGTTTCTCCCCATTCCCAGGTGTCACTATAAAATAAAACTGTATCATGACAATTTTCTCACTGGCTACATTTATTTTCCCAATGCAAGTAAGGGCCTGTGTGAGGCAGAGCCACTATAGATCAGTAAGGCTTCTGCAAGCACCTTACCTATCCTGACATGACAGTTTTACAGTCCAGTTCCAAAAAAATTTGGTCATTTACCAAATAGATTTTATTTTCTACATCACAATTAATTTCCTACACCTCCCAAGTTATTTTGCAAGACAAAACAAGTGTGTCACAAAAGAAAGTTGTATCACGATGGTAGCATGTAGATGGAATTAAAAACAGACAAGAAGATCCTATTTCCCCCTACATTCAGATATGAGGCTCTTTTGTTTAGGTACTATGAGGCATGATGGCTTTTTTTCTCCCTGAGCACTGTTTTATTATTAACTTTTTAATGTAATAACTTCTGATCTCCCCTGCAGTTTTAGAAGACATTCTTTATTATAAAGATCTAGTATCCATCAACCAAATAAAGGTCATAAACAAACTATTTGTTTAATTCACTGCACTTTTAAAAACATTTGAAACAAAATTATGAATACAAAAGTGTCAGCCAACGTCTCCTTGAAAAACTTACTGTTGGAGTGATTCCAGGGCCTTTTGCCTTAGACTACACTATCCTTCCTTTTTTCAGTGGCAATCACCAACTTAATCAACATAAGGAGTGAACAGTTCGACATCTGACTACTCAGCTACTAATGAAAAGTTCTGCATTAATAAGATGAAACCCTTAATTCCCTTCTAACTACTTGGCTATGATGACCTCTGACAAAGACCTGATAGAAAGCAGGTCACTGCAGTTATTTATTCCATCATCATGACTCAAAGCTCTGTCTCACCTATGCTGTGCCCTAAATCCATGTATCAGAAATGTTTATGCTGCTGGAAGTGCAGAACTCCCAACCATTGCATCTCAAATGCAGGAAAGCACCAAGCAACTCCTTCAAAGCTAAATTACAATATACCATAGTTTGCATCCTCAGCCCAAGGACAGATGTGCCCACTTGTTAAAATTTGTTTTGCATTCTGCAATACAGTTGCCACGCAAGCTGTAATTATCAGAAATTGCACTGCAGAGAGGCTCCTGCTTCCCTACATACAGATAGCACGCTTTGCACTTTATGGAGGAAAATACTATGAAAACCTTTGAGTTCAGCTGGAATTTAAAACAGAAGCAACATTAATCAACAGAAGACAGACCAAAAGATCACATGCTATGACTTTTCACTGTTGCTTGGAGCGTAGTTTATTTTGCTGCTGTTACTGCTAGGGCTGGGTTTTTTGTTTGTTTGATTTTCACTGTTTGTTTTGATCTTTAAGGTTAAACAACAAATAACACTGACCTAAGGATAGTCAACAGAAAAGCCAAGGTCAGCTAACAAGGGTGACATAAAATATAAAAACATATTTTCAATTAATTTTAAAACAAACAAACAGCAAAACTCCAACCCCCCCTCAAGGACTGAAGAGACTTAATGTGTCAGTACAAATATCCCTGCAAAGCAGCATCTCATCAAGACTGAGTTTACTTAACCTAAGCAAATTAGAACTTATCCACAGCTCCACACTGGGTTGGGTACACCCTTGAGGTTAAACACAGCACCAGACTGACTTCTCTATCAAATACTTAGATAAAAAGACTTCAATCAGTGTTGAAGGCCAGGCCATACCCACACCTACAGTACATTTATCCTAAGCCTTCTCCTTCCTAAGGGACCTGCTACTTTTCCTGCAACATACAACACAGCTGAGGTTCTCCATTCCCAGCAGAAAACACATTTGTCCCTTTAACTGGAAGTCACACTTGCCTGTCAAAGGAAGACAAATATTTAAATAAATCAGAAGGACATGAAAGTCTTTGAAGTAATATTTATGTCTTATTTCACATCCTGTGGCCAAGATCCCATACAAATTTAAAGTATGTTACTAGTGCAACAATTCAAATTAAGAATTCCTGAGCCAAACAAATACTCAAAAAGATAGGCCCAAAACAACCAAATCAAAATAAAATGCTTACAGCTCTTGTATTCTAATTTTTCTTGTTCTTCTTGAAGTAGTAACAAATGAACAGATAAGTTATTCCAGATAAGTAATACATATCTGTATAAGTTACACAGATAAGTAATTCATAAACATTAAACAAGCTAATGCATTAAGATGTTAAACACAAGTTAGCTGTTGAGTTCATACTGTCACTAAACCCTCTTTCAAATTAAGAGAAGATTATTTCCTTTCTGCCCTTTACGATAAAGCAATTCAAGTTCTACCTTTTAAGATGACATCTGATTACTACTGTATGAAGAGGTAAAATTTCAAGGATATAAAATGTTAATTTCAGCAACTGTTTCCTGTCTATTGTTAGAAGCTTATTTTTGCCTCTATCAATTCAATCAGAGGTAGATTTGTCAAAGCTGCTGATTTCTGCATAAAGAATGGAGAATTCACATGCATACTATCTGCTTTACCCTTGAAGTTGGATAAGCACAACAAAATAATCAGTACTCCAAAGACTTACAGAAGAAACACTGGCTACTTCACAGTAATCTACATAACC
This sequence comes from Muscicapa striata striata, assembly GCA_030060385.1. Lineage (NCBI taxonomy): Eukaryota > Metazoa > Chordata > Aves > Passeriformes > Muscicapidae > Muscicapa > Muscicapa striata. The sequence goes on from JAREIS010000233.1 coordinate 185,558, forward strand.
TTACTTTCAGAGAACTTACATTTTTTTGCAGTGTGGGCATTTTGCTAGTGTGTTAAACCTCAGTTCCATCCACTGTAAAAAGAAAAAAAGAAAAAGGTTGAAAACCAGACCTGAGAAAATTGTTATTGCACTTAATTTTAAATGTCACAATGAAAACATTTTGCTTCTCAGACTTTCTTTGACTTGTTTTTTGTTTTCTTCTATAAATGGGGTGCCCTTTTGTCAGTGGCAACATCGGATTGGGATTTCCATGTGAACATTTCCCATGACTTGCCTTAGCATTACAAAATTTGCTTGACGTAATGTGGTTGTATCCACAGGCGTAGTATGAGAAACATTATAATATTAATGGGTTTTCTTCTCTTACTTAACGACTATTAATATACCCTGAATCAAAATAAGTGTATTTTCTTTGGCACAATTACAGACAGAAGTATTTTGCAATCTTTTCCCAATCATTTATGAAAACTAAGTTATGGGTACACAGAAAGCTGTGTTAAAGAATATTTTCAAAAGCAGATATCAGGTTTTACATCAATGAAATAGAGAACACTATTGGCTACCTTACATGACTGTTAAAAAGACAATATGAAAAATTGTACACGGTAGGGTCACCACCTTCCATGCTCAGACTAAAACCTCTGTGGGAAACAGCCTTAGTGAAAGCAATGCCTAGAACTAACTCAACCAGGGGATACAGAGTGATATACTCACTTAAAAACAGCAGGTGCTGTTACATTTCATTCTGTGATAGCAGTATTAAACAAACATTTTAAACATGTTTGCCTTGATCAAGAGAATAAGGCTCTTTTTCTTCCCCCTGTAATGAGTTATTTTGTAACTGCAGCTCTCTTCTGTTGCCCTTCTCAAGTGGAGGAGGTTGGTTGGAAGTTTTTTTGGTGATGGAAAAGTCACACTGCAAATTAAAAGCAGGGGAAGAAGCCACAGTGCAGATCCCCAAAGCCTCCATAGGCTCCCTGCCTTATCCCCATGAGAAATCTGAAGCTGTCCTACTGAAGTGTTATAACTGCTACAACCACAAACCAAAATCAGAGCCCACCCTCACAGGGAAAACAGCACCAACCTACAGCAAGCACCATTTAAACACTGAGAAGAAATTTCTGATTTTATGAGCAAAGAAAGATGTGTCTTCTCCTGCCTCGTGATTTTGCTGTGAGCAAGATTTTAAACTGTAGTATTTATTGACCATTTTCCTACCTCCTGAACATCTCCCTCAGTTTTATTTACTTGGGGATAAATCACCACTAAAAAGAAATCCATCTTTTATTTTCTTGTTCTGAAGTATCCATTTAGACATTTACAAAACAACTATGTAACTGGTATTTTTCGTTTACCAAACGTGACCAAACTGATTTAGCAGAGTTCTATTTTATTCCTTAATAAAACTTCTGTAATCCTCCCCACCCAAGCAAAGCTTTTTAAGAGCATTAATTCTACTTCCACATTCCTGGCAGAAGAGCAAGTTCAGTATTTTTCTGCATCCCTTTTAAAAACCCACTCAATTTCCCTTAATTCTACACAGTGAAAGTGGGATAAGATGCAACTGCCAGTATTGGGGATGGAGAGAGGCCTCACCAGAGCAGTTATTTCAGCTTTTTAAACTTCAGTTCCAGAAATAAAAGGAATTCTAATTCCAGGATCTATATTTTACCTAACTGTAATTCAACTTCACTTCTATACAGCAGTTTCAATTCTATATCACAGTGTAGGCAACCTATTTCCTTAGTTACTCATTAAAAAACTTTCCAGAATTTTAAGACTTCTAATTATTTGCCCAAATTATTAATGGCTACAAACTCCAATGGATTTGGGCTGCAAATATTGATGGAAAAAGGAATGAGCAATAACCTCTTTTCATTGAGAGTTACCTGGAAATTACAGAAGGAGTAACTGTTATGATGCCTTTTACATGGATCAGAAGTATTTGTAGAAAAAGAGCAAAATTGTGGCAAGACTTTCAAAGTACAAGAACTCCAATCATATTAGCACAGTGAGGAAAGGTTATGTTTGTGTACATTCTAAATCATGATTAAGCTGGCATTTTTTACCCATACTCCAGAGTGCTTTAAAGTACCTAATATTGATTCATGTTGTTAAGAAGTTACAGTTACATGAAATTTAGCTCTCTGCTGAGACTACAATGATTTTTTTAATTGGAGCAATACAATACAGCCCAAATCCCTGGCTAGATGTAGTGAAACAGATGAAGAGATTAGGAAACCAGAGCTCGTCAATATTTCAACTGTGGACAAAACCAGACATCCATCAAAGGAATTGCTAGAAGAATAGTCAAACATTTTCTTCTAAGCCTAAAATAGTTCTCAGTGCATACAACACAAGACAGTGAAAAAAAAAAAAAAAAGCCCAAAACAAAACAAAAAAGGACATATGCACATAAATACATACACAGTCCTAGATACAGCTGCTTCTGCAAAAGAAGCTCCCCCTCCATTCCTCTCTGGTCCTTTGGGAAAGCAAAATACTTCCACAAACTAAAACATATCTAAGTTTTCAGAAAACTTTAATGGGTTTTTTATTCAATTATTTTAGAAGAAGTAATTTTCATATTTGATTAGTTAAAAAAAGACAAAATTGACAAAGCACAGTTGACAAAGTACAGTGTTTAGCCTACAGCCTGTGGCTTCCATAGCTTCACATAGCTTGCTCCTGGCTTCTTGTCGCTGAGGTCCTCCCAAAAGCAGGACAGTAGCAGGAAGATGTCAGAGCAGGGGAGAACATAGGGACAACCCTCCCTTGTCCCCCATTTCCAAAGACAATTCAGCCTCTGACAGCCACACACCATTGCAGGCAGAGGTCCCTCAGAGAATGGAATGACTTACTGCTGGCAGAAACAGACACTTCACAGCCCAAGTCCAAAAGCTCTCAAAACAGCCCAAACCAGATCAAACTGATATTTAGCAACACAGTTAAACGCTCCTCCTGCCCCCTTTTTCTATTCTATCAGTTTTTCCACTTGTCAAGTCCAAACCTGTCAGAAACAGTAGAAACCTTAACACAGAAAGAACTTCTATCAGGTTACCAAGGGAAAAAAAAGTCTGATTAACAAGATGTGAAGCATTGATAGTTTGACTACAATTTCCCTTCAGTACTAAGCCATTCTTCCAGCTAAGACAGAGAAACTTTAAGGCACTCCATAGCAAAAAAGTGTGCTTTTCATAATTTGTGAAAAGGACCTCACCATGTGCAGAGGCAAGCAAAACATAGGTCCCATAGTCATGTTTTCAAATGGAAAAAAAAAAATCTTGGAAAGGTGGTGAACAAGCTAATACTCTTAAAAGAACACAGAACATGACAATTTGACTTTTCCATCTCAGAGACTCTGGCTTTGCTTGTCTATTTGTTTTTTAACTGCTAGGTAAAGTAAAAGGAATAGCCTACTGAGTTGCTGAGAGATGCATCTAGCACTACATATTTTCTTCACAAGAAAATGAGCTTCCAGGCTGGCTAAAATACTTGCTTCTCTGCTTATTCTCAAATCCAAGCAATTTCCTAATTTTTCTTAACTAAAAATGTTATTTTCAGAATCTCAGACTTAATTACAGAAAAAAAAAAGAAGCAAAAGACTGGCAAGAAAGCTGTGTAACATGAGGGAAGAAAAGAGTTTGTTTCTTGATAACTCAGCATTAAAAAACAGCAAGCTTCCAATTTCTGATGGTTCAGAGAGTTTCTTTTCAACATATCATGAAGAGACAAATTAGTCTTATCCTGGCAGACAGGACTATGAAGTTCCAAATACTGCAGTTCCCTGAAGCAACCAGAAGACATGAAGTCATATGCACAAATCCCAAACTAGAAAACTTAACCTTTTAAGGCACAATCTAGTAGTTGTGGGCAAACCCAGACTTTATGAGTTTGGGTTTTTTCCTCATGTTCACCAGAAGTAGTTCATAGTGTAAACTACAAAGTTAATCTGGACTGTACTTATATAAAGTAAATAGGGAATCAAGACAAGTAAAACTCCCATGCTTGTCAAAGTACCTAAAAATAGAAGAAAAGGGAAACAGAAAACCCACTTCAGCTATCTTCAGTTTCAGTCTAGTGTTCTTCAGCAAGGGTTATAAGAAATTTTGTGTTTAATATACAGGCAGAATTAGTAGATATAATATTTCTCTAGGATCTCTCTAATTGCTTTCCAGTTAGCACATTACTTGTAAATTCCTCATTATATTCCTATTTCTCTCCAGGAAAAAAAAAAAAAAAAAAAAAAAAAAAAAGTGTAAGGGCCATCTCCTGCTCCTTGCACTCATCACCTACTATAATAGTTAAGACATTACAGCACACCTGTCCTGGATTCAGCTGGGAGTATTAATTTTCTTCTTAATAGCTGGTACAGTGCTCTTTTGGATTCAGTAACAATGTTGGTAACAAGCTAAGGTTTTAGTTGTTGCTAAGTAGTGTTTACCCTAAGTCAAGGACTTTTCAGTTTCCCATGCTCTGCCAGCAAAGAGGTGCATGAGAAGCTGAGAGACAGCACTGCCAAGACAGCTGAGCTGAGTTGGCCAAAGGGATATTCCATACCACAGAACATCATGTTTGGTACACACACTGGGGGGAGTTGCTTGAGAGATGCTGATCACTGCTGGGGCACTGGCTGGGTCAGCAGGTGGTGAGCAATTGTATTAAGCACCACTGGTTTCTCTTGGGTTTTACTCCTCTCTCTCTTTTCATTACTATTATTATTGTTATTACCATCATTAGCAGTACATTTTTTCTGTTTCAATCACTAAATTGTTTTTATCTCAACCCACAAATTTTACCTTTTTCCCAGTTCTCCTCCCCACCAGGGCAGGTGGGCTGGGTGGTGTTTGCAGGGAGCAAGCAGCTGTGTGGTAAGAGTTGCTGGGGTTAAGCCATAAAAGCACCTCACTGATGCATAAACCTGAAGACTTGAAGTACAAGCCTATTCCATTACAGAGCCTATCACAAGGCAACCTTTCTCTCTCTGCTGGCACAAGCCAACATGGAGTAGCATCCCTTAAGTTTCCTTTTTCCTTGCACAACATGCACTTGATTATTCTCTGATCTTTATGTATCTTATAATCCTTTGTTTCAGGAACATGCCACCTCTCTCATGACTTTTCTTTAACTGTACCCCTTATCTAGTAATTTCCTACAAGTGAAAAACCTAGAAGAGATTCAATCACTGCTTGATGATGAAGTCAAAGCTAGCTCACTTGTGCACTGAAATCAAAATTCAGGTGTGGCAGAACCTTGTCCATTTAGAAGGCTACAGAGAATTCAACAGCAGAAGAGCATTTGTGCATCCTTCCACTTCAAAAATGGGATCAACTGTTCAGTCTTGCATAAAAACCAAAACCTCCAGTTGTCCAACAATCTAGAGATATTCCAATGGCAATTTCCAAAACCAACAGCTCTCCAGGGCTCATACAGCAATGACAGATCTGCTTTCTTGGCCACTGCAAAACACAGCCACCACTTCAAGCCTAAACAGATCTGGAAGACCAACTTCCTCTTCCAGCACTGTCCACTCTCACATCACAAAACAGTAAGACAGACTTTGGGCTTTATCTATCCATGTACAGAAAGACTGCTGAAACACATATAAAGATAACCAAATATATACATCCATAATAATGGGTACAGAAGAAGTTTTAGTTCCTCAATGATGCCAGAGAGTGAGGCAATACACTCTTAAAACTGCTTACAACAAAACAGCTTGAGGGATAGCATGGTGAGGTGAGGAGAATCCGATGCTTTACTTACAAGGAATGTATTTCCACAGTGCCCACACACCACTCTAGTTCCATCTGACTGAACTGGCAAGGCAGGTTGAGCTGGCTGCTCTTCTGGAATCAGCATTACCGGACCAAGAGTAATGATGCGTCTACTGTGTTAAGAACATTAGATACACATGTAATTAAAACTGGCAAAAGAGAAGGATCATGTGCTCAAGCAATTAGCTCAGTCAGTACCAAATATTTTTACACTCTGAAACTATCATGTACTTGTTAAAGAGCTGATGCACCTAGTTTTGGTTGCTCTCCGAATTTTTTTCAGTTTAAAAAAATATTCCCTTTCCCTATAAGATCAGCCATACAAGCCTAAACCCTATAGGGATCAAAGACTTGCAAGCATATGACAGACATGCTCAAAAGAAAAATGAAAACTTAATACCAAGACTGAGCAAGCCTGATAACTGAAATGTACATACCCATGTGAAACATGTAGAAAGAGTAAGGATCTTCCATAACGTAGTTCTCCTTCCCACACTACTGACAACCATGTCAATATAAGAAGCATATCCATACGTGCACAGTAAAAATTCCATTCAAACTGAGTAAACTAAAAAGGAAAACCACCCTAGGTTGACTAAATGAAATCCATTTAAAGTATTTCCTTTTATGTTCAATGTGTTTCCAGTTAAATTACACAATTTGTCAGTCCAAAATGACAGCACCCAAATTAACCAACTCAGAATGAGGATGAGACTTCTTAGAATTAAAAAAGCGAAGGGGAAAATTAAAGAAATATTTAATTTCTTCCATCTACAACCAAAACTGTATTCTGAATGGCTTTCCTTCAGTCTGGAATCCTCCATTTAGGGCATACTCCCAACTCTCTCCTTTGAAGTACATTACACCAATTTTGCTCACTTTGTAGCAAGACAAATACATAGACTATCTTAGGAAAACTGCTTAGATGTATGCTTTTGAGATTATTTTAATAAAGTTAAGGAACTTCTGATTTAGTTTAGCTACCAACCACATGATATATTATAACTGAACTATCCCATGAACACTTTTGCACTCTGAGAAAATGTCTGGAATGTTTTGAAGTCCTACCAAACAGAGAACTAGTAAAAAAGAGTAATTCCCACAAGTCTCAAACTATGTTTCAAAACCAGAACAGCCAATAGACTGGTGACTAGGACACTTGGTGGGGTAGAACTTCCCTTCACATATCTGCAGACTCAGCATTCCTCTCCATTTCTCCTGTTAGAGCTGCACCACTTAAAAATCAAACTCCTCCTACCTCAGTGAAATCTTTTAACAACTTAAGCCAAATGGTAAGAACAATCACCATGGCAATCACAATTGCTTCTGTTATAACAAGTGTGTACATTAAAGTTGAGAGCTGAGAGAAGAATGAACACTCAGCATAACTAAGGAGGAGACTGAAGCCAAGCTACTACTCAGTCTCCCATTTCACTCCAAATCCCTACTCTGAACTTAGTAAAGTGAGTATTCTGTGTGGTTACAACTACTAAGTCTCCAAGAAATTATGAATGTTAAATCCCAGAAATGAGAAGTGGATTTTTTTTTATTGTTCTTTACATTATTTTTTACTTAAAAGTAGTTATATAATGGGACACATACATCTGAGATTAAAAGAAAAAGAAGAAACTCTTTTTTCCCCTCTTCAATCTTAAAAAAATATATTCAAAATGGACACTAGCACTATCTGTGTCTGCAGCAATTCAGTAATGCTCTGTAATTGTCCATGTAAAGAGACCAAGGCTTCAACCTCTTTTAGTTTTAAATACCCAACACAAAGACAACAGTTGCTTTAATGAAAACCATCTCAAGACACAGAGTATTTTATTCTTACCAGTTTGGTCTTGGACAGCCTATTTTCCGAGATGTATCCTTACAGATAAGGAGACAGTTACATTGACATCTAACATACTTCTTCCCTGAAGGAGGGTTTTTGATTGGCTAAACCAAAAAAAAAAAACAAAAAAACAAAGAACCACAACCACCAGAGAACACACATTAGAAGTCATAGCAATTCACTTTTTTCCACATAATAGGATGACAAAACAGAACAACTTCAGTGAAAAATTCTTGCTAATAGAGACACTTCCTCTTATAGAGGAAACTTCAGAGTCAACACAAAATTAGAAATTTTTCTTTCTTAAGAAGTGAGAATTTCCTTATTAGAACAAAAATCCTGCAAACTCATGGGAAAAAACATTCATATTTCAGCAATGACAATTCAAGACTTCAGTTATTTTTTTAAAATGTGAGCTTAAATAGTGATATATTTAAAAAAACCCCCAAAAACAACAAAAAACAACCACCCAAAACCAGTCAAAAACATCAAACAACCCTTCTTGCCCAATATAATAGCTTTATTAAACAGTGAAAGGATCACAGTCTGTTTCTTGGTCACTAAGAGAGTATGAAGGCATCACCTAACTGTAATCTTATTTCAAACTGTGTTGAAATAAATTATCTTTCTCCAACCTGGGAGTCAAGTTTCAATGTCCCTTTCATGCAGCAAATCAAAAGGTGCACAATACTTTGTTTGGCTTGAAACATTATATATTGGACAGGAAACTGACTATCAATGGCAGGTTTTCTACTCTCCCTTTTAAATGGGAAAAAAATTTCCTGCAGTGTTAAGGCTTCATGTTTTCAGGGCATAATTTAAAGTTCTTTTCATATAACAAATATATAATAAATCCATATAATAAATCTAATCCAGTGTTTTTCATACAAATGATTGCAGTAGCTGTGAAGCACTGCAGTATCACATCCCAAAACTAAAACTGGCAGGTGGAAAAAAATAAAAGCAGGAGGCCAAATAGTGAAGACTTGAATTAAGAGGAGAAGAAACAAATAGGTCTGTAATCACTGGAAAAGAACTTAAGACTTAAACATTTTGAGGTTGTTTTATTGTGATCTGTTACAAGCTAACCAAGTGACTAAACAGTATTTCAGGAGAAAGGCATTCATCCAGGGAGAGGTGCAGGTTTGTCCCTGTTTTCTCACTCTTAGAATAACTCAATTCAACACTGCTCTTCATCCCATCAAAACCAATTTTATCCTTCTTTACAGGAGAGTAATTACTTAAATGACATCTTTGCTTTTTGTCCTCCTCAGAAGCAGACATCCTGCACAGCCAGCTCGACCACATGAAGATTTATCCTAACTGCTTATGACCATCCTCATGGCAGCACGCCTCGAGCTTGCACGCCAGCCACGCTGCCAGTCAGCTGGGCTGGCTCGTCCTTTTCCTTGGGGGTGGCAGGAAGGGACCCACCCTGCCCAGGTGAGGACATGAGCTCTACCCCCAGAGGCCCCCACAAAAAGAAAAATGCTAAAAATCCATGTTACCGTAGCTTCATTGCAGACTGTGCATTTAACCACATGTTGGTGTAGCTTGCCATCCAAATTGATTAGTGACTGGCACACACGGCAGTTTATCACAGGAACACCACTGGCATCTGGACTTGCAATGGCAGTGTATGGAGGGGGAAGCTCTGCTGCAAGAGACAAAAAAATCTCAGCTGAAAAAACAGAGGATCCTAAAACACTTCTAGCAAGTATTGCTTCTAGCAGTCACAGGCTCAAAAAAGAAAAAAAACCTCATTGTTTAGTATATAAACACAGAACAAAACTAAATTTGCTTTCCCCTTCTCCAGAACTACTGTGTACACAAACACCATCCATAGTTGTAGGTAAAGCAAACCAGCAACACACAGCACATCACCCAAGAAATCTGGACCCAACAAAACTCATCTATGTAAACTTTATTTCAAACCAACTTTTTGCAGTCCTAGAAAATGCATGGAGAAATAAAACACTAAAAAAAACCCCAAACCTACTACAGATTAGTAGAGATGGGCTTTTGGAAAAAAGAACCCAGAAAATAAAAAAAGACACAGGTAGGAAGAGTCATAAACAGCATCCACAAATATCTGGGGCTGAAATACAGACAAGTGTTTATAATACATTGGAAGATACTACAGACAAAACCACAAAAAAGTCCTGTTAAGAAAACAGGTCTTAGGATAGGAAGTAGTATGAAATGCTGGGGTTTTTTTGTGTACAAAGGCAAATTTATGTTGTCTTGAAGAAAAAAACCCCAAAGTCTCAGAGTTTCTGCTTTTGAAAGTTCCAGATATTTTTCTTGTCCAGGAGCCAGAGTATCAATGCACAAGAAGGTCTTCAGTCACTTCGGAGAGGCCAACACAAAGAAGGCTTTAATGGCCTCAGGTCTCCAGGGAAGAGCAGACTGCAGACTCCAGCTTTGTCAGTCGTGAGCCCACACACAAAAGGGAGGAAACACTGAAGATTCTCTGAGGCTTACGAATCCATGGAATGAAAATAATTTGACACAGCAATCTCTCTCCCAAGCTTATCACCACAATTCTTTGGCATATAATAGCACCGACTTTTATTTCATCAAGAAGTTCAGAGTTTTTCACTTAAGAAAATACAAGAACAGGTATATTCAGTAGTTCATATTTAGCTTTTTTAAATACTAGTAGTTTGAAATTCTCTGCAGCCTTGGGCTTCAAAAGGTTTTTTCAAAAACTACATCCAAGCAGCTAACAAAATCTTCAGAGAAGCAATGACAGATCAGCCATTTACCAACAGCATTGAATAGAGCAGTATCTGCTGGAGGGAGGTGAGGGAAATCACAGGCTGCTATCAAAGCTGACAAGCCCAAGTATTAAATTCAAGCCTGTAAGAAAGCACTCACCACTCCTTCACTCTGTCTTGAAGTGAATGTCATAAGCTGGAGGGATACAGGAAACCCTGTCTGCCCTTCAGATCCAAAAGCCATCACACCTTTGAAGTGCATGCTGAATAGCCATGCTGCTATCTCTTTGCTACTTGGTCTACATATGACCCAGACCTGTGCTGGATTTTAACTCACAGAGGCAGCAGGAAAAGATGGATACCTTGAGAGTCTGAGAATCACATCCAATATGCTTGAATTATTTCAGATGAGAAACAAAATTAAACTTATATGCAGCAATACAATTCTGAATTCTTGACACTAACTAATGCTCTATTTCTTAAGGAAGTGAACTTGACACCTTCAGCTCTGATACACTGGTTACAGAAAATAACATCCTTAAGAAATAGCAGGTAACAGTATTGCTATTTCTTCTGTTTCTGAGGAAATGCATTCTGAAAAAATGCAGCATCCAGAAAAAAAAAAAAAAAAATCAGTATTTTGCAGTACTGTGATACCCTACTTTAAGTAAGGCTGCCACATGCAGGACATGAGACATTACAAGACATTAAAAAACAAACACACACAAGGCAAAACCCCAACCCACACACTTTGGCAAGTAGAAACAAGCTCAAGCCTACCAGAGCACTCCAGAAATCAGGTTAGAGATTTAGATGATGGGGACAGCAGTGTCTTAACCATCACAGCAAAGTCAAGGCTGCTGCAAGGGGGTTTTGGCAGTCAGCAGGCTGCTTAACTGCTCCTGCAGTGAGCAGCTGGCACTTTCTGGCTAGAGGAACAGGCAGCCAGAAAACAAAAGGCATGTTCCAAAGACTAAACACCAAACTGTCTGTCACGACTCCTCTACAGTTCACTCCCAGCTTTAAGGCTGTTTTTCTGAAAATCAACAACTGTTTTACAAAAGTTCTTGACTTTGTCCCCTCCATTTAAAGCATGACAGCTCAATTCTGTGAGCTGAGAATACGGTGGCTGTACTAAGGCAAGCAATATCTTTAAGGGTACCAGAAAGTGAAGAGAGACACAGCCACCAACATTTCAGCTTTCCACAATCCTAGAATACTTTAAAAATTAACAGCCATATCTTCTAGACATTTATAATCTTCTATTCCCCATTTTCAAGGGATAACTGTTACAAGTTTGAAAGCTGGTTAAGCAAGGTGTGTGAGCCCCTACACACAGTGCCAGCCACTTCTTCAGCCTCATATTGGAGCTGCTTGGCTTCCAGGTAAGCAGCCTCGCTGTTCCTGTCCTGCTGGCTCAGCAAATATCAGATAGCAAGCGAATAATGGCTGCTTTTCAGAGCCGTGCTGCAGCAAATAGCATTTGCTATGGAGCAGAAAGCATGAGGTATCTTGGCACTGCAACCTTCATGCTCAAAGAAAACATGCATTTTGAAGAGCTCCAAAAAACAAACCAGCAAAAGCCACCAAAATTAAATTTAAAGAAAAGTATATTGGGGGAGAGTAAGGGGGTGGGGGATGGTTGAAAAGGAAAATAAAGACATTGTCTCAGAGTCAGCTGCTCATAATAAAACCTTAATAAAAAGGTTTCAAAGCACATTAGCATACTTTGGTATGGCTTTTTTTTTTTTTTTTTTTTTTTTTTTTTTGGACAGCTTGAATTTTAGGCTAACTAATATCTAAAACCAGTTCATAAAGGTCTGGACATGACTGAGAGGTAGGCAAGCTTCACATACACACATTTAATTAGCAAATTCCCTGCTGCTGACATACCAATTTATAGCTATATTAACAATTTTTCTTTAAAAAAAAAAAAATTAAAAAGCAACAAAAAATAAAAACCACCACAAAAAAAACAATCCTCCCTCAAAAAAAAACACAAACCACAACTCACTAATTATTCAGTGAGATTAGCAAAGTGCCCTACCATGCAGTACATCTGACTCCCTCCTCACCCCTGTAGAACAGAGATGCAATGGAAGATAGCCCAACTGAAATTCCTTGTGGTGCCTGTGCACTTTCCTTCCTGGTAGCTGAAGGGTAGAAACCACAGAGAACTACCTGCAACCTACCTAGGTCAAACAGAAATTGGTAATAATAGAAAATTAGTAATCAAACAGAAATTAGTAATTTAATAAAATAAAAAAATTATTTATAATCTGTGAGGGGGTGAGTAAGGGAAAAAGTTAAATGATTGATGCCAGAGATACTTTGTTAAGAACTAAGAAAGTCTGGAAAAGGCCCAAAAAAACTGAAAGAAACAAACAAAAAAGCACTGGCCAACCATCCTACTACAGGGAACAGAACTGATAGTTTCACCCTTTGTCAATGTTGTGAAAAGTTTCTTAAATACTGCGGCCTGCATCCACAATGGAAAGATTTTTCTTGCTTGCTTCCATCATTAAGAACAAACACTGAGCCATTACCAGGATCACCATGCCAGTTTACACAGGGAAGGAAGGAAGGAAGGAAGGAAGGGTCTGCTGGGTCTCAGCTGCAACTCAACAAGAAGAGAAGGCTACCTTCAAACCATGGTCTAATTTACAGTTCAGGACAATATATTGGGCACAATAAATAATTAGAGGGATAAACCTATTAATGTACATTCAGGTGATAGTTTTGACACACAGGGCTTCTTCCTCCTTCCTCGGCCACTCCATGTTATTCAGGTGATGCTAATCAAGGAAGCTCTGCAGAAGGAGTTTGCTTTGGAAGCAAAACCAATTTTTCCACAGGAATGATCTTCCCCTCTAAGCCTAGCCTTGTGCTAGGGAGAGAGATAAAGAGTGCCAGTGGTTGAGTTTGCATAGATCCTTTCACTAAGGAAAGCCAAAAGAGCAAGAGAACCAGAGCTACTGGGCCTAGGCCCCACAGCTCTGCAAAATTCTGTTCCACATCTATCTTTTTGAGTTTTGCAGAGAGCAGTTCTGAAGTGCTACCTAGTATGTTTGCTCATGGACTGATCAATCAAGAGATACCCAACATGCAAGAATGCTGTGTTGATTCCTCCTCATTTTTGGGGAGAAACCACTTATCTCAAGCAGCACATCCTGCCCCAGGTGCTCAAGCAGTTATCTCAAGTAACAGATGCCCACTGAAGGCACAGGAGGACACAGCTACCAACTGAAACGAGCATTTAGGATCCAGCTCATTTCCAGGTCATGACTTTTACCCTGGGGTCAATCAAGAGTCACTAATCTAAAGCATTTTTCCATTATTTTTTAAGTTTATAAAGACTTAGGAAAAAAAAAAAATCCAAACCCCCCAAAAACCAAACCAAAAAACAGATTGAAATGTATGCAAAAGTAATGGTTACAGGATAAGGATCACTAGGAATAAAACCATCAAATGCCAGAATGTAAACTAAGGTATACATATGGATTTTTTTTTTTTTTTTACTTAGGGGATAATGCCTATACTAAAGAAGTGATGGCAAATAAACCCTATATAAAAAACCAAAGCCTCCAACCTTAGCTGTTTTTTAAGCCAATATTCCTTTGTCCAGTTCAAATCAAACAGTCAACACCAGCTACAGCCCAAATTGAAATACATTTTCAAGTCAAGAAAGGACTTGAGTTTAAATATCATTCAAAACAGACAGATGCTCACTCATTCCAGTTACATGCATGTCATGAATCAATACAGTTAACAGAAATCGTTAAGAAAGGGCCAACACACTGGACCTACTGAGATAAGAATTGAAATCTTACATTTTAAAGGGTACTGCTAGCAAAGCTACTCTAATCTTATTTAGTCTTCATTCCTTCAGCTTTCTCCACACCTCAAATTCTGCTCTAAAACGTTTAACTGAAAAAAAATCCAAAGGGGAAAAAAGCCCTACTAATGTACTTTGATAACATCCTGATTTATATTTTCTAAGTATTTTTTTCCTGACTACTAATTAAGTAGCCAGTATTGATCAACAAGATGATTTCTCCTAAGTCTGCGCAAGAAAGATAATACCATATAATTATGCCTCGACTACAGATTTGCAACCGCAGTATCGGACTCGCTTTAAAAATAAAGCCAAAACCAGCTATGGCCTTGAAACGTGTCTGCAAGGACATGGTTCTGGACTCCCAGTACCACACTGCACCGAGTTCTTTGGGTATTTCGGTGCGGCCACCAGGCCGGGAGCTGCCCGCACCTGGGCGCCCTGGGCCACGGCCCCCCGGCGGCACCGGCCCTGGCTCGGCGGGCACCGGCCACGGCCCCCGGCGGCACCGGCCCTGGCTCGGCGGGCACCGGCCACGGCCCCCGGCGGCACCGGCCCTGGGTCGGCGGGCAGCGGCCACGGCCCCACGGCGGCACCGGCCGCGGCCGCACGGGCTCCTGCGCTGCCCCTCCCGCACAGCCAGCCAGCCGAGCTGCGCTCAGCTCCGGGTTTACACCTAATCCTGCTCCTAATTAATGGGGAAACACAAGTCCCACAATTACCACGCAAGCTGCGGCATGCGAGCGAGTTATAATAAGCAGACCGGTTTGGGCTTGTTCTGCCCCTGCAAACAATTATTTTAATTTCTTTCATTTTCCCCTTTGAGCCGCTGAGGCCGGAGCGCGGCGGGGAGCACGGCCTGTGCCGGGCACGGAGTGGCGTTACCTGTTGTTCCCCACCGGCGCCGGGGCGGGGCGGGGGCTCCTCGGCGGCGGCCCCGGCCCGGCGGGGGAGCCCGCACCGCCGCCCCCGGTCAGCCACAGCTGCGGCGCCAGGGCCACCCCCGGCCGGCACAGCGCCTTACCTCGGGGACTGCTGTCCGGCAGATAAGGCGGCGCGGTCGGGGTGACATTGCCGGAGCCGGGAGCGGAGAGCAGCGGGGAGCGCTCGTCCACCCCCTCAGCGGCCATGGCTGCGGCGCGGAGGGCCCTGCCCGTTGGCGGGCGCGGGGCTGGGAGGCGGCCGGGCCGGCGGCGCCGGGGAAGGGGAAGGAGCGCAGAGGAAGGGGCTGGGAATGAATGAGAGTGGGGCGGGGAGGAGGGACGGCGGGGCGGGGAGGAGGGACGGCGGGGGGCGGGGGAGCGGGGCCGGCGGGGCGGGGAGCGGGGCCGGCGGGGAGGGCGCTGGGCTGGTCGGCCCCCGGCACGGGGTAATGAGCGGGGCAGGCCGGGGGCGGTGTCTGGGAGAGGGATGGAACAACATTCTGCTGTAAATAAATTTTCACCGAAGAAGAGTGCGTTTGTTGAGTTGTTTGTTTGTTTGGTTAAGGCTTTTGTAAGCTCTGTGTTTTGGGTATTGACATCAGGGAAGTGCTGCAGTGGACTTACCTGGAACCAGTCGCCTTTTCCAGGACTCCGGGCATGCAGACGGACCAAGGCAGCACTGTCCGAGGGGATAGCGGTGGGAACCTTCAAGGGCGCTCTGAACGTGAGGAGATAAATCTATGTGCTATTAAATCTGCTGCTCTCAGGACGGAAGGACTAAAATTCCTTTTGCTGTATAGCTCCACTCGGGCACCATCTGGAAGTCTCTGGCAAAGAGGGGAAATAGCCTTCCTGATTAATTTTTCAGACCATACTGGGATAAAACTGATGTTTGTCCCCGTGGGTTGTGTCCTGCTGTCCGTCGGTCAGGCTGCAATAATAGCGGGAGATAAACACTTTGTACACAAGTGGCTGCCAGGCGGCACTGGCGCCCATGCGGTGCGATTAACCAGAACCGAGCCACTCCCTGAAACGACGTGCATGGAAGGCAGGAGTTTTTCTAAGAGCTGGGAAAAGGTGAGACCATAGCCTGAGAGTTCACCAGCTGGTCATACTCCTTGTCTAATAATACAATTTATAAAACAAACCAGGATTTCTTGCATCGCATAGGAAATTTTTTTCATATTCAAATCTAGAAAATCAAACTGTTCAACAAAAACAGATTAATGTATTTGAGAGTCTATAATCAAATAGAGTAACGAAATAATCAAAACATTAGATGAGGGCTGATATGGATTATTTTTCGAAGATTTCAATGATCATTACTTTAAAAACTATATTATGGAATTAATCAACTACTCACTTGGTGCAGAATTGTGTTTTTGAACATTAATATCCTGTAGAAATAAACTCAATATGAGTGAGATCTGATATAAGGCATAACGTTCTACAAGTAGTTATTGTGTTATGACAGCTGTCTTCATCAAGGCATGAAATGCAGTAATGCTATGGCAAACTGCTTTTCTATCAGAAAATGTGGTAACTGACCTGCAAGATGCCTTTTTAGTGTAAATTATATTGAGCTTTCGGTGATCAGTCAGCTTCAAAGTAACTCTCAAGCTCAAACCAATACTTAACATTATTTTTGTGAGGATTTCTAAGGCTCAAGGTGTTTTGTGCCCCAAACTCCTTTATAAGGTACCACCTTAGTAAAAAAGGCCAATTTAGGCAGGTCAAATATAAGTCGGAATATTACCAGTAAGATTGTATCTTTAGCACATGATTTTGCTATCACATGCCCAGTTTTCAACAAGAACAGAGCTGTAGGCTTTCTTTTGGGGTCCTTTTGCAGGAACTGGCAGTTGCAACTGGATTACTATTTTTTCTTGTATGGGAAAAGACAGAAAAGATTTCATACAATGTTAAAGCTGCCAACTAGGCTGCACTGAGTTCCACCAATGCCTGGTCCATCCTGCAGCAATTACAGCAAATTGTCTGTGTGGGACCCCCTTCTCCTCGAGCTGCTCTTCTGACTTGCAAACCTCAAATTCCCTCTCAGGCACCTGCAGGGAAAGCTGTGTCATAGCCCAGTCTGACTGCTCAAGCCTACACATACAGCTGAGAATTATTGTTAATAAGCATCCAGTGTGCTGACTTATTCTTGGAAATATGCCTGTCATCTAAATAAGAACCCATTTGGGATTAAAAAAAAAAAAAAAAAAAAAAGCGCATTCCTATACCAACTTGACTTTTCAGAGTTCTTTAAACCCTAGTCACCTGAGCTACTATTGTGTTAGTAGCAGAAATAAGGTAATAGTTCAGTCATGTGCCTCTGCTGTTCAGTATTTCATGTCCAGGTGTTTAAAGGTAATCAGAGGCCTATAGGGCTTTCCAACCCAAATGTTGCAGCCCAATGTGTAGATCTGCTTGTATTGTCTGCTGTATCCATGGGAAGCTAGATGGTACCTAAATGTGTACCAGGATTGGCTGGTAACAAGCCTTCCTTGGATGCTAGTCAGGCTCTAAAGGAAAAATTCAAGCATCAGATAATGCCAGGCTGCAAACAGCTTAGGCAGTGAGAACTTGCTGCTTTCTTCCCGCTCTTCTTCCTCTGGACACAACTGCCTTATGATACACATTTAATTAAACTGCTGTGCAGTTTTCCTTCTGTGAAAATCCTGCATTCTCTGGTGGGTGGGATGCTCTGCTCTGAGCAGCCCTGCTTGTGCCTGTGCTACCCAGAAGACACGTCATGACTTGAGTCCAGTGTCGTAATGCAAGCACAGGTGCTTTCCTGCACTAGTTGCCCCTGAGCTCCTTTGACTGGCGAGTCACAGCTCACCCTGTGCATGCCTCAGCCTTTGCTGAGGTGCTTGGTTGTGCTGCCAAGGCGTCTTGTGGGTTCCCAGCACTGAAGGCTGAATGCTACAGACGATGAATCCAAGCACGTGCCTCCATGGGAAATGCCTCCTACTGAAAACACACTACTATGCAGTTCTGAAAATGACACAGGCCGATGAACCTACTGTACCTCTGAGAGCAGCCCTACAGAAGGTTTCTCAAGGTGTCTTCACCTGTGTCACAGAATGGGATCACACATGTACCTCTCTGTCTTGCCCCAGTCCTGTTATTTCATATAAACTTCAGTTCCCAATAAATGAGGGCTGAGCAAGGCTGCACATTGGTTATTGACAAGGCTTACATTTAGCAGGGAGATACATGAAAAGGGTACAACATATTTTCTTCCTCTACTCTTATCAATATCCTATCCTTAGAGACATCTTTTGAGAAGCTTGGTAATGCTCAAGTTCAAATTTTTCTTCATTCTAAAATTATCATTCTCATTGATTTTTTTATTTTATTTTCCCTAGATAAAAGAATCTTAACTTTTGCATGAGACCAACCAGTGAAAATGTCGAAGCTCATTGTCAAGTGCAAAAGTATTTGTGTAGATATTATAAACATCTACAACTCTTTGTTAATCTTGCCTCTTTAATAAGTAGTGTAAAAAAGAATCTCAGGGAGTCTGTTTGTATTGTGCAGACTTTTCAGGTACCATTGTAGTTTTCTGTGTTACATTTAAGAACAAATAACTTCCAATAATAACTTTTTATCTGTTATTTTTAGTTTCCTGATAATGCTTAGAATCTGCAAGCCTGAGCCCACTGTGATAGGAGCTGTTCAAAGACACAGAGAAATAAACTGATTGCTTAAAAGACAAAAAAGATAAAAATAAAAATTCAGACAAAATATGGGTTATGCAA
The DNA here is from genome assembly GCA_030060385.1 of Muscicapa striata striata. Lineage (NCBI taxonomy): Eukaryota > Metazoa > Chordata > Aves > Passeriformes > Muscicapidae > Muscicapa > Muscicapa striata. The sequence continues at coordinate 204,414 of JAREIS010000233.1, forward strand.
ATTCCCATAACTTCTCACTCACAGTGTAAGAATTGGAGTATGGTCAAGGGACTCTTTGCTAAACCAAGTTTCTTCCTCATGGCAAGTATATGGAATAAAAATAGTAGGCACAGTAAGCTAACACAAGACCTGGCTTATTTTTTAAACCTGTAATACAGACAGGTGCAGTAGAGCAGCATATACAGTGCACAAAAAAATCTTTCAAGATTTTCATTTGCAAAGCTATCCTGTGCTGCAAGACCAAGTCTATGACAAGATAAAATTTCATACTATGGATAGTCTGAGAAATGTAACTACATTACTGTGTATAGCATGAGATGCAGGATATAATAATCCTGTACCAGGTTTAAAAATAAGTAACTATAGATTTGAATATGTGGTTTCAGGTAAGGTAATGCAATGTAAACTAATATAATAACTATGATACATGCAGAATAGTATTTCAGAGCTCATTTTGAAAGATAGACAAGGCTTTTGAAAATACTCCTCAGTTCTGTCCTTGGTACCATGCCACAACTTAGCACGAGCTTCCAGCTCCAGATAGGATCAGGACTTGGCATTGATATGCACAACCATGTGATAATCTCTGGAACAGTTAATATGCTGAAATGCTTAACTTTCTTTTCTTTTTTTTTTTTTTTTTTTTTTTAATATATGTATCTGTAATTTACTCACATGCAAAAGTATACAAACACCATGAAAATGGGCACGTCATACAATTCCATATATACTTTTACTTGGGAAAGGGCTTTTTTTCTCTGCAGAAATTAGATAGTAGATCTACAGAGCACAGGAATTAAATATGAACCTCTTATCTGAAGAAGGATTTTACCTTTAGTCCCATCAACACTGCTCATCCCCTTACAGTTGTGTGGTAAGTCACCCTCCCACTGGTGAAACACAGACAAGGAACATGATGTTATTCAGGGACGACTTAGGAGACTGACAGCACCTAATGCTGCAGAAAGTGGTTGTTCCTCCAACCCACTCCTTCCCACCTGCAGGGCTATGAGGCAGGAGAACAGCACACCAGAGCTGCAGGAAGGGTCATGCTCACTGCACTGACAGCCTCTCCTGTCGACACCCTCTGTTCCCAAAACCAATGGGTAGCGTTTGGCCGGTGACTAGAAAAGTCTATTTTTAGTAACTTTTTATGCCGTGTATTCTATTCCTGTCACTACAGAGTACTCATGCAAATATAGGGAGGGCTGCTGCTGTTCCAAAGCTGCAATTTCCTGGACTGCATTAATTTTACTACATTAGATTATGACAGACAGAAATTATAATGGTAAAAAGTCTTCACTTACACAAAGGGAGGCGTCTTCTGTTATTTGTAACTGGAATTGCAGTTCTTGTAAAGCTTATTCATGTTATCATCTTTTCCTGATTGCACATCTGTCATTTCTTTTACAGTATTGGTGCTATTTCCAGTTAACCTTATTTTTAGAATAATGAAGGAATTTTCAGTCTCAATTAAAAAGCAGTTCACACTGGAAAATATAATCCTTATTGGCAGAAAAATTGTTTATGGGTTTTAAATTCCTTTACCTTCCAGCTCCGTCTCTATGTGTTACCATAACCGTTAAGCACTTTCTTGATCTTCTTGAAGACACCAGCTGCTTTCAAAAATCTTTATTTAATATATCAGTATCCTCTTAATCACATTACATATTCTCAAGATTCTTGCCTTTGTCTAAATATGTAGATCCCTTTCTTCTGTAAAATAATTCCATTTGTTTACTAATGTCAGTCAAATGGTATTTGAATAAACTTTTAATTCCTTTTTTTTTACTTTATTTTCTATTATTGAATGGATTAATATTACAGAGATCAATCAGGTAGTTTTATATTTTTTAGACAATTCTAAATGTTGGCATCATGTACGATTTTAATTTTATCTCTGATTTTTAGTTCTGAGGGGTGGTTTGAGGGGAATGAGGAAAATATTGTCCTACACTTTTATTTGAGCTTTTTTTTTTCAGTTTCCTGTGGAGTTACTCTGAGACTTTGGTCATGAAACCAAGCAATATCAGACTCAGCCCATACCTGGATAAGATATATTGAAGAAAAGCAGATAAAGATCTGAAGTAACTCATGGTGCTTCCCTAGACAGCACCTTTTGCTTTGAGGCAGAACAGAGCTGCTGTACCCTCCTAGCATCTGGTGGACACTAAGTATATTGAGAAGGAAGCTCCAAATTCAAGTCAAGGTTACAGCAGCTTTTGATCACAAGCTATCCCATGACACATATCACAAGAATAGCAGCATCTTGGTCAAACTCCAGTTTGGATAATTAAGTGTCTGACTTGAATTCCCTTTGCCATTTCAGTCTCAATGAGCAGCCTTCTCCAATTTCAACTGGAACTCATTTCATACAACATGTTCATTAAAATGTGGCTCCATTTCAGGAATGGATGAAGTGATGAACATACAGTTCATGATTTTTCCAGGACAATTAGAAAGAGTAACAAGGCCTGTCACTCAAGTTATTTTATGTGAGTACCAATCTCTATTTCAGTTAAGTAGCATCCTTGATGATAATGCTTAATAGATTTATGACAACACTGTAAATGGTACTGCAAAAACTGTTCCACACAGATATGGATGGTATGGATTGAAGTGGCACAGTGCTCCTTTTTAAACATAGGTGCATTTGTTAACACAGTATATAGAGGAGGGACACAGAGATGATGAAGGCCCAGAGGGGAGGCTGTATGAGGAGCAGCCAGAAGTCCCTTGGTCTGTTCAGCCTGGAGGAGACTGAGGGGAGACCTCACTGCAGTTACAACTTCCTTGTGAGGGGAAGAAGGGCAGGCACTGATCTGTTCTCTCTGGTGACCAGGGACAGGACCCAAGGGAACAACATGTCATGGAAGATTTAGGTTACTTATTAGGAAAAAGTTCTTCACCCAGAGGGTGGTTGGTCACTGGAACAGGCTCCCCAGGGAAGTGGTCATAGCACCAAACCTGATGGAGTTCAAGGAGCATTTAGACAACACTCTCAGGCACATGGTGAAACTCTTGGTGCTGTCCTGTGCAGGTCCAGAAGCTGAACTTTAGTGATTCTTGTGGGTCTCTTCTAACTCAGCATATTCTGTGATTCTATGATTTTATTAAATGTGCTCAAAAGCAGCCTGAACTGATGATCTTTGAATCACCAGCACTTTGGAAGTAAACATTTGAGATCTGACCAGGGGAGTGAAAATCCTGGTGATGGCCTGGTCTCCAAGGTAAGCTTTTCTACTGGGAGCTGCCAAGGAAGATGTTGCTGCAGAAAGAATGTGCAGATGTCAAAAGTCTGAATGAAATTTTTAAAAGAGCGTTGGGTGCCTTGAGCTCATCTCCACTATGGCTTGGGGTTCTGCAAGGCTTCTGTGGGTTAGAAGAGCTCCACATAACCAGATGGGAAAGAAAAGAGTTTGAGGCAGGATAAGTTTACTCTAGATACCCAGAAATTGAACTGTTTGCATATTTATATCTAAATATTGGCTGTACCTGCAGAATCTCTTCAATGGATGCTTTTCATAAAGAAATAATTTAGTTGTACAGATACGGAGTCTTACTGTGTGCCTCTCAGCATGGAATGCAAGGGTGGTAACAGCTAGTCTAATTACAGCCACCAATAAAGAAGAATTTGTAATTAACCACAAAACGTTATAGCAATGAGAAACCAGACAAATTAGAGGCCTGGAGGGTCTTCAGCTACTAAAAAGCTGAATTTTTTGCTATAAGAATAGAAATAACAGATCTCAATTTTTTTTTTCCTCTATCTTGCCTTCATCTAGATTTTATCGCTACATAGATTGTAAAGGCAAAAGCAGAAACAAATATTATTCTCCCTTTGATGGAAAAGATGTGGAACTCATATGAATAGTTATTATGAACTTCATTACAGCTTTTTGGTACAAAACCCAATATCCTTCTGGGAAGGATTAAACAGAGGCACAATTTGCTTATCCTTATCAACTGGTCATCTTAAGACTGTCAGGAAAAGATGCAGGTCCTATCACAGGGAGAAAGGATGTAAAATAGTGCAATTAAGGTAGCAACTGAATAGGGGGAAAAAACAAAAACACAACCCTTTACCACAAACAAGTTTCAAGACCCATGGAGTTGAAAAAGGTGCAATGAAATTAGTGCAATTTATGCCATTGCAGTATCTTTATAAGTAGGTCTCCCAAGGAAGAGCAAATAAATATGGAGTCTGCACATTGTTAGCACATTCTTGAAATAGGATTCCTATGATCTTTTTACCTGGAGAAAAGAAATGAGACTTAGTTGCTCCTCTGTATCTCTGCAAATTTTACTTTGATATGCATCATCTTTGTAAGCCAATGACAATTTTTTTTCCTGATCTTGCTATCAGGTTACTCACTTAAGTTACAATATTTTGCTCTCTCCTTGTAGAGCAGAAAGACCTTGCATTGTGCTCCTGTTCAATGTGCATATAGCAGTTTGGATGATTCACCTTCCCTTATTTCCTGCAGGCAGCTGTTACAATTCCAGCTCTGCCCTAGTATGCTATCTATTATAGATCAAAAAAACCCCAAATAGCTTATCTAAGAAATATATCACATTTATGTTCTTTGTATGTCCTTGTCATTTAACAGCAATCTAAATCTCTGATCACATTACTGTAACAGATGACAGAGTGAGAACTAATACAATTCTCCTACATATTTTTGAAGAATATATATTGGAAATTGAAGAGTTGGGAATACAAAGGCAGTGGTTTAGGATTTCCAAGGAAATGGAAAATTCAGTTCTGCCACATATTCAAGCTCTAAAAGCAGCTTTCATTCCTCCTAAAAAAAAAAAAAAAAAAAAAAAAAAAGAAAAACTGAAACCAAACAGCAACCAAAGAAATTGACTCAGAAGGAATAACACCATTTGTTTCTGTAAACATCACTTGCTTGTAAGTATGAAAAATTATTTTTGTGAATTGCTTAATAAGATTAATGGAAATACACATCAGCTTTGGGATTTTGTTGCTTTGGATTTGAAGAAACGGTTGGATTTTCTCTTTCCTTCTAGATGATACACTGCAAAGGTATAGAAAGCTCTGGCTGGTTGCTCATTGATAGGTTCTATCAATCTGGAGAGAAAAATTCACTAAGCAGTTTGAAAGAAGGATGGAATGATGGCTGATGTTAAGTACCAACACTGGTTTGAAATGTTAGAAGTAGTGCTTTTGTACCTACAGCCCTGTAGTTACAATGTACAGCTTATTCTTTCTTCATTCACCAAGGGCTGTATCCTTTACGTGTTCTGCACCTTTTTAAATAATTCAGTTTGCTCATTTCAAATCAATTGTTGTCCTACTCTATCTCATCCCTCTCCACAATTCAGTTGTAAATCATTCAATGTGAGGAAAGTCTTGTCAAACTCAACTACTTAATCCACTCTTTGTTTGTAAATGTTGGAGCTAGTGTGATAATTTTCTTTGGAGTGTATGCAGCAATGTCTATGTATGTCAATCAGAATATTTGTGGGGCCCACTCACTTTGGGATTGCCCTGCAGAATTTTGGAGTTTGTCCATGTTTTGTTAATAATTTTTAACCATTTCATTGCCCAGTACTCATATTTACAACTCCAAGTCCTTACCCTGGTTTACCTCTTGCTTTGTCTTCCTCTCTGGTTTCTCATTCAGCTTACCCCAATTTTCTCTTGCAGCCTTGCTTCTTGCCAGAGATATCTCCTAACTCCACCTATCTATGATAGGGATCAATTATTCTTTGCCTCCTTCTCTGACTACTCTTAGTCCCATTGTTCATCCCCTGTTTTAGAATTCATAGGATCATAGAATAATTTGGTTTGGAAAGTCCAACCCTCTGCAATGAGTAGGGACATTGTTCACTAGATCAGATTCCTCAAGAGTCTTGTCCAACCTGACCTTGAATGTTTCCAGGGATGGGCCATCTACCACTTCTCAGGAGAACTTCTTTTAGTGTTTTACCACCCTCAAATTCCTCTCCCTTTGTCAAACATGCTTTCTCCAACTACCTCTACAATTTTCTCCATACATTCCTTCCTCTTGTCAAAGCCATATCTCTCATCAACAATCACCTCTATAGTTCCTTTCAGAGTTCTGAGTTTCCCTTTCCTTTCCCTGTGCCAGGGTCACCAGACTCATTTTCTGAATCTTCTTCTTTCTTTTCTTTGTCCTTAGGGATCTCAGGCAGATTCCTTTCTTCCCCCTCCCCAGGGTACCCAGCAGATGAGAGCACTACAGGTGGGCTCCAGTACCCAGCCCTTTGGAGAGTACTGGCAATCCAAGGTTGGGATTAGAGGATAGGCCTAGATTGGTACTTCATCCCTGGCCAGCATGTTGTCTGACAGACAGATATTTTTGGTTGAGCTGTGACAGTGATTATGCATGTTAGAAATGATGGAGAGACTTCTGTATGCTGAAAAATGATACAAAGGTATAACTGTATTTTATTGATATAAGAATTTATAGTCCAAAAATCACAGTGCAAATACTGAATCATATATTTGTCTTGAAGTCTATGTACAAGTAAAATGCAATTTTAGCTGGAATGCTTACTATTGAATGCTACTTTGATAGTCTCAGAGATTGAAGTAACTGTCCTGTTACTCACTTTAGCAGTTTAAGGAGTATCTAGGGTTACTTTTGTCTTTTCTTTCATTATAATAAGATATGGGAAGATTATCTGGCAAAAAAAAAATCTGCTTAACATGTGAGACTTTCTTTCCTTGTTTTACAACAATAAGATGAGCTATAGTTGGCAACTCCACAGTGTAGAAAGCAAATAAAGAGCATGGTGAAAATAAAAGAGCATAGTGAAAATGACAGCAGCTTTATGACAGGCATTTAGCAGAGCCTGGATTATTGGCCAAGATTCTTTCCAGGACTACACCAGCAAAATGGGATGACATCCAGTGCTAACCCTGTGAAAACCTGACTGGCAGTGCCTGCTGAATGCATTAAGGAACTGTACTTACATACTGGAAATCCCAAATGTCCAATTTTAAATATTTTTCCTCCAGAAAAGCAGTGTGAAGAGATGTAGTTAGGCTTTTTCTTTTTGCTTATTGTTTCTGAGCATCTAGAACACATTCAAGTCACTTCTTGTCAAGCAAAGATCACATCTGTCTTATAGCCAAGAAAACTGCTTTAAAAACTAGACTCATGAGTTTTCATGAAACCTCACCATTCTAGCTTGCTAAAATTTAAGAAAGCAAAATACTGCAAAGTTCACAGCACATCCGCTGAGGCTTGCAAAAAGGTGCTAGTACTAAGAGACACATTTCTCAAAAGCAATCTTCACAGAAACCAAGGACATCTCCAGGTAACAGCCACACTTCATCTGTATTACAGCATTAGTAAGACAAGTGTGAGTGAGTGATGCTGAATCTATTTGCAAGAACAGAAACCTAAGATTTTTTTACAACTTCTGATTTTGCAAATAGAAAAGATAAACACATTGGTCTTTGTAAGCTCAAAAATATCAAATCCAGAAATAAGCTCCACTGGTTTTTTTAACTCATAAATGACTCATTACAGATTTTGTTAAGGGATTTTATATGCATTAGGTCCTGACTCTTGTCAGACTTGCATTGAAAAATTACTAGGAAAGTTTCACAGAGGAGGGATCTCAGCTGAAGATGTCCTTTGCAAAAATCTGATAGCACTGTTTCCAGCAAACAGACCAACAAGAGGAAAATCTCAGCTAGTTCATTTACTGGCATAAGTGAACTTCTAGATCATCTGTAGCATATACTGGGAGATTTTAGGAGCCTAACAGCACTTGCCATATTGAGCTTTATGTTCTGTGGAGGCTTCATTGTAAAGTCATGTATACTCCTTCATTCATGTAGACTGATTGCAAACCTTACTGCCAGCCAATTTCAGGGCATAAAGAAAAGGAGAGATTAACTACTTTTGCTTCAGTATCTGGGCTGAGGTGACCCAGATTCACTGATTATATAACAAGTAAATCAGAAAATTCTCAACAAAACCTTAGTGAAACAACAGAGCCATTTCAACAGTTTTTTGTATAGCTGTAACCAGCCTATAATTCACTTTAATGCTCTGCAAGAAACATCTTGTAGATAATAGAGAGGAATCAGATGCATGCTGACGTAAAAGAAGGAAAATAGCTTCTTTGCTTGACCAATGTTTTATATAATTTGGCTGAGTAAGATTTGGGTAGTCTTTACTACTGTCATGAAAACTGCCTGCCAAACAGCTTATTAGCTTTGGAATTGAAGAAATAAAATCAAGATTTTTTTGGAGAGTAACAGAAGCAGTGAAGCAGTGAAGTCCCATCCCAGTTTACTTATGAATGAACAAACAACCTTCCTGATGTTCATATGTTACTAAATACTGTGACACCACTGGGCAAATGATACTAGAAAGGATGTCAAAGTGCAGTACTTTAAATAGCCATGCATGCTTTCCTCCCTAGAAAAGAAGTATGAAAGAAATTGAACACAGCAACTGGTTAATTCTCTGTCCAAGTCAGCTGATATCACAGGTATGAAGTTATTGACTTCAGTGACTAATTTGACAGTATTCAGTTGCATTGCAAAAGTACACCTTAATTCTGAAAGTTTCAATTTTGTCAGTGTGTAAGACAGATTGTGCTTAGTACACAGCATCTTACAGCTATCATTGATTTCAATGGGAGGCTCAAATTCCTACAGGACAGATTAATGAAGTAATAAATTTTAATATCAGAAAGGAGCATTATGGTAATCCACTCAGACTGCTTTGAATTCTGAAAGTCAGTAAATGCTGCTTTCATGAAGTCTGTAACTTAGATCTGAGTTAATATGTATCCATAGAAAGTATTTCAGTCTTGATTTAAAGACCTGTGTGGCAGCAAACCTATCACATCCTAGATAAAGTTCTTCACAGTTGGTTACCTCAGATTTCACTTTTTTTTTTTTTCCTTTCAACTTCTAACCATTATGTTTCATTATGACCTTATCTGTTAAACCACCCTTTCTACTCAGGATAAACTCAGATAAAGTTTAAGTTAAGCCCAGATAAACTGAGCTTACATGCAGGAAAGCTCAAGCTAGGTGCTGTAAGACTATCAGAAAGGAAAACCAGAATTTGTGGAGGGGAAAATGCTGATGAGCTGATGAGCTGGCAGATCAAGAGGCCCATGAGGAACCAGGGATCCTGGTGCAAGCAGGCAGGGAGCAGGTAGGGAGCAGACAGGAGCAAAGAGGAGCAGGGGTAGGCACAGGCAGGGAGAGGTGGCAGCACATATGCTGCCCTGGCAGTCCCATAGAGACATATTGGTCCCTGTGATGGCAGTTTCCCCAAATTCAGATTTTTTTTTTTTCCTTTTATAAGAGGATTTCTGATCAGCCAGCAGCCTTTGGTCTCCATCCCCTAGGCCATACTCACACTTGGTGATACCAGAGAGTGTCATTTTCTCAGGTTCAGCAAATGCCTCCTCCTGCTGCATGGTTGATCCTCTCCAGCTCAGCTGCTGCTTCCCTTTGATAGGCTCAAAGCAGTCATCTCCATAACTTGTGATGTGTGTTTTTTTCAAGCAGTAATTTGATATCAGCTAGTTTGTAACGCTGGGTGCTCTGTTTTCAGTATTTTCAAGGCCTTTGCTGTTAATCCCACATTAAACTGCAGTTCATAGCAGCCTTGGCACAAAGTCCAGCTCCCAGGACAGGCTCTCACCACAGGCTGATAACAAGTGCCAGAGGCCAGAAATGGGCCTTTGAGCCTGAGGCCTGCTGCTAATGATGGAAGTGCTCTTCTTAACAGCTTTCATTTATTCCAAGTTTCACAGCAGCAGAGGAAACTCATCATTAGCTGGCTGTGCAGCGTGACCTGCCCAACATTTATAGTACCACTGTTCTCAAACATGTGCTCCCTCATTCTTAGGGTGCACTAAAATTTGCACTCCTGTGTAAATTTGAGTTCAGTTATATTAAGTGTTGTTCAAATGAGGCTAGCTTTAATCAACTCAGCACTTTGGTGACTTGAGGTATTTATTTGGTTGTTGGTATTTATTCTATATTCTTTTGGGTTACTCCTAAAGATATGGCAGAAGCCTGGACTAAAAACAGTGGTCACTGCAGAGACTTCTCTGGATCCCTGTAGTGACTACCCTTTGACTGGGGATAGTTCTACTGGAGGGAAGGGACCTCAGCAACCTTTTTTTTCTGAAAGATTTAAGGCTGTAGTCTAAAGCACAGGAGAGCTCAGCCTCCTTGAACGACAGTGTGTCATATGTCTGAACATCTAATTATAGTGTCTTGTATGGTAAAAAGAGGAATTTTTTTTCTTTTTTTTTACTTTGCTGTGATTTCTAACATTCTGAAAAAAACCCTGGAAACGTAGAAGGTTGTATGTGAAGGAAACTCTCCCATCTGACCATTCTGATGGCAATCTGGGAGTCCCACTTGCACCACTCCAGATTTTAATGCTGGGACAGAAGCCCCTTTGCAGCAACTAGATCCAGTGACCTGACAGGTTTGACTCCCTGCATACCCCACACTCAGACCTAAGTCTCCCTTATCAGCTTGACCCCAGGTTTCTCATAGCAGAGTCCCAGATGTCCTGTTCCTTTTAAGTAATTTAATTGTAGTGCAGCAACTTATAGAGCTGGGTGCCTCTGGGGAAGGATCCCCACTGAAAAGATCACTGTGGTTTTATACCCTCACAGTCTATGCACCTGTGCTTCAAACACCTCTTGATCCAATGGTGGGTTTTGGTCTGGGGTCTTCTCATTGTTCACTGGGTCCTGCAGAGTCTCTGGGTGATTGACCATCCCTGGCTGGCTGGTGTTGTAGGTCCACATGCCCTTTGTCAGGCAAAAGGTCAGTGCTCCTTCATGGCTCCTTGCTTATGGCTCCAGCTGTCCAGGGCACTGTGAGCACATCACACACCAAGCAATCTGAACTGGGTGTATTGCTCAACAGTCCTCCTGCTAATATATGGAAAGGAAAAAGAAAAAACTTTCAAGGCATTTAACCACTGTCTTTACATACAGCATTACTGCATAACAAAATTAAGGCTACCAAGATTACCACAGAATAAAAATCCATATATTCCTGTGCACAGATACTCAAATGACTACAAATACATTATCACCAAGGATTCTCAGAAGTCTTTTACTTATCAACTGATTGATTGCCCTCTTCATTTTCTGTGAGAATAGTGTATCCAGTTTTCCTTACCTGAAACTTAAACAGCAAAACAAGGACATAGCAGGAAAGTATATGGCCTTCTCATTTAGGTGCTAACTTGGGTTTTCTAGATAATACCTTAATTAAAACTCCATCTCCAGGCTATATATTATATACTTGTGTTTCAGATGGCATGTGCTGATACCATTGAGCATATTCTTTTCTGTTCTTACATGTTCTTTTTGCATCTACAAAACATACTGTGTTAACAGTATAGTTTGAAGGCAAATAAACTTCTTTCATCTACTGGGATGCTGAAAAAAGCTGTTAAATTATTTACAATAAAATAGCCATCTTTAAGTGGTATTTGCAAAAGTATAGTCGAGGAGCCTGGCACCACTGGGTGAGGGGTCACTGCATGTTGGTTAAATGCCCACAAATCCTGCACAATACTCAGGGTCTTAATCTAACCTATTCTGGTTTACAGGCAACATAAGAGAGTTATGCTTTAAAACTCCTTTGTCTAAGTATTGGTCTATCTGGTTTTGGATACTTTTCCCAGTTACCAGATGCATGTGGGCTGTGCTGAAACCAACAGTTCCCCACCTGTAGTGGTCTTACCCCAGAACTCTGATAACACAACTGGCAGTATTTCTAGTATCTTCTGTTCATTTTTAAGCTCTCAGTAATCACACTGCCATTATTAAATCTATTCCTTCTGGTAACAAATGCAATTTTGCATCTAAGGCCTGTAGAAGCTCTCTCCCTAACTAGCACACTGAGGAATCTTCTACTAATACAAATCTTCCCTGCACAATCTTATTTCCTATCATTGCTAGGTTTACTTAATTTTTTTACTTAATTTTCTCCCCTGCCCAGGGCTCCATGTATGAATACTTTGTCTGTTACTGACCTTCTTGGGGCAATGTTTATGTGGCTTCTGTATCCACCAGAAATTCAACAATGGCAACCACTCCTCACTATATGTCCCTGTTGATCTGGGTGTTGTCCACAAATTGTGCACTTCTAATTGTATGGCTCCCTGAAATTCAGTGGAATTGCTGGCTTCTGGTCATTGTGAAAATCTATCCTTGCACAATTACTCCCCCACTTGGTTGGAAAGGCCATTCCCTTTGCCTATATCCTAAATTTCCACAATAGTAACACTGCATTTCCACATTCATTCTCTGTCTCTTTCTGCTTTCTGCTTTAGGTCCACTAATTGTATTTGGTCTTCCTCTCATTCATTTTCTCCCCTGGAGATTTCCTGTCAAGGCAACAGCCATTACATTTTCCACTTTCTCCAATTTCCCTTTTCTCCTCTACTTGCTCTGCCCTCTGTTTTTTCTTTCACCCATCACACACACATACTGCAACACATGAATTTTCTATAGTTTTACTCCCTGCCACCCTGACATATGCTCCTTAAAATACTTGTGGCTGTCTGGTTCTGCCTTGACCTACAAAGACACTAATCTCAAATGTACCATTAAAGTTTTGTGAAGTCACTCCCCCTTTTTCTAGCAAAACCTGTTGGAGGCAGCCCCAAAAATCCCTAGGATTGTTGTCCATTCTCTTTCTCATTATTTTAGTCCAGTTAACCTTTCATTCCCCATGATGATATTGCTTCAGCCAGGTTTTAAACTCTTGTCTGACACGCAGCCCTGTCCTCCGTGGTATTATCATTCTAGTTCGGGTCATTCACTGGCCAGGGGTTCCTGTTACTTTCTGCTTGCTGTGCAGTTTTGCTTTGCTATTAATTATTTTTTTCCTTTTCACCTGGCCAGAACAGCTTGGGTCATGTCCAGTACATATATTACAGCTGAGCACATTTCTTGATGTCTTCCCTCAGCCTTGGCAGCTCACTTCCCCATAATGCCAAATAACTCGGACTCCGCCGGTGTTGGGTAAACACTTGGAGGGAAGTTAGATGGTGTTGAAGGAGTATTTAAAGGCCAGGGCGGTGCCGAGGCAGAAAGAGCTCCGGGATTCCTGCTCTGGAGGTTAATTCCCGCGGGATAGGGCGGTGCCGATGCTCGCAGAACACCGGGGTTCCTGCTTTGGGGCTCAGCCCCTGTCACCGCCGGTGTCACCGTCTGCTCGGCTTCCTCTGCTGCCTCCTCATCCGTGCACAGCTGATCCAAACATAACAATAATCCATGTGACCTGCGAATCCATTTCCCAGACACTGCCGCAGGAAAGTTAATTTGTGTAGATCAAGAAGTACCTTGTGATGGCCATTGTTCTGCCGAGTGCCACTGCAGGTGACAGCCGACCAATGCTCCTGGCACAATGCTCCTGCCTGCTCCTCGAGTATCAGCAGAGTCCCAGACGCGCTGTTAATCTTTACTGACTTAATCGTGGTGCAGCTGGCTGCCTCTGGGGAAGGACCCTCCCAAAATCACGGGAGTTCTATTCCCTCACCGTCCGTGCACCCGCACTCCACACAGCTCTTGGTCCAGTGGTGGCTTTTGGTCTGGGGTCTCCTCGCTGTTCACCAGGTCCCGCAGAGCCTTGCAGTGCCCGGCCACCCCCTGGCTGGTGCTGCTGTCCCCAAAGGGCCGTGCCCATTCACAGCTCATTGCCCGGGTCCCCAGCCACTTCCAACAGCCAGGGCACACCGAGATTTCTGCAAGGGGTGTTTTCCAAACAGTATAAACTGGAATTCTATTTTTAAATATACAATATATTCAAGAATATGTGCTAAATGTATATTTACATTTACAATACATATTTACAATATTCACATATATTCGTCCACACATGTGGACAAATGTATACCATACACAAACTGATATAGAGCACATACATGTTAATCAAACCAAATCCAACACGGATTTGTCCCTATTCTGGATTAGCGGAATACTTACAAGGCCACCCTAGTACTTTCCAGTGCTACACTGTTTTCCTAAGTAAAAGGCAATTGTTTACCTTCTCTTTTCTTAGCTAATGTATGACCTCTTTTATCCTAACAAGACGGAAATAGCAGGTGGAGGTAAAGGAAAATTATATTTTCAGGTACTGACATATTAATCTGAAAATCATTTACATTTCAACATATTTCTGAAGGGGATCTTAAAAAAAATGTGGTTCTATACAGCAAGAGAGCTTGATATATCATATTATGATTCCGTTTTAGACTTGTGTCCTTTCTTTACACTTGAAACTGTACTTCATAGAATCTCAGAATTGTCTAGGTTGGGAAAGATGTGTACGATGTCCAGCTGTTAACCAGCACTGCTAAGTCCATCACCAAATAATCTAAGAACCATATTTACTGCTTTTTAAATGCCTCCAGGGAAGTGTTCTTGTAGACTTTCTGTTCATAAAAATGTAAAACGAGTAACAGTAATGACCTTAAGAGTTAAGGGCAAACGCAGTTCCATTACCAGTTTTCACTCAGTTTGAGTAATTTTAAGTGCCATTAAAATATTAACTTTTATAGGCTATATTTTGTCCATGTCAGCTGAATGGTCCACAGTGTTGGCGCCTGCATTGAACAGCAAAGCATCTCACTATGCAATTTGTGGTTCTTACTTTGAGATGCTGATTTGACCCCAAACACGAAGTCTGGCTTTTTACTGTAACAAAAAATGTTTCACTTTCTGAAGAGTAATTTCACATTGGTGAGGAGACACAAGCACCCCAACTGAGAATATCGCGAGCCAGAAAGTTTTTGAGCTTCGTGAGAAAAACTGGCACATTATATTTTATATTGTAATTTTATATTATATTGTAATTTATATTACACTGTATATTTTACACAGAAACGAAGAGGATAAATAATTTATTTTCCTTAATGTGATAAGTTGCGTGAAAACCCTAACCAATTCCCTTCTCACCTCCCTGTTTAACAGGATCCACCTCTGGTTGAACTGAACGTATGGCTCTTTCCTAGCGCAGACTTGTCCACGGGAGCGCTTTACCTGCGGCAGGAGCGACTACCCGGCAGGTATCAGCGGACAGAAACGCCCACAGCCCCGGAACAAGCCCAGCGCTCCCTTCCCTTCCCCTTCCCCTTCCCCTTCCCCTTCCCCTTCCCCTTCCCCACCCCGAGCCCAGCCCAGCCCAGCCCAGCCCAGCCCAGCCCGGAGCAGGCGCAGGGGCCGGGCCGCTCCCCTCACGCCGCGGCGGAGGCGGTGCCGGGCGGGCGGCGCTGGCGGAAGCCGGCGAGCTCCGCCTCCCGCCGGGGTCGGGGGTCAGCCGCGCCCGTCGGCTCCGGGCGCCCATGGAGGGCTCGGGGACGAAGAGCCGGGGCCCGAGGGGCCGCTGCAGCAGCTGGTGAAGCGGCAGCGCAAGGAGAAGCGGGAGCTCCAGGGTGAGGGCGCCGTGGCCGGCGCAGGGCGGGCGGGGAGCCGGCTGGGGAGCGGCGGCGGGGACACGCGGGGCCGGCCGGGCTCGGTCCGCTCGCCGCCTTCCCCGCAGGAAGCCCCGCTCGGCAGCGCGAGTGGCTCGGAGGGGCGGGAGGGACGGCGGCGGCTGTGGAGGAGGAAGGAGCAGCCCTGAAGTGCCCTCGTAGGGGGACGAGGACGGCGGCAGCGGGCATGCGGCCATGCGGGCAGCGGCATGGGGCGTGCGGGCAGTGCTGCCGGAGCGGTGCTGGTCCTGCAGGCCTTGCCCTGGCCTTGGGAGCCGGGTTTGTGCGGCAGCTGCGACTTAATTCATGCTGGGCCATTGGCGAGATGTTCGCGTTTTGGTACTTTGGTTTTAAGGTGAAGAGGGTGTGGTTTTTAAAGTAATTTTAAATTTAAAAGCTTGCCTAGGGGCTCTTCCTGCCCAGCCCGTTACGTTTTTTCATTCCAAGTGCAGTTGACCTGAACCGAATTTTCATGTCTTGTCCAGCCATAATAAAGTATCTTTAGTAAAAGACCTGTGTGATCTTACAGTGTTTCAGTGTGAACTTGTAACACACTGACTTACGCTATTACAATATACTGATATAATTAAGGAGGTCTGATAGAGCATTCTGTTGAATTTCACAGTTATTTTAACATTTTTGACAAGCCCTTCCTTGTTTGTTTTTTTTGGTATGTAATGAAGTCGGCCCATCTGCAATCTTTTATCAGAGGGTTAAAGAAGAGAGCAGTCAGGTTACCTAACTATCACTAAATCTATAGGAATTTACTGTTTTGAGATGCCTGTTCCTCCCTCATATTTGGTTGAAATTGAAGAATTGAAGGAATCAAGCATTGTCATAGGTGCCTGGGGTACATGGCACATTGATTGGGACCGGCTGAGGAGCTGAGGGTTTTTACATCTAGAGAAGGTGATAATGGTAGCTCTCCACTACCAAATGGTGGGAGGGGTAAACACAAGACAGAGCCCCATTCTTCCCAGTGGGAGAGGCGGGTGATTTACAGGCACGTTTGCCTTCTAGAAAAATACATTCCTGGTATGAGCATTGATAACTGTTTACCGGAGAGCAAAACTGTTTGTAAGATTTAACACAAGGTGCATCTCAGCCTCTGAAAATCCAACACCTCTTCTGGTTGATGGTACTGGTCTCCACGCCCCCCCTCCCCCCTTTTCACCACCCATACTCTCCTCTGTCTATTTGTGTGTGCCTTTTATGTTCTGGATTCCCTTCTCCTCTATTATGTTAATTTTAATGAACAAAGCTGCTTTTCTGTCATACTCAGCTTATTCATCTGTGGGGCTGAATGCTTAACATAAATCTTTCAGTATAAGCATTCTTCCTGCCTCCCTTTGAAAAGTTTCATTATCATTGCCATCATCTTCAGCTCAATTGTGTCAGTCAAGGGTGAAGGACAGGAAAATTTACAGGTGATGAATAGCAAGCAGGGAGTTAAATAATTGCTGCTGTAACTCTAAAACAGTGAATATGGAAATGACAGAGGTAGCAGGAGTGTTCATTTAAGAACACATGAAAAGAAGAGAAGACTGTAGGGGAATCTGGTTGTAGTTTCCACTGTGTGATGGGTGGAGACTCATCAGAGTAGAGAAAATGGACTAGATAGACGGGCTGAAGTGCAACAAGAAAAATCTTCATGGGAAGAATAAGGGAAAATATTTTCATAGCAAGAATCATTAAATATTGGGATAAAAGTTTACCAGAAGGGTTACAGAATGCTCATCCCTGGAGACTGCACAGTCACCTGAATAAATTTTAGGTGCATCTGAATTAACATAACTTGATGTAGCTTTGAATTCAGCCCCACTTTGAACGGGGGGCAGAGCTAGGTAACCTCTGGACACCATTTCTAACCAAACTATGCTGTGATTTTAGAAATGAAGCATTGAATTACAGCCTAGAAATACTTAGGGACTTTAGTTACTTTTTTATGTTTTCGAATACCCATTTTGCTTTTAGAAGCTTTGTCTTAAGGATGAGTAAACTCAGATATCAATTTTAATCTGCTGCTTGTGTGATTAAAAAATTACACATCTTTCATGTGAGATTTGCTGTTTTGATGCCCTCATAATCTTTTTGAAGGCAGCAGGCTAATGTCTGCTGCACTGATGAAATTCATATGTATTTTTACTAGTAACCTGGTGTAAGTTTTTCTCTTCTTCAGAGAAAGAAAAGGCAGTTTGCATCTTTTAAGGAAAAATATAGGCATTTGGAAAATGTGAGGATTATAACCGGCAGTCTCACAGCTAAACTATTACCCTGATTTATTGATGTTTGTAAACTAGTTTTTCTGTGTGACTTGCTGTCATTTTCTGCAATGACCATAGAGTATATATTAAGAAATAATGTTTTATTACTTCTTCTCTAACAGCAAAAATTCAAGGCATGAAAAATGCTGTTCCCAAGAATGATAAGAAGAGACGAAAACAGCTGGCAGATGAAGTTGCCAAACTAGAAGCAGAACTTGAACAGAAGCACAAGGAGGAATTAAAGCAGCTGAAGGAAGCTTCACCTGAACAGAATAAGGTATGTGCCCTGGCTTCAGCTGAAGTTGTACAGGTACAGTTTGTGTTAGGGCGTTTTTAACTTTTAAAAATTAAAATGAAATAACACGTCAAAGTAGTTATCATTTTCTTCACGGTATTAGTAGCTTTTAAACTTAGGAAAGCTTTAGCTCTTAGAATAAATAGGCAATGCTAGAAGGAGCATGTAAGAGTAGGGGATTGTTGTTGTTGAGCACTGTTAAAAGAGTGGTTTGGTTGCTTAAAGAATCACTGTAAAAGATAGTTCAAAAGCAGATTTAATATAAATTTGCAAAAGCATGACAAAATTCGATGGCAAGATTTAGTCTGTTACTGAATCCGTGGATGAGGCTTACAAGGAAAATCACAAATGCCAAGCTCTAACAGAAATTAAATGTAGAGTAAGGGGGAAAGGTGCACTAGTACAAGTAGTATTTGGTGTTGCCTTTAAGGCTACATGAGTAATTCAGTTATGTTAGAGAATTATTTTTTTTAAGTTCTTGTTATATTGCCATAGGTTATCCTATGTAAACTACTCAAGTATTGATGACCTTCAACAGTGTGTTTTGTTTTGTAATTTTGTAAACAGTGTAACTGATTTTTTTGTATGGCTCTTACAGTTAACTGGGTTAGGTTTGTAATTTTCTTGAGAAGTTTCAACTCTGTCTTTTTCAACTGCTGGTTATGCTTTGATACAGAGGATGGACCCTTTTGCTTTAATTTTCACAGAACTTGCTGATGGCTGGCATAGTGAGGAAAGCCAGTAGCAGTAGTCACGTTCAGTATGTAACAGAACATACAGGTTAAATTTGAGATGTACATAACTCTGTTAGGACTGCAGAAAAGTAACAAAATGCAAGATGGTAGTTCGGGATATGACATGCTTTGATGGATTCTGTGCTATACATGGACCTTTGTGGTTAAACTTCATAAAATACCCTGGAAGAGAACTTAAAACTGTTTCAGAAGATGCATGTCAGTTATTGTTTATACTAATAAGAACATTTAACTTTTTGTTTTCTTTTTAGACAGATTCCATAGCTGATGGGGTTGCAAATATAGAGCTTGAAGGAGTAGAGCAGATTCAGCACCATCGAATATCAAAAGCACAGAAGAGGCGGGTATGACTTCATGTTAAACATTTTGCAAGTAACTGATTGACTTTATGTTCAACTAAACATAACTGTAATAGCCAAAGGTAAACAGTTTTGCTGAGTAATTCTGTATTGATGCAGTACCTACTGGGTGCCTTAAAATCTGTTAAACTGCTGCCTAAAGATATGTAAGGATAAGTAGTTGTACTTTTCTACCCTCAGCTATGAGCCAGAAATCAGAATAGGTCAGAAAAATGGCAGCCATAAAAAAAGAAATCATGTAAAGCAAATGATTTTTGAAAGACTTTCACTAAAAATATTAAAGAAGTAAAGCAATTGAATTAAAATACTATGTGGAAATTATGCAACTAGTACTACTTTACACATTTAACAAAAGAACATCAATACTGAAGAAATTCTTTTAAAATACTGAGTTGTTGAGAAACATTACCTAGTGTCTTGTCTGTTAGGCTTAGATCTGGTTGAACATCAAATGTTGTGATGGATTAACATTATCATTGTGCCTGCATGAATATTGGGTCAGGGCTAGGGGAACACTGCTTTATTGCATATTTCATCCCATATTACATGATCACTACAAACATGTTAAAAGGATGTTCATAATTCATGGCGCTTTCTAGGCAGACCAGGAACTCTGGTCTAGTTTTCTTATAGTATTATTGCCTAAGACAGTCTGGTCTTGATTTGTGTTGAATTTTAAGTCTGAAAATGGGAAGATCATTCTTTGTATTGCTTCCTTTTTTACTTGCTTATTTACTTTGGGTCTTGCCCCCTTGCTCCCTTGTTAACATCAGCATGATCTTATGAAACATTCTATGAAAGTAATTTTTTTATTATTATTTCTTCCCTACTAATACTCTCTACATGCATTCTTATCCATCCTTTAGGTTAGGAGAAGTCTTTTATAATGTAGAGTACCTGTCCTGAGGGATTTGCAGTTTTGTGGCAGGAGCTCCATTGTGCAGTCACATACTTAGCTGGTAGATCTCACACTTCTTTATGAAGGAGTGGTATTTTCTGATGTTTAATTAGAATCCCCCTACTTGAGTGTTGAAATAATTGATCCTGAAGAAAAGACTATGATTAATAGCTTTTATATGAGTGTTGTAAAGTATTATTTTTTGTGTTGATATAATTAAGATTTCTCTTGTCATATAATTTCAGGTGTGGTGTCAGTGGCAGTCAGGGTATATCAATCACTTATCATTTGCTAAAGTTTGGGTTTAGGAGGTCTCTAATTGGTAGTACTGATTCAGACAATTATTTTATAGATAATTATGTACTGAGAAAACATTGAAAGAGTTAGAAGCAAGCACTAAGCCGAGAACCATACAAGCATATTCTAAATTTTAACATTTGATGTAATTTTTGTGTGTTTTTAATCTAAGGACAAAAAAGCTGCTTTGGAGAAAGAAAGAGAAGAAAGAATAGCTGAAGCTGAGATACAAAATTTAACAGGTGCTAGGCATCTTGAAAGTCAGAAACTTGCCTCCCTATTGGCAGCAAGGAAGTTAGAGATTAAACAAATCCCTTCAGATGGCCATTGCATGTACAGAGCTATTGAAGATCAACTCAAGGATCACCAAAATTCCTGGACTGTTGCAACTCTAAGGAACCAAACAGCAAAGTATATGCAAAGTCACTTTGATGACTTCCTGCCTTTTCTTACAAACCCTAATACTGGAGATATGTATAGCAGAGGTAAGACTTGTATCATATGAGGTTTTAAAAACTATTATTACTGTGTCTGATAAATCTTCAGTTACAGCTGAATTGGGATTTTTATGGTGTTTGTAACTTTGCTACTTTTTGTGTTCCATGGAACACAGAATTATGATCTGCTATGAAACTTGGTACACCTGAATCTGTAATTAATATATTTTTTAAAATTAATCTAGGAAATATTATTCCCCTTTAAAAAAAAAAAAAAAAGCAAAACACAACTCACTGGTTACTAGATGATGTGAACTCATTCTGGGATGTGATTTGTTATTGTAACAGCTTGTCTACCAGGTTGGGGTTATTTTCTTACCGAGTTTTGTATTAGTGTTTTCAATGTATACAGGAAAGCTGTTAAAAATGAGTGTGAAATTCAAGCAAATCTATTTTATAATAGTTCAAATAGATGCATTTTCTTATTCTACCTTGTTTTTTCACTGCAAAGTATTTTGGAACAATTTTTTACAAGTAGACTAAAAAGTACACAGAGCTCTGAGTAAAAATGGAGTTTATGTACGTCTTATTTGAGCAATACATGATTTATTCATTATGCCTGGAACACCACAAAAATGCATAAATTTCCTTAAATTAATGCTACATTTGTTTAATAGACATTGCTGTGGATTTCATGTGGTCAGTGGGTGCTGTCTTTCTCATGTTGACAGAGATTATTGTCAAAGGTTAAATGGGTCCCAGGAGAATACTGAATAAAATTCTGCAGAGGAACAGGGAATTGTGCTTTTCTGTTATAAAGGAAATGAATGAAAAGTCATTCTGAGCAGTCTTCAGAAAATCTGAACATTCTTCTTTCTCAAAATTTGTTTATAAGGTTTGAAAGCTCAAGGGTTTGTAATTTACAGATTTTATACTTGGTTTCTGTAGAACATGGTTTGAAAAGATTTTCTTTAGCTATTTAAAAAGGAACTATTGAGAATAAATGCTTCAAGGTTAAAAACAAGGCAGCTAATCTGGAAGTTTAAAGAAACCCTAGCCAACTGTTTAACTACATGCAGTTGCAAGATTTTTAAAACATTACCTGGCTAATGTGAGAACTAGATATACTACTTACTGTCACATTCTTTTCTGAAGTCTGTAAACATTCTCTGAAACTTAACAGGAAGAAAACTGTATGCAACTTCATGTTTGTTGTTACCTGTTGTTCTCTGAATAAAAAAATTAAAGTATTAGCTGTGCTTCTTTTTATACTCTTCTTTTATCCCTCTCTTCAGTCTGAAATTTTCTTTTTAAAAAGAGAATGAATTTGGGATTTTTTTACATTTTTGACATTTTTTTTCTCTGCTTTTCTTCAGTGAACATATATATTTTCCTTTATAATGTATATTATAAATGTATGTATATATTTATTTTTCTTTTTCTGGCTCTGGTGTTCTTCATTGCACAATCAGTGTTTTTCCCCAGTTGCTTGTTCTCAAACAAGACAAGTATTAAAAGTTGTCTTTTTTTTTCCCTACAGAGGAATTTGAGAAGTACTGTGATGATATAGCAAATACAGCTGCATGGGGTGGTCAGCTGGAAGTAAGTATAACTTTTATTTGTGAAATTCTGAAGTGGGTGAATATACCTTTAAAAAGGGTTTCTTTAGAAAGAATATCTGAAGGCCTAAGGGAACATAGTCATAAATGGCTTATTAAGAACTTTTCCTTGTGGTTTTATGTTGTTTTCCCACCATCTTTTTGATGGTGCACCACTGTTCTGATGTATTTGACAACATGTGAGTTAGTGAGTTCATTTGGTATAAATATCATTAGAAAGACTGACACTGTGAGTGGGGGAGTATTGTTAGGTTGTTGTCATGTAAACAGGAACTTGAGTTTCAAAAATATATATTTATTTTAGTTTGTCTTAATTTTATGAAAGAGCAGTTAGCAAATTAATGAAACTGGCCCAATGTTGCATCCTCTAAACAATTACTAGTTTTAAGGCAATCTATTTTCAATTAAAGTTTTAAAAATTAAAATAATTCTACTTATTTTAATAAAGTTTATTTTCTGAAAATATTACTAATGTAACGTTTGAACTGTCTGCTAAAATGAAATGCCTAGTCTTCCTGTCTCCTGCCTATATTGTCTTTAATCCTATTACTAAATTGTTTTTGCCTTAAAGCTAAGGGCTTTGTCACACATTTTACAAACACCTATTGAAGTAGTGCAAATGGATTCTCCTCCCATTGTCGTTGGTGAAGAGTATTCAGGCAAACCAATAATACTTGTGTAAGTATGTAATTTTATCACTTAAATTTAATGCACTTATTTTTGTAACAGAGGGCTCAGCTTTGATTCTCGCCTGCTCCTTTATTTTCTGCTACACATCTGATGTTGAAACACTGCTTGAGTAATGGTTGTGCAGGTCAGAAATAGCTTGTGATTAACACACTTATTTTGGAGAAATTGTGATTAGACAGTGTCTGACATGTATCAGTCACTGATTTAGGGAATGCATGGTCATTTTACCTGTTAAATAATTACAAAGTAATAATGACCTTGATACAAAACGGAGGAGACTTTTTTCTTTCTTCAGAGTATTTGTCAGACTGTGCGTGGAGGTACCAGAATTTAAAATTGTCTTTATTAATGCTCCTCTGTGTAATGATCCTATATATTTTTGTTGCTAAGGCTTGGCTTTATTTAACTTATCTACCAGTGCTGTTACTGTTTGGCATGATGTATACTTTTTGTTAAACTGAACATATTTCTGTAACTTTTTTTTTTTAGGTATATGAGGCATGCCTATGGATTAGGAGAACATTACAATTCTGTAAAAGTTCTAACAGATGCTGCTACAGAAAACAGCAGCTAGTGTACAAAATTGTACATTCACAGGGTAACAGTCGCATCGTGGTATGCTGGGCTTCAGGAAATTCCCAGTAAGACTGGAAGGTAAATGGAATGGATTATAAATGAGAAAAAAAAATAAAATACCGGAAAGGTTTGACTATAAATCAGAAATAGCTGAAACAAAAACGAAACAAAACCAAAACCACACAACAATATTGTGAACTTGTTGGTATTAATTATGTTTAGAAGATCTGTAAAATGGTGGCTGTGTAGATCAGGTTTTTTTCAATAGAGCTTCCTCTCAATGCTGCAGGGAAAATATCAAGTAATAAAAATTTGTTTTGGTTAATCTGCATTTCTGCTGAAGATTTAAGGTTACCTGAAGGTAGTTCCCTGTTCCATTATTTCTGTCAGATTTTCACGATAATGGAAGAGTTCAGACATTTGAAATAAGTGATTGTATTTTGGTTATGGAGTATCCTCTGCAATGTTCCTGTAGTTCTATCAGGATCTAATTTCAACAGTGTAGTATTGATTCCCTTCTTTATTTGGGCAGAGAAGATTTGGAAGTAAATCCAGCAGCAGAATATCTTGCTTGGCTGAAGGAATTGCACAATCTTTTTAAAGACTTTAATTTAAGATTTTTTCCAAGGTTTGATGTAGGATTTTGTTTTTGTTTTTTTTTTTTTTTTTCAGTTGACAGTGCAGGAGGAGCATTGTTATTTAGGACTGTACATTGTACTGTCAGTGAAAGTTAACTGCACTGTTAATTCTCCATAGTCTTTCAGCTGTGCATTTTGGTGAATCAAAAAACTTAGAGCTCCTCAGTGTCCTCGCTTCAGGTATTGAAACTCATCTGATCTCATAATTTCTGGATCTGCTGATCTAAGCACTTTGTCATCTAAAGTGTGGTGTTTTATAATGCTTAAAACAGCTAGTTACACACAGCTGTAGAAATAACCACCTTGGGGTTTGGAAATAACTGAAGGTGATCTGGAAAAGAATTAAGTTTATTTTTTATTGCTTCTTATGATGCACAGAGACTTGAAAGGTTTTAATATGGCTTGACTTTTTACATTAGAAATGTAGATTGTTGTCTGTAAATGTGACTTCAAAATTAGGAGCATACTGAAACCAAAGTTTTAATGCAAATTTTTCTTTAACAAGGAAGTGATTTTTGAAATGTTTTTTTAAAGCCTTAGACAATTAAAGAATTGTCTGTATTTTACTTCTGCTGAGTTGGTTTGGAGAAAAGTGGGTTGTGAAAAGATTAAACACCTTCGCCCTGGTTTGAGGATTATGACCTAACAGTAGTCTTTCAGTAAAGCTAGCCTGCAGACTTACATTCCTGGAACTTGGAAAAATCTGCTCTTACCAAAGAGGGAGATAAGTGATCACCTTATGGGTCAGATTATGTCTGATTTAAAGCACTTTGAGAGAGAGTGGGTTAAAAAACTCATGTGATTACAGCCGGAGTTTTTGGACAAGCAGTTCTTCAGGCTGGTGCCTGCCAGGAAAACAAAGTATTAACCAGATCAAGAGTTTTTACATTCTTATTTATCTGTTACAGTCTAACAAATATAGCTGGTTTATATACCAAACCAGCTGGCTTACTGAAAAATTTGGTTTACTACCTTGGTAGTATAAAATTATGGTTTTAATTTTAAACAAAAAAATAGGATACAATAGCATGGAAAAAAAGTTTCTATTCATAATACCATTACAAATTTCACAAAAAATAATGATAAGTACTCTTCTCTGCATTGCTTAGAATTGATGTGATACAAAATGCACATGGTGCATTTTATAGATGCGTGGTTCTTTGGGTTTTTTGGGTTTCAGTTTTGTTTGATTAACTGAGAGAGAAAAGATGCCAGAAGCAGGGAACACCTGTACCAAGAGTTTGTCATGTTGAAGATGTTTACAGTTTGTATAAAGTTGAATAATTTAATATAGTGAGTGAAAGATCTTTGCTCATGCTGTATGGGACTTGCCAAAAAGTAATAAATTGGTTTATTTGTGACAGATCTTGTTTGGGTCAGTTTTATCTTGTACTCAAATAATTCACTTATTTCCTAGTATGAATAAGCTTATCCATTTAAGTTTTAGGATACTACTGTAATGTGAATTCTAAAATAACTGATTGTATTCAGGCAGACAAAGCTCCTGTTTCTGAACAAAATTTATCCTCAGTGTTTTAGCAGTTAAACTTGAGCTCTTCTGAAAAACTGTATTTGAAAATACTGTTAAACTTCCCCATGCATTCAAAGGATGAAGTGAGATTGAGCGAGAGTCTTCTCACATTTAAACTTTTAACTTACTTGCCAGTTTACATTTTCTCTGCAGAATAATACTATTTGAGTCTGTGTTTCAGTAGCTTTCCTTACTTTTATCTGTAATTCAGTTTCTTCAGCTGCTGTTTCTTTTAAGGACTGTTGGGTTTTTTCAAGGTTAATTGAGATTAGTTGCCATTAGGACAGCTCACAAACAGGAGGAAAGCTGTCTAGTGATCTGCAATAAATTGTGTACAATATTCTGAAAGGGAAGAACTTATTGGTTGTTGAAAACAGTGGTTATATGTGGCTCTTAGTGCTTGTCCCTTGTCCTTTTCACTTACTCTGCACCAGAGTCTGCTCTCCTGTCCAGCTGCATGGGCTGCAGCAGCCCCAGAAGAGGAGTGGGAGGTGGGTGGCAGCCAGAGAGAGTGCAGACCGGTCATAATTTATTAAACAGTAAATTAATTCATCTAATAATTTATTATTTAGATAGTAAATTAATTCAGTGATTTTTCTAAAGAAAGAAATCATATAAAATGCAATGAAGCAGTGATGTTCTTGTGCACATTTGTACAATTCTCATACCTTCTTGCATATATTAAAACATTGCACCAAAGCTAAAACACAACTTTTTAATGTTGAGGGTGGTAGAGCACTGGAACAGGCTGCCCAGAGAGGTCCTGGAGTCTCCCTCTCTGGGGGCATTCAAAACTCACCTGGTTCCTGTGTAACCTGCTCTGGGTTACCCTGCCTTGGCAGGGTGGTTGGGCTGGATGATCTCCAGAAGTCCCTTCCAAACCTAGTGATTCTGTAAAATACAGTGAAGAGGGAATTTGTATCACAACCACTTGCTTTGATGCAAAATTGTCAGTAGGATCACTTTTTGCCTCTTCCCCATGCTCTGTTCTTCTCCTGTTTTTCACAGGCAATTCAACAGGGGCTGTGATAGGCTCCAGGAAAAAAAACCCACAGTGCTGAAATTTTGAGTGTGTGCAGAGCACATCCCCTCTGCTCCTACTGTGACTCAAGGAGTGAGATGTGCTGGCAGCAGTGTGACTGGGTACATTGCTGCTTGTGGGATGGTGGCTTCCCCTGGGCTATGTTATGCTTGAGTGTAACGTTGTTATGAATTACTGGAGCTAAAATGCACGGGTGGCAGTAGAGTGGATGGGGTCGGGAGGGGCACTCCCTCTGGCAGTTTGGGTTGTGGATTTTACTCAGTTCCTCCCTCAGCAGCACTGGTTGCCTTATGGATTCAGTGATGTGACAGTGGCTGAGTGAGGACAGGCAGTGTCCCTTTCCTAGGCAGTGCAGGTGATCACAGTGCACACAAACAGAGCTGTGTTCAGGACAGCCCTGCTCACCCTGCAGAGCGGTGCTGGGTCAGTGGCACCTGAGGCATCAGGAATGCAGCTACCTTCCTGCCAAAGGAGCCAGTGATGAATGTCCTGGAGATGGCCTGAAAGCTTTGCTGAGAGTGGACGTCAGAATATCCCATCTGCATCATCTGGCTGCTTTGGGCTGCCATCTGTCATAGGCCATGGAATTGTTGCAAGTACAACTTTCTATTTTTAGTCCTTACACCCTGCCTCCATCCCTCTCCCAGGGGATCTCCTGGGATGTATTTATGAATGACAAGCAGCTTGTGTTTATTACTTAATCTATAAGAAGCAGGCTTAAAAATAGAATCTGAAACACAGAAGGCTTTTTTTGTACTTTCCTTGGCTCCAGTGAGAATGCTAACCCACTTATTCCTTTGTTTTGAGCAACTAATAAAAGCAACAGATGGGTTATGATTGATCACTAGAGGCATATTATAGATGTACTTTTGAGTACAACTAAATACAACTTAGCAATTGCCTCTATGTTAGAAACATATAAAAAATTATTCATGCACAAAAATATTTGGTAAAATTCAGAATGAACTGATGTAGGCTCTGTGTTGAAGATTAAACATATAAAGGTGTTAATTGAAAAGCTCTATACTCTGCAAGTTAGAAAAATTGGAGTGCATAAATTTATATAGCAAGCAGATTAAAAAATATTCCTTGGAGCTATACTTTCTGCACAGGCTCTCTCAACTTTATTAGTTCTGCAAATATTTTGTCATGATATATGAAGGAGTTAGACGCATTAAGAATCTGACGATGCTGGGTTTGTCCAGATATGAAAACCTTACAAATGTGAGTAATGCTGTTTTATTTTTTATTTCTTTTTTTTTTTTTTTTCTTTTGAAAGATAGTGTTATGAAAACGTTTGAGCAAGATCTATTATTTGAAATTATTACATAAATCATAAAGATGCACTTTGGCAATTGCAGTCTGGAAAGGTATATGAATATTCTTTTAAAAAAGCTAAGGATGTTGAGATTTTAAACTAATAATTCTTCCACATAGATACATACACACACACATATATCCTCTAAAATCAAAATATGAATAAAACCTCAGTAGTATAAATATGCAATCATTTATCATTAAATCATAATAAGGCTTCATTGCATGAGGGACATCTAATGAAGAACTATTTTTCTTTTAGCAGTTTGCAGAATGTTGGAGCACAAAAAAAACCCAGTAACAGAACGGGGAAAGTAGTTGTGAATTGAGCATGTCCATATGAAATGCACAAAATTATTCAGTGTTGAGGAATATTCTGGGTACTGGTGGCTGGGTGTGCTGCACGTTGTGCTCTGGCTGGGGGGAAGTGACTGGAGCCCCAGGCAAACAGCTGTGAGTGCCATTTACACTTCAGTGCTTTTCAGCAGTTCACCATATTAATCATCAGCCTCTAACATCCAGAGGTTGGTGAGCTCCCTGAGAGTGTTCTGTGGGTTCACTGGCAGCTGCATTGCTTCTTCTTCACTGGTTGGTGGAGCCGCAGTTTACGTCAATGAATTTTAAAAACTTTATTTTGATCTCTGGTATATTTATCAGTATTAGACATACTGTGCTTAATGTTGCTGATTCCATTTTAGCACTTGCTGTCTGCTTGATCTGCTGCTTGCGTGTGTTATCCATCTGCTTCTGAAAATTTTATCACAACTTTTGCAAACAATGGAAGAATTAGAGTCAACTTGGAGATTTCTGAGGAGAAGCTACAGGGGGCAAGGAGCTGGAGAATATAATGCAAGAATGCTTTAAATCCAAGTTGAAAAACTACTGTTCAGTAAAAACAATAAAGAGGCTATTAAGGAAAATTCTGCTGAGCTTCCAAACCATTACATTTTAGATTGTACATTTTATTTGTGACAATCATGTAAAAATTTTGTTTGTTTTAAATAGAGAAGAAGCTGGATGTCACACCTCCAATAGAATCTACAAAACCTGAGTACAAGTTGTCACTTCTAAAAGAACCTTAGTTTTCCCCATCTTAACTAGTTATATCCCTCCTCTTATGGAAGGACACATTACAAAAACTACAATAAGGATTTTTTTTTCTAGTTATACCCTTTGGCAATTTTGTTATTTTTCATGAAACATTTTTGATGCTGTCATAATTATCCACATAATCACTATGTCCTACTTGTGCCTTCTGTCTACTACTCTTGCCCCAGGCATCACTGGAAATAGAAAAGAAATGTGAAATAGCTTGTGTGGATACAGAATCTTCAGAAAGGACAGGCTGGGAAGGTGAGGAGGAGAGGGTTAGCTTAGTGCTCAGCTGTGGGACAGGTACTGGGTCTGTTCATAGCTCATGGGTCAGGATCAGAGGGGTGGCCTAAGTGGGCTTATAGTAGGTCCCTGTTACACACCAACAAACATATTTTGTATTTTTATGAAGTTTACTAATAGTGTGGGTGTTTTGCACAGTTTGAGCTGCCTAGCTAACTCCAGAGCTTTAATCTAAAAATAACGCAAAGCGGACTAAATTTGAAAATGTTTGCTTTGTAAATACATTTGATTATGAAATCTCAGTAAATCTCTGAAATTCTGTATCTTTTCTCTGCAAGACTTCTTTGGGCATTTGAAGAAGAACACACAGACAGGTTATTTGTACAACATAAGAAAGCAAGTCTCAGCAGAGGATTTCTGCTAGTCTCACTTCACAGAATGTATGGTACACAATGATGCATATGCAATCAAAGTTTGTCTGATGCACAAATTAAGCTATTGCCTTCACAGAGTGGCCTTTCCAAACTATTAAAAATGTTACTTAAATTACATTGAAATAGTCTTTATAACTTTCAAATGCATTGTTGTGCAACAGTTTGCAGTCAGAAGACATTAAAAAAAAATTCACTTAGCCCCATCCCTGGCAGTGTTCAAGGCCAGGCACGATGGAGCTCTGAGCAACCTGGTCTGGTGCAAGATGTCTCTGCGTGTGGCAGGAGGGCTGGAATAAAGTAAACTTTAAGGTCCCTTCCAACCTAGAACCATAAAATGGTTTATGATCATTTCAAGGACTGAAATCAAACATGCATTTTAATAAGGGGGAAAATAATCCAATCCTGTACTGTACACTATAAAAATAGATGAGAACTACTGACTATTATATTAGAATATAAGCAAACAGGCCAAGAAGAGAATGAACTGGTAACGGTATAAAGCTTACTGTTTACTGATTAAAGCACTGTACATATTAATTATATATTGTTTGGAGTAAACTCAGTAAATTTTAATTGAAGATCCTTAAAAATTATAAAAGTAACTTCACTTCTAGTTTTGCATATAGTATATCTCACAACATTTCCTTTTGAGAAATTGAAGTGAGGGAATAGATAATCCATAACTATATCGAGCAACTCATATTTTAAATTTTCAAATTAAGATTCTGTATGTTGCTCCTGTGCACATGGACATATAAAAATACATAGACATGAAACATATGTTCTATGTATCTGGTACTTTCTTCAGTTCATTTTCTAAAGTAATGCAGTAGTTGAATTTCTGATATCAGGGCTGAATGTATGACTGGCACACAGTGTACATGACATTCTGTTCACTCAGTTAATGGCTTCAAGGATAGTTTAACCAACTATTACTGGCACACAATGCACATGACATTCTCTTCCTTCAATTAATGGCTTCAAGGATAGTTTAACCAAGTGTTTGAAGAACTATACACCAAGATTAAAGATATGTATTGAATAACTTTTTATCTCTTAAATATAGTCACCTGTTTTTATAATAGCATAAATCAAAAAGCAAGGTGGGGTGGGAATATTGGTCTCAAAGCTGGGAAAAAAATTTAATGTTTTAAAACTGAGCAAGTACCTTCCAACAGTCAGTTTACAAAATATCAAAATTTGATGACACTTTTCTAAATGCAGTGGAAAACAAATGAGTAAACATGAAACATGATTTTCATAGAATATTTTAGTTTTAAAGGTGGTTCTCAACTGACATCCAGCTCACAGCAGCACTAGTTTCAGATAGAGCAAATTATTCTGTCTTTCATTTTATGAGCATCATATTTTATGTGGAAAAAGAGGAGGGAAGGTAACTGAGAACTTTGTAGATACAGCCAGAAGAGAAATGCATGGTCTGTGTGTTTGCTTCAGGTTACAGGTCCCTTGCTTCTGTGTCCAGGCCAGTCAAAGGGGCCACCTCAGAAATTTTTTATCTGAAGGTTTCCCCAGTTTGAGCTGAGTTTTCCAGATTCTTCAGGCTCAGTCTCCTAGTCATAGTGAGGGAGATGTTTGCTTGGGGTTTTCTGATCACTTTGATTGATAGAGCCAGCTGACAGACTAGAACAGCTTTAAAAGTATTTCAGCTTATTCAGCCAATTTACAATACTGATGTGTTGTACTGAGTAGAATCAACTCACCTGATGTTTGTTCCTTTAGGCAAGTCATTCACTCCATCCTTATTGTTCACTCTGCCTTTCTTATATGAGCTATCATGCTTAGTGCTTTTCAGATAAATCATTTTATTGGAAAATAGCTGAAGAGTCACAGAGATTGTAATCTCCTTCTGCTAGGGACTGTTTGAGTTACTGAAGAATTGGGTATCAGTTGTTTCTTGAAACTCCCGGAGCTCTCAGCTGTGTACCCTGGTGGTTGTGAGCACATTCCTTGGCAAAAAAATCTGCTTACCACCTTTGGGCAGATGGGGAGCCACTCACCCTTCATTTTCTGCTTGAATTTCAGTTTGTCATTTTTTGTTTGCAATTTTCCATTTCCAAAGATCTTTTCATGATCACATCTCCCTCCAGTTTAGCAGCAGCTCTACATCTCATTAAAGCAGTTTATATTTCTTGCGCCTCTTTAATAAAGGTCTTACAAAACTGGACTGGACATTACTAATGAACTTCATCACACAGCATTAGCTATACCTCTCAGCAGATGCTTTGAACTTTTGTAATTCTCTCTGAGCCTTTCTACATCATGGAACACCAGTCCCAATGAGCATGGAGTGTTTCTGAAACACTTTGTTATGTGCATCAAATACTTTGCTAGTTGGATGTAAACTACACAAGTTATTACACAGAAATTGCTCATTTAATAGGCCTTTCACCTCTTTTGAAAAGACTTCTCCATCTCAGAGTAAGTAATAATTTCTTTGCATGTGCAATTCTTGCTGTGACTGCCAGTAAGAGCTCCACCCATACGTTGTTTTTTTTCAGAATCTGGATTTCATCCGTGAGTATCTGGTCTCAGGCCAGGCAGTTAATATCAAATAGTTTGCAGCAGAAACTCTCTGTTATAACTCATAGATTATGTAATGAAAAGAGTGACTTGGAAATGGAATGTCCTGAATTCCTTGGCCATCTCCCTCAGCCATCCAGTCCTCAAGACACATTTGCATTTTTATTTACTTTCTGAAGCGCTGATAGCCCTAATTTTTCCCGAGATCCTCTTAAAGTTATAGAGTTTTGGGAGTAAAAGATTTGTGTGTTGGATAATGAACTTTCAACCCCATATGAAATGATGTAATGCAGTTAAAAACTGCTCTTGAAAGAGACTGAGGTGGATATGCCTCATTCCAAATGTGGGTGACTTAAAGGGTCCCATTATGGAAAAATAAATGGAGCTTCATACTCATAATTACTTTAGCTGACATGTTTAGCTGAGCAGCAATAAAACATACATCATCTTAATATATATTGTTAATCTTGCCAATGATTTATACCATGCAAGCTAAAATTACCTCACCCAGTTAGAGAGAATGAAGTCAGTGAAAAGCAGCTAAGGATAATTATGCTAGACAAAGCTAGCAAGTAGGTTTTTCACTGCTTAATACATGCTATCATAAATTATTTAAATACTGAAAGACAGCATGAAATTCCTTTCTTTTAACCATAATTGATCCTGCTGTGGATGTGTTCAAACAAAAAAGGTATTTCAGATATTTCATAACGGTAAATAAAAATGGTTTTATTTCATTTGGAGAACTGTATTAGAAGATATTAGATTTTGGAGTAAGATCTCAAGCCTTGACATTCTTCTGATAAATCATGAATGCAAAGCAACAAACAGGAGAACTTTGCTGTTTGGGGGTTTGCATCTGAATACAGTTGTGTCTGTACTGCTTGGGAGAGAAGATTTTTGTTTAGGTGTGTTTCTTGCAGTCTTTTCTAATCTGAGAGAAATCAGCCTGGTGATGACAGGAATTTGTAATAAAATAAAATCATGTATTCATCTATCTTTTCTCCTTTTGTATTTAAGATGATTATTCTTTAGATAAAACATACAGAATTTATACCTATTGGGATATTTTCAAGCACTTTAGCATAAAAGGAGATAATTATATTTTATTGTCTAGCAATATCCTTCTCTTCAATTTGGCCCTCAGGGCAGTTTTTGTAGCATCATTGTATGAGATGGGCTTGTAAGGTTCGTATACATTTTTAAGGACTCCATAATGAAAATCAGATGAGCAATTTCACTAAAAAAGAAAAAAAAATTCTAAGATTTAGAGGAAAAGAAAATCCATATGTTTTTAAGTCTTTTGTCATTGTTTATCATATTGTAGCAACTTGGAGCAATATCTTAGTCCAAGATTTCAAACAGAACATGGTTGGCTCTTTAGTCATGGTTGTGCAAATGCTTAAGGTAACCATCACTTATGTTCTTTATGCCAGTGAACACAGGAAAACACCAATTTCTTCAAAACTGAGGCCTGATTTAATAAGCTGTTTCTGGTTACTCCAAGATTTTGTTTATGACTGAGCTGTAAAGGATATGCTCCTATGCAAAGCTAATTTTTATGAGGTGTTGTGCATT
Source organism: Muscicapa striata striata (assembly GCA_030060385.1). Taxonomy (NCBI): domain Eukaryota; kingdom Metazoa; phylum Chordata; class Aves; order Passeriformes; family Muscicapidae; genus Muscicapa; species Muscicapa striata. The sequence goes on from JAREIS010000233.1 coordinate 238,505, forward strand.
GAATTTCTATGCTGTCAGTGGAACACAGGTGCATCTGTGTGCTCGTTATACAGGCCACCAATTTGCTGTGGTAGATAAGGCCATAGAGGTTAAATGTTTTGTCTGCAATATGATGAATTGTACAACAGGAAAGAGAATTGCATTACACAAAGATGTGGGATGAGAAATTGAGATGGAATTGGAAATCTCTAGGAAGCATTTGGATGTGCAGTACTGAGAAACAGGAAATCCTGAACCTGTTCAGCATGAGCATAAATATCTATGAAAGAAAATTAATTTTAAAGTGGACAAAGTATTTGGATTTTAAAACTTTAATTATTCTGTTTCTGGATGATCTTAGATGAGACAATTAACAGTACTGAAGGACTGAATATTTGATTGGTTTCTTATACAGCTGCTTAACTACAGGTTTTAATTTGGTTTATAATTTATAGTTTTATAAAGCATTTTAAAGACATCAAATATGAATGCATTTTGGGTCCCAGTGTAGGCGATGGAAAGGAAGATTGAGGATGGTCAACACCTCAGAAACCCAAATCTCTGAAGAGCCATTTGAACATGGAGCTACTCCCAGCCAACAGTAACATCTGGATTTCACAACAGCTTAAATAACTTTCCAGATGGATGTTGCTTATGTTCCCATTTCTGTAGACACAGTTGACATTGTGAAAAAAGAGTGAGAAGCTTGAGGATTTGTTTACAGCATCTGTATAGTGCTTGCCTTGTTCTTAATGGCAAGTCATCCATTTCATGGAGCTTTAGGGTCATGGAATTGTCATGGTTGGAAGGGATCTCCTGAGATCATCTAGCATAACCCCCTGCTCAGGCAATTTAAATCTGTTGGCAGGTGTCCTGGTTTTGGCCCAGAGTAGCAGGAGGTGGAATGGCCAAGACCATAATGTTACCTGATACCAACTTATGTCATTGCCAGGAGTGGGGGAAAGGGATGCTCTCTTTTTTTCTGAGATGAAGGACATTCTTTTGCAGTGGGGAAAAAACATGGTATGGTGGGGAAGAGTTAGATGGCATTTGTTGTATTTTTCTGTCTAAATAGTTTATTTATCTTATACCTTTTGTTATATTGTTACTGTGAGTTTTCTTATCTCATTGCGGTTTCCAGTAAATTGTTCTTATCTTAATCCGTGATTTTCACCTTTTATGCCTCCAATTCCCAGCTCCATCCCCGGACTAGAAAGGGGGAAGGGAAGGAGGGAAGGTAAGCAATCAGGCAGTGTCTGGTTTGGGAGAATCCTGGTAGGGGCACTAAGTGGGGAGAATCATTCCTAAACCACAACAGTGTGTTAGCTATGGATAGGAATCTCATTTGGTTTCTGAAGATGTTGTATTGAATGTTGAATAGAGAGCAATATTAACAGTGTCTTGAATTCAGAAGGGAGACATTACTAATCTGCTGGATGCATCACACAGTAGGACCTTGCTGGGGAAACAGGCAGAAGGCAGAAGGCTGCTGCAGCCCAGTGCCAGGCTCTCTACTGGACCCTGCTTGGTGTGCATGGCTCAAAGAAACATCATTTATCCTTCATGTGCTCCTCTCATTTTAAAGTTTCTGGAGCAAGCTGAGGGCAGTTTGTCCAGCTCAGGAGGGCAACGTTTGTACAGAATGGAAGTGAAGGTATGTATAAGTGTTTAAAGAGTGCAGCATGAGGATTTTTAGGGGTTTGTGGGATTAGAAAAACTTCTGGGATAGCACCGAAGGGCTGAGTATGCAGAAAAAGGCAGAACTGTTGTAACTTTATCCATACTGACTTTTGGCTCTGGTTTTTGAATTGAAACCTCCTCCAAACTTTGCTCAGTTTGCAGCCCAAAAGATGTAGGGAGTAAGCAAAAAATGAAGCAGTGTGGACACTGAGGGGTCTGATGCACAAGTTCATTTTCTGGCCCTCAGTTACTTACCAGTGTGGATGTTTTCTGTGAAGTTCAAACCTAGTTAAAATAATATTTATACTGCAGCATAAATAATAAGTAAATAGTAAATTAATTTCTTCTTCCTATAAGTTGTGGTTTTGATTTCAGAAAACTTATGTATCTTCAGCAACATTACTGTCTGCTCCTCGCTCAGGGTTGCATATGACATGACAGATACCAATGGCCCTGTCCTAAAGATCTCTACATTTAAATATTAATCTTGAAGACAAAATTTGAGTGTAAACTGTGCCCTTGGACACCTTTGTGCCTTCAAAGCTATTTAGAAGGAACCAGTACTGTACAGAACATCTGGAAGAAAAAAAAATTCAGCAGTACATGGGGTATAGACTTGTGGAAGGTAATTTGGAAATGTTGGTGTTGTATTGGTGTTTCTTCAGAAAAAATGCACAGCACCTCTTATTTTCAGAAGGAAATGAAAGTAAGCTGAAATGTACACCTGCTGGTGTAGAGAAAATGCTGTGCTCCTACCCAGGGTAGTCATGGATTGGATGCTGTTGCTGTGCCATGGAGCAAGCAGGGAATGCACTCACTAGATCAATCAGATTGCTCTCTTTGGTATTGTTTACAATAATTGTTAATTAGTTTCCTAGGATAGTACCTCATTTGCGGTCAAAATAAAATGTACACCAGATGGAGAGAAAATGAATTCCAAAGCAGTAATCTATTCATATACATAATTATTCCTTGTAACTCTAATGGTGGTGGTTTTGGCTGTTTAAACTCCAGCAACAGATAGATCAAGCAAATGACATTGCTTAAACACTATTCAGGGTTTTACTGGGTAAACCATAAACAACTGATATATGATTGCTTTTTGACTGGCTTTTTTCATGTGTTTTAATTTGATATTGTGATTAACATTTTTTCATTTGGAGACTGAGTTCAAATTTTAAAGTAGCAGAAAATTTTTGGATGTGCTAAAAGTGTCACTTCTAATATGTTTCAGCATTTTTGCTTTAAGTTCTGCCTTTCCTTAGTTTTGAAATTGGCTTTTCAAATGTGATATATGGGTGCCCTGACTTAAATACATTCTTCAAAATGAAGATAAAATACCAGGTTTGGAATGTTTTTAGGGTTTCACTTTGTTTTCTCTTTTTCTAGAACAACATTAAACTTTAAGAGTCTATTAGAACTCATGGAAAATAGTGAGAAAGCATGAATTATTTTATCTTTAGAAATGCCATATCTATATTCTGCCCATGCTTTTATTCCTGTGGGTTATTAAATTTGGAATCAAGATTATCGTTACTTTCTTTTATGCTAAGAATCTGATCATTTATGTCATTTCTCTCTCCCCTAAAATTAGAAGTTTTGCTGTTTCTCACCCTTTTGAAAGAAACATGTTGTTACAAAGACAAAACTGATTCAGGAAACATATTCCGAAGTATGTAACTAGTGAGTAATTTCAGTGGGAGTTTCTATGTGCTTGAATTTAATGATCTGCTTAGCAGTTTCTTCAACTGAAAATTTACTTATTTTGAAATAATTCTTGTATGTCTACTACTTCTATAGTAGATGATTTTAAGGATAAGTAAGTCAAAGTTCCATAAGGAGGTGCAGATTTTTTTTTCTTATGTGGATTTTTTTTTGGTGCTAGAATAAAGGATTGCTGGAATGCAGACATTTCTGGAGACTTTTGGCTCTGTGATGGAGCCTATGGGGACTTTGGTCTTGACTTTTTTTTTGTTTTGAACAATGAAACTGGCTGAGAGATGAACTTTTATACTGCTGTACAAATTGTGAGGGGTATCTTGGCTATGCTCTAAATATTCTCTCACCTTCCTGAATCTGAGTATTTCAGTTAGAGTGTGTTTAAAGAACCCTTAATTCTATTTTGGCTTTTTATGTAGAAGAAAAATGTAAAAATGATGTACTAAATTCATATCCCCAGCCCATTAAGATGACATTAAGGAGGCCACAGTAAGTGCCCAAATATATGGAAGTGACAAAACCAACAAAACCAGAGCTGGTGAGGGGACTTTATTTGTGCTTTGCCCTTAAAGGTCTTTAGAAATCAACATTTTATGTGCAATCAGATTGTACTCCTGAATACAGGAAGATCAGAGTATTTTCATAACTGTCTAGTCTAAGATATTACATAAAACATGATATAAAAGCCAATTATTTAAAATATATAAAGAGATCCTATGAAGATTTTATTTTTTACATTCATCTAATTTATGTAATGTATGGGATGCTTTTCTGTTGGGATTTAATAAATCAAAATCCATCTATGACAAGGAGAATAGCATATTAATGAAATTTATACAATGGTGTCACAGAGCAAATATTCACATGAATGCTGGCACAATGTCTTGTCTGTGTAGGAAGACATCCACACATACAGGTTAAACATTTAGAAACCTTGGGAAAATAAATGCACATAGATAATTCTGTTGAACATTTAAAAATATCTGTAATTTATGTACAAAAATAGTTTTGTCCAGGGTTTATTGTTAAATAAATATTGTACAAATTCTACTTTAAGCTGAAATATTTCTTCTGTTTTCTTTTTCAAAAGCAGTTTCATTACAGCATGAAGTTTCACAGTGTTTCCTGTCTGATATTATACAGGCATTGGCTTAAGTTGTTGACTTTTTAAATAACACAATTTAAAAATACATGTGCAAATTAATAAGACAACATCAAAGTGGTAGATACTTTTATACTGGCAGACAGGGCCTCATTTATCAGCCACTGGGACTGAGCATGGCTTGAGGCAGCAGAAAGTCAAAGAAGAGTTGGAGAATAGAATCATGGTGCAGCAAAGTGGGTGCTGTCTCTAACAGCTGCCCAAACCTTTGGGCTCCAGTGTAGGTTCTCATTACTCCTTTGTAATTTTTTACAGTTTGTGTAAAGGATGCTCATGAGACATCTTTATCTTCTCATGAGCTGCTGAATAACATTTCCTTCTTCCATTCAGAGAGCATCTGAAATGCAAGAGAGGATCATTCACAGAGCTCCTCTGCCTGTGATAGTTGTTCATGGCAAATGTGTCAGTGCAGAGAGGTGAAATTAGTCGTTTCTCATTCAAAATGTATAAGTAAGCATGCCAGATTCTTTGAAGTCTGGAAAGGCCTGAAAATTCTCTCTGAGTTAATCAAAGTTTCTCCCTCTCATTCTGGTAACTAAGTTTTCTGTAGGAATTGTCCTGAGGTGTGTTTTGAAGTAAGCTGGGTTTTTTTAAATGACTGCATCTTGGAGGAAGTTTCCCCTCTCTCCAGTGTACTCCTATTACAATTTCAGCAGTGGCAAAATTAACTCAAATTATAGTTTGAAACAACAAATATGTGCTATATATGCCTTATTTTATACACTGTTCTGCCTAATGTCTAACCTAAAAATATTGCATATTTCTGAATGAATGATGCATTTGAGGGAAGTAATTCTACCCTGGGAAAGTGTGAAACTGATCAGTGATTAAGAAACCCCCAGTGAATAATTGCATCAGTGCATTTGAGCACATGGGGACAGGTTTTAACAGGATGGAAGGGAAATGCCTGTATAGAGTATGGGAGCCAGAACAAAGAAATCTTGCATAAGAGGAGGAAAATTATTTGTAAATCAGCATAAGAAAAGACAAAGGCAACACAAGAACTAAAAAGTCTAAATTTTAGAAGCAGCAATGGGAAAGGAAATATGAGGGGAATAAAAGAAATTGTTTTGTCATTTGCAAAGATCAGGAGCTAAACAAAAACGATTGCTAAGCACCCAACTCAGCAAACTACCCACCCATATGCTCAAGTGCATTTTTACTTGACAAAGCACTCCACAGCCAATTAAGCAATCACTGAGGTCAGGAGAAATCTTTCCATAACAGCTATGAGAATTTAATCTCTTAGATTTTATTCCTTTTTAATTTAGTAACATGCGGATTTTGTGTTCCCATTTTTTATGGGATAGACAAAATGAGGCTGAGACAAAGATTTTTATAGTTTCTATGTAAAATTTAAATGCATGTATAATGAAAAGCACTGTCTTCCTGTTTACTTTCCAAAAAGTATTTGAAAACGTTGCATCAATCACTGGGCTTCTGTTTTGGTAATATATCTTCAAAATAGATGGTTTGAAGTATGTAGGAGAGAAAAGTGGCATGAAATTACCTTAGTTGTCTGTACTCCCTCTCCATGACTAGGGAGAGTGTTAACTTCGTAAGGTCTGGAGCTATCTAGGACATATATCAATTATTTGGGAAAAGGTAAAGTTCTGCAACAGTTGTTCAGTAGCAGTGGCACAATTCTCTTTCCCTGATGAGCATCCCTGCTCCCTCAGACAGCACAGAATAGTCTATGCCAACCATCTTTATCAGCTGTCCTCCTCCCTCTAGTTAGTGCCATGCTCATATTCCTAGGAAAAACAAGATGTACTATGTTGTGTGATGTAGTAATTGCTGTAGAGACCCAGGATCATGTTCAAAACCTTGAGATGTTTACTGAGACTACCTAATTTACTATTATCTATTGTTAAATTGTCTAATCTAAGTAACAGCTGATAATTAAGAAAGCACAAAACTACTTCATCAATAAGGTCATCAGCAATCATATCAGAAGAGAAAAAGAGTATATCCTAATTAGCATGTGAGGCAGAGTTACAAAGACATTTTCAAGGTCACCTAGAAAAGATTTTTTTTTCCTGTAAATATAGATCAGTAACAATTAGGACAAATTGTCCAAATCATAGAGTAAAGGGCATGCAAGCGTGATTGTACATGGAATTACTTTTTAAATAATCAATTGTATAAAATAGTACACACTTGCATGACATGGACAAGTAGCAGCAATTGGTCAGGTTTTCTTCTCAATTCTGTAATTTTATGCAAATTAAAATAGGCTGTGGTTTGGGATTTGGGGACTATGGAGCAGTGTAATGGGCATTTTGAATAAAATATGTGGACTTATCTAGATGGCATATATGAATTGAGCAATCCCTTTTTTTTTTTTTTTTTTTTTTTTAAATACATTTTAATGGGTTCTTAAGCACCTGGCATGTGAGTCATGGTGTTCTGGTGTTCTCAGCTATCCAGCACCAGTGTACCAGTGGGTTGTTTTTGTTCCTTTGCTTTGGAAGAAATTGCTGAAAGAGTAGCAACGTTCCTGGTTTCAGGGCACTTGGCAAGTATACTGGGAGATTTAGTTTGAATTATTTGTATACTTTTGAAATTTGGAATTATTATATTTTTATAACCTATGGGTGCATGTATGGGGAAGTTTAAAATACATTCTTTCCAGCTGAAGGATTTTGTGTGTGTCTAGTCACTAAGTTCCAGGAAAGGATGAGAATTTTTTTTGAGGTAAGCAAGATAGCTCAGTGCAGCTGTTTGTTGTGTGACTTTTCTGAGGCTACTGGCTTGTATTAGTGAAGTCAGTTAGAAAATTAATATTCTTATGTCTCTATATATAATATTCTTATGTCTCTATATATCTTTCATGCTTATTTCTGGAACTAGTAAAAGCTGATGTTACAATTAGTATTATTATTAGTACAGATCTTTTTGTTTACTCTTTAATTTGGCAGAGTGGATTTCCTGTATACTGATGATTAAGTCAGTTTGGCAAACAAGAACTTTGGGGTAAAAATCATAAAGATTTTTTGGTCTCAAGTTTGAAAGTAACTCTTTTTTTATTCAGTATCCACTGTTCATTCTTCATGTGAAAGTTTCTGTTAAGTGTTCAGACTACCAGGTAGTAGTCTCATAAATATATTTTCAGATATTTTAAATTACAATGAGGTAAGAAAAGACTGAGTGGATATGTTAATGCTTTTAGATGACTTATTTTCAAGAATGGTTTTAGCTTTCCCACAGGCTGCATGGAATTTGCTCAGCTGTGATCTCAGAATTCTGTCAGTTTTCTGTCTCTGAGGGCAGGAAGATATTAGCTACTTAAATACTAAATTTCAATTATTACACTTCATAGACTTTCCTTTTTGAATGGCTGTACTTTCTGTCATGTGTTGTAAAATCTATTACCACTGTGGTTTATATTATGACAGCCTACAGATCTGGATTAATATGCTGCTTTATAAATACACTGTTAACTTAGTTTCCTCAGTGAGGTAATTAAGTATCTGTTTCAGCAGGATGAATTAAGTTAACAAGTGAAGTATATGGACCCTCTAAAATTGCAGGTTTTTCTGATTAATGCTTTCACTGACTGATGTGTGACTCTAAAATACTTAACACCACATTTTTTTGTAAGAGAGGGTAGAAATGAGGCTCTTATAAGTTTTTGCATGGGGAGAGAAGAGTGTGGTATTTTATCACAGGATGCAAAAGAAGGGATTTCATCTGATGAAGAGTCTGGAGGCAAGGTATTTCTGATTACTCAGATAGTGACACCCTCTCGCTTTAGATTGCCAGAACAAAAAAATTACTATTGAAGAAAGGCTATATATTTTGGGATAACCTGTGATTTAGTATTCATTCACTGCCATAAGATGACATAACCCTCAGCAGAGAGGAATGCAGTGAGGGGGTTATGCACAAGAACAGTTTGTCCCTCCTGAGCAAGGTCCTGTGCAACTTGATCTGGCTTTGAAGTTATCCATTCTTTGAGAAAGTGTTTGGATGAGATGGCCTTCAGGTGTCCTTTCCCTCTTAAATTATATTCTGTGCTTCTAAGGATATCTGGAAACAAAGTCCTTCAAGAATGCTTGTTTCATGATGCTAGTTCTCAAATCATTCTCTCCTGAGAATTCTCTTATCCATAATCAGTGAGCCCCTAAATGTTCTGTGATTGATGACATTTTGTTCATTCAAGTAAAAGGTAACTTGACAGGTTGCACTTTTTGAACATACTTATATTTTGGACCTATCAGCTGTTTGTCTGACTGTTGCACCTGAATTCCAGGGAAAACAGAACCCTGCCATGGGAGGTGTTAAGGAAACTTTCCTGTCTGACCCCCCAGGAGTCACTCAAGCAGTCACAGTCCCAGCAGCTGAGCTGGGAACAAGCCCCATCACCCAACCATGACTGCCCTGCAGGATTCCCTACATGCTCCACACTCACATACTCCACACAGGTTTTCTTACTGGCTTGACCCCCAGTCCCAGACCTCTGGATCCTTAAAATAATTTAATCATGGTGCAACAACAGAATAACAGCTTGTGCCTAGAAGTGGAGCCTGAATAAAGGATTCCCTAGGGCATTTACAACCTTACCTTCAGTGTGCAATAATCTGGGGTCTTCCTGCAGGTTCATTGGCTCCTGCTGTGTCTCTCAGTGTCAAGTCACCTGGCTGGTAGAGCTGACACCAGTGAAGATCTGCTCCTGTGGTGTGGTTACTCTGTTCCACAGGCTGCTGAGCACCCACCAGTCAATAAGATATGCAGGAGAAGGGGTCACTTGAGTTTGAATTTTTTGGTTTCCTAAGTTGAAAAGTTCTCCTTTATTTGTGTGGTTTATAGACTGATTTGTGCACTCAATAATCAGAAAATCTGGTTTACTCTCTCTGTCGTAACATTTGGTTAAGTGAAGAAACCCATGGCTATGATTTAAATATTTTTTCAACATGCATTTTTGATGTTGAAACCTTAAACAGCATTTCTCTTGCACAGACAAATCTATGTCAAGGGTAAGGGGTTACCACAAAATATTTCTGTTAAATGCCAGTGTCTGTGTATATAGATTTATGAATTTTGGCTGTCAAGATGTGTTCTCAAATATAAGAGTTCTTAAATCTGTTTCTAGTCCATTCTGTGACACTTAACCCAGTCTAAAGAGAAAAAAATAAGCTCTTTTTTACTAATTTGAAGGTAACCTTCAAACAGCTGCTAGAAACAACCTTAAAGGGAAATGAAAAATGACATTTTCTTTACAGATATTTTCCATAAGAAGTGGAGACTACTAAATTTCTTATTGTCTTTTTAGATATGCAAAAATTACCTAATATAACTTGCTTATAATATTTAAAAAAAAAAAATCATTAACACTTGTATAGCAATTTATTAGCAGATAGCTGTAAGGATGTCATCAGGAACAGAGTTTAAGAGGATGGTTGCATTATGAAATTTTTTTTTTTGCCTTTTCTACACTCCCTTTGCCATTCATTAGGTGTGCTCAGAGCAGACTGTGCCTGAGCATAACGAGCTCCCATTGTTCAGTACCTTGTTAATCAATCAGCTGAGCACCTGTCTTAAATTTCTGACCATCGAACACATTTGAAATGTAGTGAGTAAACTTCTTTTTTTGATGCTACAGATATCTGTTTTTCAACTAACTGTGTTAATAAACTGTATATTTAATATTATCCAGTTCAAGACCCATTGGAACATTGCTCCTGCATGCTGCAACAGCCAAAGGAAAATACCAAGTGGAGCCACTCGATGTCAGTGTTGCTTCACCGAGTTTTGCCTAGCACAGCATCCTTAAAAGTGCTGAAAAGCCCATTTAAAGAGAAGATGTGTAAGTAGAGCCCAAGCCTTTTGAGCCATGTCTGGCTTCTGTGTTGCCTCGATGTTACTGTCCCTATAGTCTTGTAAATATTCTGTATGATGAGGGATGGAGATTATAGCTTTATATGTTTCCTGAAGGGTAAGAATCTATCTTTGTCAGTTTAGGTCCACATTCAAGAAATTGGTGACTGAATCAGTACTATTGAAATTAATTATTACTGAAAATGCATTGCATCCAACTGTGGGAGTTAAATTGGCAAGCTTTGGAGTTTGTGAATTTTGTCTGGCTTTGATGCAGCAGAATTTGAGAGGGGAAAGTTATTTAAATATCAGTAATAGATGATTTGCATACTTACACATATGCTCCTTCTCTGCCTGTTGTGGTTTAACCCAGGTTTATGTAATACCTGTGGTTGATAACCTACTTTTTTACAAATTCTCAAAACTCAGGAATGCTGTTTTGAACAGTGTGTATTTCTATCACTGTTTTTGTGTTGTTGCATTTTGTGTTGTTGCATAATTACAGTAGCTTCTATTATATTCCCATGTGCTGTGTTCTGCAATATATGAACTGCACAATTTGGTCTCTCTAAATTAGTTCCTACCACCCCCTTTTTAAGATTTGACTGTCATTCCTATCCAGTTGTGCTTTGTCAAAATACTTTAAATTTTTCATAGGAATAATTTGTCTAGGAATTTTATCCATAGTTGCTAAAGACAAGCCCTATGTGACCAAGATTTTTTGCCTGTCTTATTTTCATGTGTCTTTCATTTAGTATCACTTTAATCCTTTAGCCATATTTATTTGACAGAAACAGAGCAGTACCAAAACTGAGTTCATAAAAAACTGTGGTCAGGATAGAGACAAAGGATGAACAGGAATTAGTTTCTACACAGAATAAAAAGGTGAGGAAAGCTCAAACATTATGTATTAATAATATTAAGATCTAAATCATATATATGTTTTTGCCAGTGGCCAGACAGGAAGGTGCATGTAGCTTTGGATTAATGATAGCATGTACTTTACCCAGTGAGGGTGGAAAGGAGAACTTGAGGAAGTGAGTTGGATGCTCTGGATGCTCTTGGGGACCAAATGATGCACATCAGCAGGAGTACAGGTTTAGTTAGTTCACACTGTTTTAATGCTGGATATTTGAAGATATTTAGTTAAGTGATCTGTCTTCCTGAGAAGACTTACAAAGAGCAAGTCCCACTGCAGAATCACAGTGGTTAAGGTTGGAAGGGAGCACAGTGGGTCCTCTGGTCCAACCTCCCTGCTCAAGCAGGGCCATCCCAGAGCACATGGATAGGATTGTATGCAGATGGTTCTTGAATATCTCCAGTGAGGGAGACACCACAGTATGTTCCATTATTTCTATCTATGCCTGTCTTAGGTGTGAATATCTTCATTTAAGTTCTATGAGCATTTGTAAACATAAGTACAGTTTTTGAACTTTCCTGCCAGTTTATGTGAAGTCTAAAAGAACTTCTCATGCAAGAATCAAAAGATTTCCTACAAAATCTGCTTCCATATGAAGTGGGGTTTCGGGGTCCTCTGTCAGAGTTTGCCAGAATTGTTTCCTTCTGAGGTTTAAGTTGGAGTAATGTGTTAGATTTTTATATATTTTTTTAATCCCTTGATTAAATACCAGAGCTAGAGAATCAAATCTCCTTCACAAATCCACCATGTATATAAACTTCCCATATATGTAAATTTTGAAGAGCTGCTGAAAATACAGACTGCCCCCACAGAGGTTACCCCATTTATTTTTGGAACCTGTAAAACCTGTAAATCAGGTTTTAAAAGCCCACCATATCTGATCTATGATGCAATAAATATCTCCTTCTATATACTACCAGTATTCCAATTTTTGACTTATGGTAATTATCTTTTTAGCATTATACATAAATATTGTGCTACAATTATATTTTTATGCATTTCCAGAACAAACAAACAACTATGTGATCATTTGAAGATAGATTTTACTTATATGGGATTATCAAGAAAGCTAATTGTGATCCATCTAATATTACAGATGTGTGTGGGAATACACTGACTTAAATGTACAAAACTGAAGATTTCTCACACTTATCCTTTAGTGTTCCAGAAAATGAAGTTTTATTCACCTATTTCAGAGCAGGAGAGTGTCTCATAGTCCTGATAGCTCAGGTACATTATGACACAATTCAGCCAATGAGAAGCCTGCATAGCCCAGGAGTGTATAGATTAAAGATTTATAACTAATGAAAACCAGCTGATGGGAAAAAGTTTAAACACTGTGTGTGTGATACAACCTGTTTCCATTAGGATACTGAAGTGTTCTAACAAAATGGAGGGGTTTTTATGTTTCTTTAAGATTCAAAGGTTGTAATGTTATGTAGTGAGATATAGGCTTGTTACACATGCCTATGCACCAGTTTTTCCTTAAAATGTTGATTTCTTTGGGGGTTTATAACTTAAATGTTGCTTTATGTCATAGCTAACTAAGAGTATTTATTAATTTCAGAGTTACAATGAAGAATGTATTTCAATAGTGATGATGTTATCAACTTCAGATTTATGGATAATGCAGTTTTTTACTCATCAAAATAATTGTTGGGGTAAAACAGTTTCCACAAAAATCCCCCAGCAGCTGTGGGATGTTGCACTCATGCATGCACATACCCACAGAGAGATACCATCCCTTGTTGTTGTTGGGGGACAATAGTCCATTGATAATGGAAATCTTAGGTATTCAGATACTGATCTGAGATTGATGAAAACTTGTCCAGTTTAGCTGAATACAATTAGGAGGTGGAAAATCTCGATTATGGACTTCTTCAAACATTGCCACCATTTTGGTGTAAGAACTTTGAGGAATGGAGAATATGTTCTTGTGTGTTTAATGGTGGTTCTTTGGTTTCGTAATGCAGGTTTTTTGCCTGATTTAGAATATTCAGAACTTTTAGTAAACAATGATTAAAAAAAAGAGGCTAGGCTCTTTTACCCAAATACCTATATTTGGGTATGCTTGTGCACACACATATTTATGTGTAGAAATGTATTTTGATTTTTATTTCATGGTAAATACTGTTATAAGTTAGAGGTACTGAACATTTCATCAAAATGGAGCAGCACCTGACTGCTGAGTAGCTCTTGCTGTAGCTGTGAGAATTCCTGTCCACTTCTGACTATTGAAAGAAGGAAAAGATTTGTGTTGTGAAACACTTGGCAGACATAAATGCCTCAATTATGAAGTCCCTGAACTGCATTTTTAAATTAAAAAAAAAAAAAAAAAAAAAAAAGAAAAACAGAGAAAACCAAAACCACCAACCACAAAAAGAAAAGGAAAAAAATTATACTTAGAGGTTTATTCTAATGATCAGAAGATTACCTGTCTTTAAAGAGTGTATGTTGTTAATGGGTGCACAGGTCAAAATGTAAGGGTCTGTCTCAAGCTAAGAAATTCTTTCTTTCTCTTTCTTTTTTCTTTTTGCTTTTGCAGTGGTGTGGGACACATTTGTGGATATAGCTGAATGTTACTCAGTAGAATGAACTGATGCATTTGTCTTCATGCTGTTTGCATTTGGAAGCAGTCTCATTTTTCTAAAGTTGTTTTGGATGGAAAATGCTTCCGTTTTTTGGGGTTTTTTTGCCTTAATCTAAACAATAAAATGTAAATTAATTTCTATTTTAAAAAGGAAAATATTTAAAAAATATATTTATTTTTATTGCTTACTACAGAACAGTGATTGGGAAGACACTTCACCCATATGATGAGTCTTGCATTTCAACTTAAATTTCTTTGCCATCCAAAGATACAGAAAACATAGAGGAAAGCTTGCCATGTCCTTGCTCCATATCAGTCAAGGCATTTAAATGCCAAACATTTAAAGCTCTTCCATGCCCTTATCACTCTGTGTCTGAGCACTTTGTATCGTACACAAGGTGCATGACATTATTACAAGAACAAATGTTACTGTCTGTGCTGAGAGAGCCTTTGCTGAGGGGACAGCCAAGAGCAGAAAGGACTAGCTTTGAACAAGAATGATTGTCACAGGACTTTTTGGCACTGCCCACACAAAACCGACACCTCGGAGCCCCTCACTGCACTCTGAGCTTGTTACTCTTGAGGCTTCAGCCTGCAGAGAGAGTCTGTCTATGTTTCCAGCAGGACTTATTGCTACCTGATGTTCTGCATTTGCTACATAAATAAGTTTTTTGCTGTCATTTAGAAGACAAAATGCTGATGGAGTAAGACAAGTCTTCTAGCACGAGCTTTACTGAGGTCTTAATGTGCTCTGCCTGCAGACAGAAAAGCTCCCCCAGGAGAGACAAGGCTGCTCTCGTGGGCTTGGCAGGGAGATTCCTGCCCTGCTGGGCACTTCTTGCTCAGATTAGCATAGCCCAGCCTATATCACACACACACCCAGTAATACCTCATTTTGCCACTGGAATGAGGCCAAAAGCACAAGCATTACAGGGATATAAAGCGGGAAGTTACTGGAAAGAATCACAAACTAACGTGAGACTAGACCAAATTTTTGCAAACAGCAGAAAATGTGATCTTTGTTGTGGATGGTTCATGCATTTAATGTAGCTGTTTATATGATTGAAGCACTTAATAAGTGTTTTCATTGAGTAGAGTTACAGAACAGCTGCAGAAATCTTAAGTGCTTCTGTTCATATTTTTTTTTTTCTCTCTCTGTAGTTTGGAACTGAAAAATCTCAGAAGAAAACTGGAGACTGACAGAGAACAGGCTGATTCCTCAACTGTGTGCTCTCCTGACAGAGGCACTGCTTTTGTGGGGTAGGAATGATGACAGGGGCAAAAAGGAAAAGAAGCACAGTCTGGAGGAAGATCCAGGCTGTTAGCTTTGAAGATATCAAAGCCTGGTGTATGAGAAGGCTGCCTATCTTGAAATGGGTGCCTGCCTACAACTGGAAGGAAAATTTGCTGCCTGATACCATTTCTGGGATGATGCTAGCCATCCAACAGGTGACTCAAGGTACAGTTCACTCATTTCAGATTAATATTTTGTCTGGTCATATCTAATGCTGATTGAATATAAATAAAATTACAAGGAAAAATATACAGTCTTAACTCATTTATAGTGTGGATGTGCAAATATAGATAGAAATACATTGTGATATTGTCGTTAATTTCTGTGGAACTTTACTACTAATCCTATACCTTTGACGTTTTTTCAAACATTTAATATGGAAGGTGAGAGAGCAGTAACCCTTCATGCAGGATATGGTTATATACAATTTTTTATCTGTTAAATGACCAACTTTTTCTCTATTTCGCATGGAAAACAAAATACAGCTTACTGATAATCACACTGTAAGATATGCTATTCTGGAAGAAACATGTGCATGATACTATTACCTGTAAAATTCCAAAACACAGCAGGAAAAATTCACAACTTTCTGTACACAGAGTGCTCCTGCCAGAGACATTATCCAGGGAGAGGATCTGTGGCATCCATAGCTTGTATGCTGATTTAATGCTGTATTGCATTACCTGCCACACCTCTTTTCAAGCTGCAATAAAAAGTAGGGGTGGAGCTATACTCCATTTTACAGCTAAAAAAAAAAAAAAAAAAAAAAAAAAAAAAAAAAAAGGAAGGAAAAGGAAAAGCTTCCCAAACCCTACACAATGACCTGCAGAATTTTTAAGTTCCAGTCATCTTGCTTAATAAAATGATTGCTAAAAGGAAATAAATGCTTCTGTCAGTTTTTGATGTGCCTTTTATAGTGTCACCTTCTTATGACAATATCTTATATTGGTCTCAGACAAATCAGAGCATCTAATCTCAGATGGACTTTAATTCCTTCCTTCATGTGAATGACATCTATTGTTTCCTAACAGTCTTCTACATTAAGTATGCTTAACTATCATTCTTGTTGTTACATTACAAACACTCCTTTAATTGAATTATGCTGGAACTAGAAACAACAGATTTGTGTAAGTATTTGTGCTTTTAAAGTAATTAGGAACATCTGCATTGGCATGATTTAAGAACCTTAATACCATAACTCTGAAAAGTATCTAATTTCACTGGTATGTGTGTATACAACAAGTGTAATTAAAATGCTGCTAATAGCAGTATGTTGAAATTCATACTCAAATTCAAAAATGCTATGTTAAATAGCATTTCTGCAGCGTTGGTAGTTTTAGCCAGGATGTTCATGCTTGACTCTTGTGCCAAGAAGTTGTTTACTGCAACAGATAAATTTAAGACCCAGTAAAGACAGAAAATACAGGTTTGTGTTTTCTAGATTATTTTAAGTACTCTAGAAACAATTTTATACTGTTTAAAAATAAATACTTTGAAACTCTTGATCTGTTTTTTTTTTTTTTTTTTTCCTCTGCTTGCTACTTCTCAAGATTTTGGAATGATTTTAAGGGATGAAATAGGAAGAGAGTTAGAAACAAAAGCATTTTATCATGTTTGTGGTGCTTTAATTTGAATGCAAATATAAGCTCTTTCCCTAGTGTTGTAAGCATTCCAGTTACCAGAACTATCCTAATATTTTCACAGGAAGACTTAGACATGAGAAGAAGTTCTATTTTTTGTATAGCACAAAGCAAAAAATTTCAGATTTAGTGAGGTCCTATTGTCACTGTTTTCTTCCACCCACAAGATAAACCAAGAAATTTTGTAATGCAATGCAAGGCGGAAATGCTAATAATAGTAGGGAAAAAAGGTGATAATTGACTTGTTGAAATAGTGTCGACCTCAGCAACAGGTTTAAACAAATTCAAGTATAAGGAAATATACCTGAGTTATGGAAATATTTGGAAAAATGTACAGTTGTATTTGTATGCAGCAGTTTTCTGAGTGATGAAAGCTGCCAACTCCAGGGTGAAGAGCAGTCCAGTAGCTCGAGAATAATTAAGAAAAGCCTTCCAACTGAGCTGTGTTTTTCACAGTTGCCTTCTGTGGGATTTCTTACTCATCTGGTGTTGGTCATATTCAGGCTATTCAGGTTGGCAACTGCTCTGATCTGGTGTAATGTGGTTTTGTTCCAGCTTCTAATCTAAATTTTAGATAAAATTGCTGGTTTCTCTTTGTATAGTAAGGAAGTCACTGGAAGTCACTGTCCTTTTTGTGTCGTAGTGAAAGTAAGAAAACTGGGCTGGGAAAGAGGAGACTGAGGGGTGGAGTGAGATGGAAAGTAAAGGCATGGGATTATCATGATGTGCTGCTGGGCATCTGTGATGAAAGAGTCATTGCTGAAACCAAGCAGTCATTCTGGAAATGTACTAGAGTTGTTTCATTGTCTGCTAAAAATAATAAATAAATATTAATTCAGGAGTCACAAAATTCAATGCTCTTTACCTATTGAGGCAATACTTCTCTCAAGTACTTGTATTGTCTCTGTATGTATCCTCCAGTTTTAGAGTCCTTTGTCTAGAGTATGGAGACAGAAGGTCAAAGATAATTATGTTTCTAAAAATTTTTGAAAATATCACGAAGGAAAAAACCCCTACAAGTTCTAACAAAAAAAAGCCCTTTCAAATACACCAATTGGTGCAAAGGTCCAGCTGGTTGCACAGTCTCAGTCTGCAAAGCCAGTCAGCCACAAGTCAAAACCAGTAAAGGAAATCAGACTTCATCAGTTCTAGCTATTTAATATTAGTTCCAAATGTAATTTAATAATGTTAACATAGAATCCTTATTCTTACTTTGATACCTAAGGTTGAAAAAATATGCTTGAGTCTAAAATGAACATCTAAAATTATGCAGTCTTGAAGTTTGCTAGATACTGTAATAGGAAGTGAAGAAATTTGAGGTTTTATGTTTTGGTAATCACTACGTAATTTGTCTCAAAAATTTCTCAAAACTCTGTTACTGATAAACCAGAGCAAGATGTCTCTAAAGTGACAAACTAAATCCCTAATTTTCTTGCTGGATTAGCATTCATTGCTCTCTTCCCTTTCCTTTTAAAATTTATTAATAGCCCATCAACAGTCATTCTGCAAAGAGTCTCCTTTCCATTTAATTCTGTATACCTCATCCTTGCAAACAAATTCAATTGTTAGATCCATGTAGATGTCTCATAAATGCATAAACTTCTTTTTCTTTTCCTAATCAAAATCATTCTTAATAAAACAAAGGGTCTGCTGTGCAGGTAAGTAGTTCTCAGCAAGCTGCTTTTGTGTTCTTCACTGGTCAATGAAGATTTAGTGAATAAGAGTTAGAGAACATTGAAGTTATTTGAGAGCATCCAAAGAAGGGTAACAAGGATGAAGAAGGGCCTTGAGGGGAAGCTAAATGAGGAGCAGCAGAGGTCACTTAGTTTGTTCAGCCTGGAGAAGAGGAGACAGGGGTAACCTCAACATGCTGGTGAGGGGAGGTGGAGGGGCAGGTGATGATCTCTTCTCTCTGGTGATCAGCCACAGGACCTGAGGAAACTGAGTTGGGAGGGTTGAGCTTGGATATCAGGAAAAGGTTCTGAAAGAGTGTGTTTGGGCACTGGAACAGCTCCCCAGGGAAGTGGTTACAGCACCAGCCTGGCAGAGTTCAAGTGTTTGGACAATGCTCTCAGGCACAGGGTGTGACTCTTGGGGTGTCCTGGGCAGGGCAAGGAGTTGGCCTTGATGGTCTTTTAGATCCCTTCCAGCTCAGTTTATTCTGTGATTCTATGCTTGTGAGAGGTGGTGAATTACTGCATTTACATCACTTTTTCTCTTTTTTTTCATTCACTTATTAAGTTGTCTGTCTTACTGACGAGTTTTCTCACTTCTGCTTTTCTGATTCTCTCCTGCATCCTTTGAGGAGGAGTGAGTGGCTGGCTGGGTACTTAACTGCTGGCTGGAATCAACCCACCACAGGCATGATTCATCTGACCAAATCCAACCATCTGCTTGGTTAAGGTTGATCAATTATATTAATAAGATTTCCTCTGAGTGTAACAGGGGATGGGCTCAGGTGTAGAACACTGATGAGGCAGACATCAAAGTTTAAGTGTCTTAACCATTATATCCATGGAATTGTGTATAGTAAACAGTTCATGTTTAACAGTTCATGATTAAGGGCAGGTCTGACTGTTTTCTGTAATTCATCTGTGGACCTGTCACAATAGAATTATTTGTGGTTTTTTTGTGTGACATGGTCACCCCATACTCATAGAAGAAGAATACCTTGATCAGCCTGAATTTGAATTTTTCTTGGTTTCTTTACGTGATAAAACTAAGATGCATTATGATGCAGCCTTTCCACATAGCTAAATCTCATAAAACTGTCATCATGTTTTTTCTGTAGCTTTCTGAATATGTGCTATAGTCCCATCATATCTTTTCAGAATAAGCTACTAAGCTTATTTTCACAGTGGTAACTTTTATTGCACAAAGAAAATTATTCATCTTTACTTTCAAGGCCTTTCATAGGGTGATCTTTCCTGACATTATTTATTCATTATCAAGCTCTTGATCCATCTGCCATTAATCCACTTCACTCAGTCTTGTCTTTTCAAACAAACAGCTCAGGATTTAAATTTTGCAGTGCTTATTTGTTAGTACTCATACCTCAGTACTTAGCAATTTAGAATGTAGGGTTTGTGGGTTGGTTTTTTGTTTGTTTGCTTGTTTTGCTGCTTGTTTATAAAGGCTGGCATATAGAAGCCATGTAGCTAGTAGCATGACCCATCAGTAAGCATCCCTGAATATCCCTGAATGCAACAGAAATAAATCAAATTTTTCAGAAACTGTTTATAAAACAGACCCTGCAGCTGAGTTCATTGCCACAGGAATTATTACCCAAGTTAGTCTGCTTGAATATGTATTTTAGTGTACGTAACTTATTTATGTTCTCTATACAGGTAGGGAACACAAATATGTCTGAAGTGTTTTGGTCATGACATGCTGTGAAAATTAAGTGCTCTGCATAACACCTGAAGTTGCCTTACTCTTTCTGGATGTAAATTCCTAATGTAGGTACCTAACTTCAGACAGTGTCAACCCTTCTCTCAGGCTTTTTCCAAAATCTCTCTTGGAAAGGTTTTGGTAATTATAAACCTTATCTTGAAGCTACTAATGACCAGGTAGACCCCTGCTTACAAAAATATATGACTTAATTTCTTTTTTTGGGTAATTTTCTGGGTGATGATAATACTTATACTGCACTTTTCATTATAACAATTTAGAGCTCCTTACACTGTCCAGTAATAGAAAAGTGTATCGGTAGGGAAGTTAGACACACGAAAAATGCTTTTGCTTGAAACAGAGAAATGACTTATGCAATATTACATTGAGAGTTTATGGTGCAAAGAATTCAGGTTTCAGTAGTTTGCTACTGATATGAATGTCTAACACTGCAACTGAGTTAAACCCTTCCAAAAACCCCCAAACCTACAAGTGCTTTTTCAGCCTTTAAAAACATGAGTACAAAACAAGGCATGGTACCTTCTGCTGAAGGATTTGGTCTGAATGGAACCCTCAACAAAGTTGGAACTTTGACTCAGTGTCCTGAAGGATGATGGCTTTACCATGTGGAAAATGGTTAAGAACATGGATATATAACTGATATCAAACAGAGAAAAGGAAACACATGCAGATTGAAGGCTGAGATGGGTAACTGCCATCTCAGAATTCTGAAAAGTTAGGTAAGTGTCATTGCATGTCTGGTAACAAGTACCCTAGATGATTCTGTCAAATTTGGAATTATATTCTATGATTGATAGTGAGTAGAGAGTTGTACCCCAGTTACAAGTCTGTATTGCAGATGATGAACTGGACCAGATCCAAGCCATAGGGCTGTATTTCTGTTTAGTAATAATAATAATAATAATAATAATAATAATAATAATGAACAAAATATATGCATGTAGAGCAATAAAGGACAACAGAGTGCTTGATTCAGCAATGCAGTTGTGAAGCAAGGCTCTAGGACAGCTGGTGGGTTTTGCTTCAGATTTATGTATGGATTCTGAAGACAAATCTGCTGCTGCTCTCAGGTAGAGGTGATTTTAATGGTGTGTTGGAAAATAATTAACTTATTTGGAAACAAAAAGGCTGCTGTATGAGTTAGGAGGTGCAAAGAAACTGATGACCACTGGTAGTGTTGTCTGTTGATCCATTATCACAAATATAGTGTGTCATTTTGGTTGCCTCTGCTTATGGAAGATGATGTCAGTAGAAGAAAAGGCTAGCAGAAGCAGCAGAAAAACAAAGATTTTATTTGGGAGAAAACTTAAAAGCTCAGACAGGTTAATTAAAACACGAGAAGGTTTGTTCCTTATCAGGAAAGGCTTTTAAATTAAAAGTTGAAGCACATGGAGAAGTGAAAATAAAGTGACATGAATATATTTAGATTTTAAATTGGAAGTAGTTCTAAAAATACTGTATTTAAATATTGGGTTCAGAAGATAGATCTCCTTATCACACAATTCCATTCATGGATGTGCTAAATTAAAAACAATTGTGTTTGGCTGTCATGAGGGGGAGCAGACCACAAGGAAGGTCTTTGCAATTTTATGCTCCCTTTCAATTTTATGCTATTTTTTGAGCTGCTGCTGCTCAAAAAAAACCCCAAAAAAACAAAAAAAAAAAGTGACATTTTGAACTTCTGTATATATATGAAAAAGTTAAGACAAATGTGTGGGAGTTTCAAAATGAAAACACTGCCACTGTAATTGTGATTCAGTCTTTTCTTGCAAAGTTTGCGGAATCATAAACATTATTCTGTTTCTTTTGAAATAAATATTTTTCTGTATGTTACATTGCATCTACTCAATAGCTGCCCATTGGAAGAATGAGAGTATAAGATTTGGACTTTCAGACTTACCAGATTGCAATGATGTCAGTGTTTGTAGTTTTAAAAAAAATATTTTTTGTAGGCGGCTAGTTCATGTAGAATTTATATACAGTATTATACATTTGCTGCCTTTCCTATGACCTATCATGAACAAGAAGTGCTTTGGCTCAAGCAGATTCTGGTGGGCTGTTT
Organism: Muscicapa striata striata; assembly: GCA_030060385.1. Classification (NCBI taxonomy): domain Eukaryota; kingdom Metazoa; phylum Chordata; class Aves; order Passeriformes; family Muscicapidae; genus Muscicapa; species Muscicapa striata. The sequence continues at coordinate 260,781 of JAREIS010000233.1, forward strand.
TTTTGGAGGGTGGAGGGCCCTTGGGACATATTTCCTCTAAAAGTTAAATATGTAGATGGCATCTGATGAAATCAGTATTGTTATTTCTGCCAACTTCTTTTCTTTTTCATTCTTCAAGCCCAATAATAACTTACTGAGTCTTGGTGTGGTTTGTATGTTTTAATTAAAGTTAATTTAATCTGGAGCTGGATTTATTGCTGAACAACTAATTCCTTAACACTGGCTGGAGACCCTGACATTTAAAAAAATTAACTATACTGCTTTCCTGCATTCCAGAACTGGTGCCCAGTGTTTTGGAAGGCATGATGCCAAAAACTTATATAATTTTTTTTTTTCTCAGCTTTTCATGGAGGAACCCCAGCTGTGTCTTCTCAAGGGTGATAGTTAGCAGGGGTTTATTTCATGCTCTGATCATAAATGCAGACATAAATATACTCTGAGCTGACTAACTGAAGCTAATAATTTTATTAAGGGGTAAAGCTGCCTTGTAAATATACATCTGGCTTACAAATAAATGTGTAGATGAAATCAAATAGGCACATTTGGAAACAGAGCCAGAAAAACTCCTACAGGATGTGTTGGAGAATCCATGTAGTTCATGATTTGTTGAAGAGGGTGTCCAGTTGAACTCTGCTATAGTTCTCCCATGCAAAGAATAATGATGTAAGCTGAATATGAAATTTAACATGTTAGTGAGTAAATGTGGGACAATGTTTACAACTCTCCAGAGGAGGAGCAAGGCACTTAGGCTGCTGTGCAATATTTTTTTTTTAATGTCTACAAAAATTCTTCCAAGTTGCACATGTGCTAATACAGACCTGTCTAACAGACTGCTAGAAATGTGAATTCAGCTTCTGGGTGACCCCTGACTCCCCTGGGGTCCTGTGCAGGTGCACTCTGGTGTATGTACACTGTATGAGCATCCCTGTGCCTTGGGGTGCCTGAGCACCATGGACAGAGACTGGGAAACCCAGGAAATGTTGATCCTTCCAACAAGAAATGACACCATGTATAATCTTGCAGATCAGAAAACTGCTAGTGTTCAGATCCTTGACCACTAATTTGCCAAAGTTGATGCCCTTTTCAAGGATTTCAGAAAGTCCAGCTCATCTGGATTAAGGCCTTTAATCACTCATGACAGGTTTTTGATGCTTCTCAAAAGATTACCTCATAGTTACCTGCTTGCCAGAAACTTCTGAAGGCATCATTCTCTTTTTATTCTTACTGAAATACAGAGAAATTTACCTGTAATGCACTTTCAAAATGCTTCGATTCTGAAGGTGACCAAATTCTTCAGGTATTATGGCTGACTAGTGGATAATAGCTCATAGCACTCACTGTGAAAAAGTTCATAAAATCTTTGTGGTGTTCAGACATCCTAAAGGGATCTTAATGTTTCATCTCAGATTGTCAAGACTGATAACTTTTTTTTTTTTTGAGGAGCTCTATTAAAATAAAAGAAAACACTAGATTTTTTTTAAAGGTTCTGTTTTGTACTAAACTCTATTACATGCAAAGGGTCAAGCTGTCTTGAATAGTGAAATCATAAGCAGGTCATGCCATCCACTTGTTTCTTGTAACATAATGCTTGCATATTTTCCTTTTGAACATTAAGATGCAAATATCAGTATCTGGAGATCTGTAAAGTGGCAGAATAGAATAGTTTGTACATTGGGAGAGCTGCATTTCAGAATCAGTGAAATAAATATTGTGAATTCAGGTACACAGCTTGACTCTCACCAGGCTTAAGGAGACAGTTGCATGGGAAGGAACTGCACTGAAGGATCCATCAAAAAAGAGGGGAGTTGCCAAATCAACATTGTGTGGTCTCTGAAAGATTTATGGTGTATTTTTGAGGATCTGTCCTTCCATTTTGTTTTACATTCTTCATTTGCCTCAGCCTTTGAATGGCAGAAGAACCAAGGAATGATTTTTTTAAGCTCTTGGTACTTTGTCACTAAAATAGTAAGAAAGGAGATACAATCCACTTTTGCAGCCCCAGCAAATGGGGCCATTAATTAACAGAGGTCTTGCAAGCATGAGGTAAATGTGCATTGAGGGAACTGATACTGAGCTTCCTAGTTTTTGGAGGTTAATGACATTATTATAATGACATTATTTCCAAAGGATCATTTTGTGTAAAGAGCTTTTATGAAGCCATTGTCAAAGAACCCTCCAGAACTGTAGGTTTGTGTAGGAAAACTGTTATGAAATATAATATTAATTTTTTTTCCTGTGGTGGAAAAAAATTTCTTGTTGTTTTCTTTAATAGCATTTAGCTATCTTGGAGATGGAAATTAAAGCCTGGGATATGAGTCATTGGTTATCAGATTTGTTAGTTCTCCAAGAAGTATCGACAGGAGACTTATTAAATATGTGTCAATTCTACATTTTAGGGCATCCTCAGAAAATACCTTTCTTACTACATAATAGAGCTTGGTGAACAAATGGAGAAATTTTATTTTCTGAAGCATCAGAGAGTGACCACAACTGCAGATAGCATTTTTGAATGGGGTGAGTTAGTGTCATTTAGGGTTCCATAAACCTGGGGTCTGACCATCTTAGTACAGTCACACTTAAGAGTGAAAGGTTACAATTACAGAAAATTTGAACATACCTTCTATCAGAAAAACTTTATATAGTTTTTTACAGCAAATACTAAATTATACTCCTCAAATTAATTATTGGCTTAAGACTTTTCCTGCTTCTTCATTTAATTTCTAGTTTGCACCTAGTATTTCCAAAAGACATGGTGGAGTTTTCCTCAGAACAGATGTATGTATCATGAGCAATTTCCAGATGCAGAAAATTGTTAACTAGTTGACTGTACCCTGGTGATTCATAGCTCTTCCTATGGAAAATATTTTTTTTATTGCTGTAGTTTTGGCACTAATCTGATTAGCAGAAGCTTCCAACTTAAACTGAGATTTTTCTCCTGTGGTAGGACATGGCCTTGTTTCTCTTTGTATCAGGCTTGTTATTTTGCAGTTACTTGCATTTGACACTGAGCACCAGTGTTGAACATCTCTTGCTTTTCAGCATGGTGGGCCAGAGGATTGTTAAACTCCTGGTGCTAGTTACAGGTCATGGTTTGCAGTGAAAGTGTGTTCCACAATGTTATCTTATGATAAGGAGGCAGTTAAAACAAACAATATTAATGTACTGCATCCGAGCTTACTGTTCAATATTTGTTTGCATTTCTTTTCATGGAATTTATATTCTTATATGAAAACCTTAATGTCACTGCCATGGGGGCTTCTCTATATTACCAGTGAAGATTATGTGAGATCCTTAGTTTATGACCTATTTCTTTTAAGTATTACTCTTTGGAATGAAAAAAAGAAAAAAAAAATGTTTCTTGTCTTTTGACGGGAAAGTTCTTGAGCAAACAGAATTCATTGCAGTGAAGTTTAATATGAAAATTAATGAAATAAGCTTAATTGTACTACTGATTACATCTTGAAAAGTATATGAACCTTTAGAACATTTTATGCCTAATCAGAAAACCTGAAGTCTTTCCTGATTTTATTTTATAATGCCTCTGTGTTCTCACACATTTCAGTAAGTGACATGCTTCAGTAATGGGAGTAAAAAACCTAACAAACAGAGCCAGGACTCAAGTCACAGGTAATTTTAGCTCTGTCCTGATTGCCATGACCTCACCATTAAAAAAATTACACACTGCTTCCAGAAACTTAATACAAAATAATGTGAAAAGTCTAGGCATGAAATGGAGAAAAACAAGGCCGGAATTTAACTTCAGATTATCTGCCTGTAAACAAGTGATATTTAGCAGCAGATCATCTGGATTTATAACCATAACCAGGATTAACAGGCTCTTCCCAAAAACCTTGTATGGCTCAGCATTCAGTACTGAAGCTTGTATATTTCCCTTATGCTTGTCCACACACACAGGTCAATTCATTTCAATTATGTTGTTACAATTAAAATGAGACTGAAATGATACCGATTTTTCTGATTCCTTTACTTTTTGAAGACCAAAATAAATTAGCCTAGCATAAAGCTTTATTGCAAGGCTGGAATATCTCTGTGAGCAGCATTTGACTAGTAAATTAATCCTAAATTTTTTGTTTCCTTTTGTTTTTTTTCATACAGTGGTTATAATGGAAGAGCTTTCCATTAAACAAGCTTTAAAAACTTCCTTCTCCTATTCTCTACTTCCCCCCCCCCTCCTCCATGCTCAATTTTATCTGGATAGGGTCATGTAGTTCTCTCCTGTGCTGTTTTTATTCTCTTCAGGCACACCCTTTTGTGTTGCTCTTGGGTCAGAATCTTCTTTTACCTCTACTGACCATGTGAACATGGAAGTTGCACTACAATTTCAAAGAGCTTTCTGGTTTATGGTAATGCTGCTCTAGGAGAAAAATGTGGAAATAACTATCAGTAAATGCACTAATTATAAGGTTGAAGAGCAACCACATCCATTTCTGTTTAAAAGACATTTAAACACATTTTAAAATATCTCTTCTCCAAGTCATAGTTGATAGTGCTACTTTGCTGTGCAAAATGTGGATAAAAATGATCCATGTAGGATTCATCTCAGCAAAACCTTCACTGTGAGATTTTTCTAAGAAGAGATTAATTGCTTCACTGAGAACTTTACACTTCTGATCTTTTTGCATTTTCTTGCTTCCCCCCCCTCAATGTGCACTTTGTGACAGACTTAAATGAAAATTTAAGAAGGATATTTTGAATAAAAATGTTCAGAATTGCTTCTGAAAGCCCATAAACACACTCTTTGGCAATATCCACACTATCAAAGTCCCATAACACCAACATTTCAGGTAAAGAATGATTTCTGGAGCAGTTGGGAAAGTTCAGAGAGAACAATTAATCCTACAAGTTTCGTTTTCTTTAAGGATTTTGTTTGCAGGAATTTCTCTGTTGAAAGATGAGTTCCTGTCCAGGACTTTCTAAGCAAAGGATGGATGCTGTGCTCTATAGCTAAGCAATGAAGGTAATTAGTAAGTCTATAAAGTTAAACCCAAACCAATTCTGTTGATTCACCTCAACATGAAAGTCAAATACTTTCTGTTTCTGAACTGACAGCTTTATATGATGAAAAAGAAACGTTAATATCTAAAGGCTTAAAAACCCCAGGCACCTAAAGAGGACGTACTCTGGAATATTTTTTGTTTAACAAATTAGAAGGAAGCAGACTGAAGGGGCTCCATCCAAACCAAAATTACAGGTTTGAATTATTTGTAGGAAATACCCATCCCACTGCCTGGAGACCTGGCAGTCTCAAACCCATGTTTGTGAGGGTGAAACAATGCTGCCTCCTCCTGTGAGGCCTGGCTATTAAAAGGGGCTTGGAACCACTGATGGAGACAGCTTGGCAGCATGGAAGGATATGTGGATTTTGATGATGAAATGAAAAACCTTCCACAGTTATTTCTGATCCTTATTGTACAGTAGTTCACTTATACTCTAGCTTTTAATAAATGAAGGTGAGTTTTTTCCTCCTTTTAATAAAATTGTAGACATTTCCTCATAAAAATAGAAAACAACAAAGCAAATAGAACTTCATACAGTGAAGTAACTCTCTTTAACTTTCTATAGGGCTGGCCTTTGCTGTTCTGTCTTCAGTCCATCCAGTTTTTGGTTTATATGGATCTTTCTTCCCTGTCATTATTTATGCCATATTTGGAATGGGACGTCACGTTGCAACAGGTAAGTGTCTGTTTGCTAAGTCATTTTCAAAAATAAGGAATGAGATATTGAAATTTATACTTGTTTAAAGGTCAGTGGAAGGAAAATTATTTATGATTAAACAGAAATAAGATATTTTTGTGCTTCTCTTTACAACTATTTTTTGTCAGTTTAAATACTTTAAAGAGCCTCATTAAGAATATATTGGAGTTACTCCTGCCATTATAATTACATATTGCACTGACACTTCCTTTGTAAATGTAAGTAAGAGCTTTTGTATTTTAACTCTGCTTTAGAAATCTGCTTCAGGCTAAGAGTTTAACAAAGGGCTCTGCCAACAAGATGTACATAAATGGAAATGAAAGAGTTCAACTGCCTCTTAAACCATAGAAAACACACATTACTTCTCACCTGTCTAAAACACAAATCCTGCATTTCTCAGGACAAGAAAAACAAAAAATTACCTTCTGAGCCCATTACCTGCTATTGTATTAAAGCTGGAGACTCTCCCAATAAGGACTCTTGTTCTCTTGCAGAGAAGTTGGGTAGACAGTGAAAGATGCTGCCTGGCTACTCTGGTAGTTATGAGTTGTTTACCCTCAGCAGAGCCTCCAGCTTAAGAATTGAATGGCTTTGTGCTCCTAAAAGGTTGATGAATGCTCTGTTTGTGAGCCCAAAGAAATCAAATTATAGAGGGCAGCTGGAAATAATACCCATTACATTGAACCACAAATTCTTTGCTGTGCAGAAGTGGGCACTTGATGGTCCCTGAAGTTTGCAAGAAGGATGAATAGCAGCACACAGCATGGCTGGGTAAAGGGATGCAGCCCCTGTGGCTGTCAGAACGTTTAAACAGGGAGGAGATATCTCCTCCTGGAAGACGAGAAAATCTCCTGAAAGGAGAAAAGATGGTTCTGGGTAATTGCAATCAAAATGAACTCTGCAGAGTCTGATTGCACAAGTGTATGCAATGTTCTGTTAAGAAGTTAGAAACACATCTTGAGCGCCCTTGTTGATCAAAAATATTCAGTTACGTTATAAAAAAATGAAATTCTGAACAGCTATAGATGTTTTAGAGAAAAAGGAAAGCTGAAAGTTTGTTTTCCCTAGATGTACAGAAAGTATTTGAGCCTTTTGATGTCCAAAAAGGATCTGTAGATATGTTAGTGTCCTAATGTTGTAATGAGTAAGGGACTGTACTCAACTCATGTTGAAAGGGAAGCATTCCAAATAAAGGGGGAAACTTAGAATCTGGAAAATAAATTTTATTCTTGAATATAGATAGATTAGAACTTTAACCTATATTAAAAAGCTGTTTCAAAACTGAAAAATTTAGAAGTGTATTGTCAGAAGTTTGTTGGTGTAAGATTACTAAGAAGACAAGAATCCATCATAGGTAGGAAAATGAGTAAGAATCTGGCTGACATAAGTTCTAGTAATGAAAACAGATTATAAAATAGGTAAGTACAAGCTGATGTTTTATCCTTGGGAGGCAATACTGTTCAGAGAATGACTTGCTGAGTTCCACAACTTTATGTCTGCAGAGTTCTGCATGGTCCTTGGTATGGAAACTTTTTCCATTCATAATTCTATTTCAAAATTTAATCTCAATTAAAAAAAAAAAAAAAAAAAAAAAAAAGACAACAAAAATTTCATTTCACAGATGGATTTTTTTTTTTTAATTAATAATTTTGAGTGACATACATGGTTGATCTTTTCAGAAGGAAGATCTCATGCACTTCTTTCCCCAGCCTCAGTTAAGGCATCTTGGTGTGTAGTTGAGAGTGTAGAAGCTATACTGCCTGCCTCAAATGCTCCATAATTCCTTATGGACATTGGAGACAATCTCTCCACTTATCAGAATTTTCTGTAAGATCTGTGATGCTCTCCATATGTACACAGGCTGTAGAAGTGTCCTTTGTTAGTGAAGGCAGTCATGTTAATATGAAATGGAAAATCCATCAATGGCCGTGTTCTGTTAACTTTTATTCCCTTGAAATGCCTCTTCTTTGAAATAGCTGATCTACTTCAAAAGGTCTGTTACCTGAGAAACAAACACATACACCTTTTTCTTGACTTTTATGAGCATAATTGATTTTGAGCCATGCTCTGAGATAGCTTTATCTGCCATAAGTAACACGTACAAGTCTTTGATTTGCTATAGAATTTCAGGTAAACTGTTTTCAAATTGAATTTTATGCAAACATCTTACAGCCATAGAATGGCCAGGTTTGGAAGGAACCTTAAAGATCAGCCAGTTCCAACCCCTCTGTCTCTGTCAGGGACACCTTCCACTAGGTCAAGTTGCTCAGAGTTCCACCCAAACTGGCCTTGAACACTTCCAGGGGTGAGGAAGAAAAAAAAAAATTATATATATAATTAAACCCTGTTGGAGAAGAGTTAATGTGACTTCTGTAAAGGAAAATCCTACCTTGTCGCCTTCTAGACTACTGTGTGAATGTCAACAAGTGCATGGAGAAGGGATATACTTTGAATATAAGATATCAGAATGGTCAAACAGCTACTGATAAGGTTCCACACCAAAGAAACTAAGTTGTCCTTGTGATAGAAGAAAAGTCATTTTATTAATCATTAGCAGGTTGAAAGACACGAAGTGAAAGGCTGGATCTCATGGTCATTTTTCAGGCTAGTATCCCTGGTGGGTTCCTGAGAAGTTCATGTGAGCTTTGCTCTGAAGGCAGGACTGTGTTCACCAGGTCCTGCAGCAGTAGAAAAAAAAGGAGAGTTCAGAGAGAAATTGCTTTAAAAGAGTTTTATAGTACAGATTAAAGAAAACAGTACAGCAGATGCTGAATATCCACAACCCACTCTCAGAGGACATTGTGGAAGGAGGAATTACAAGCAGGTTCAGACAAACCTTTGACAAATTAATGAATGCTAGTCCACACACAAAATCAAAATGGCCAGCTAAGGAAATACTTCTCTAACACAGCAGCTATGGATGCTGGCAGTAAGGGCAATGGCCCACAGAAAATGGCCAGGCTTGTGTGCTTTCCCTGGGAAATGCCTCTGACTATCACAGCTGGAGGCAGAGTGCTGGGTGAGATGGGCCATTGCTCTGGCATAGCAAGATATTCTTGTGCTCTAATAGCTCTGCATGTTTGTTTCTTTCAGTGTTGAATTGTCATCCTCATTTATCTTTGTGTCATTAAATGTGCTTTACCTCTCTCAGCAAATAAATGTTTTTCTCATAATTTGCCTCCATTTATTAGAGTGCTGGGTACTATTTAATGGGCTAGGTACTATACATATAGTGTGAATTAATTGCCCTAGAAATTTGAATGGTGAACACTTGGGATTCTCAGACAAATAGCTGCTTGATCACATCCAGGGTGAGTTAAAAGCATTTCTGATAACTTGAAATCATTGTAAATGGTTGTATTTGAATCTCTTTTGTAAACCTGTCTTAACAAATGTGCTAAAAAAAAATTACATTTAATTTGCCTGTATAATTGGTATTTTATGGGAAGAAATGTGTGTCACATAGAAAAAATACCTTTAAAAGTCTTCTTATGTTGACAGGAATGCACAAAATGGCACTTTTACTCATAATGGCTGTTTTGAAAAAGAGACCATGAGTGCTGAGTACAGACAGATATCCAATTATTGGTGATTAATGTGTGGCTTTTTTTACAGGAACTTTTGCTTTAACTTCCTTGATATCTGCCAATGCAGTTGAGCGTCTTGTTCCTTCAGTCAGAAATAATTTCACTGCAAACAATAATTCAGGAATTTTGGGTTTGTCAGAATTTGAAATGCAGAGGATTGGAGTTGCTGCAGCAGTTTCATTTCTAGGAGGAATCATTCAGGTTGGTGGTGATCACATTTTCTCTATGCTACTGATGCCTTTGTGACAGCTATGACATTTGTAATACTTTTTATTCTTGAAAAAAAATTCTTGAGAAAAACTAATGAAAACATTGCTTCAATGGTCATAAATGATGAAATTAATGTGCTTTAAGAATTTGCTACTCATTTGTTGAGATGTAGTAATTATCTGTGTACATGCTCCCAGTGTTTTACAATATGAAGCAAAACCACATTCACGCAGCTCTACCATAATACTCACAGTCGGTGTCCTTTTCCTTCTCCTTCAGAAACAAACATGAACCAGCTCCTGGTAAGCACTGACATATTCCTGAGGCTTTCTGTTGCCCTTGGCTCAGAAAGCAAGACTATACAATATCCAATGATTAAAAACAGTAGGGAAAACTTTAAATTCTCTTTCGAGTTCACACACCCATCATTAAAGTGAAATAGTAAAACAGATGTCTTCAAATGATTCTCTAAAGTTTATTTAAATGATCAGAGGTCTTTTAAATTTCTTCTTTTTTCTTATTCTGGCTAAAAGGGCCAAGTTTCTTTATCCATTGCCAGTTGCTTAGATCTTCAATGAAGGCTTCTCTCTTTCCTTGCAAATATTGAAATAGAAGTAATGTTCCAGCATGAGACATTGCAACACCTCCAAGATACCTGGGCTCCTGAAAGAAGCCCAGACCCCTCCACTTGGTGCTTTGGATCCCTCTCCTGTGCAGAGGATGAGCAAAGGAGCCCAGAATGGGCCCAGGATCTTCAGTAGCCCATGTGCTTGGCAGGAACTGGGGCATATGCTTATGCTAGTCAGTAGGAAATATCAAGAAGCATGGCTATTTCTGTTTCATTTTTATTATTCTTTTACTGGTTTATGATGAGGATTCTTTTATTGGATTATGACCTGGGGTAGGAGCATGAAGGACAGCCTCCAGAAACACAAGAAAGCAGAGCTGATGCAGATGGTGCCTGGCTGTGCCTGCACATGCTGTCCCAATGCACCAGCACATGCAGCACAGCACTGCATCTTATGCAGGGTGATTGCAACAGCAGAGCATGAATGGAGCCACCCATGCAGGGGTTCTGTGCTCACAGCTTGAAAATCTCCCAAGTCATCCCCAGAGAGGCCAAAATACCTCATGTGGGAAGTTGGTGCCTGCATTCATTGGATGTAACTTCAAAATCCAATGCAGAAATTATCCTGCTTGGTGGCTGCAGAATCTCATTAGGTATATGAGTCCTCTAGACCTCTTACTTACTCTTTCATCCTGAAAAGTCCTGCTTTTTCATTTGCCTTCAACTGCATTGGCTGATTTATCTCAGCCTATGTCCTGTTGAATCCTGACTGGAATGCCAAGAACTGGTAAATCCGCTCTGCATCCTCAGGGCAGGTCTGGCAGGGAACTGTGCCTGTGCATGGGCTCCTCTCCCAGGTCAATAATGTCACTTGCATTAGAACCTTACTAACACAGCTGTGTTTGTGCTGCCTCTACTCCTTTATGTGAGTTTAATGGCTGGAGACCAGAGTAAAGTTGTTATTTCCTAAAGAAGTGCCTTGAAGCCACTAATACTGTGGTATGGAGGTGAAAGTCCTGATCAAGGCTGAGATTAAACTTTGCCATCTTCCCAGGTGCTGTTCAGTGTGGGGATCTGTTTCTCATCAAGATTCCAGTCTCCCAGCTAACAGTTGCTGCAAATCCCAGATAAGGTGACAGGGCACATCTTGCTCTTAATGGAGAGCTAAGTCAGTCATCTTCTATTTATCAGATTAGATCAGAAATTAACTACCAGCCTGGAGTTAATGTATGTTCTGGGACAAGAAGAATTGTGTGCTGCATTTTGAGGCAACAGCTTTTAATTGAAGATGTCCTGAAACACAAAAAGGAGTTGAATCTTCCACGTAGTTGGTATTTGGGATGGTGCTTCCCTGGGAATGAAGCAGACCTGGGTTATGTTATCTACTAGAAGACTTTAATTTTTCTGAGAAATAGTCAAAATTATGTTCTCTAATCAACCACTAATTGCACAAAAACAACAGATGATAAGACTAATACATACCTTGGGCAGCCTCCAGATGAAGGATGAAAAGTCCTTGCCAAAATAGCAGTTTACTTCTTGGGAAGAGTAGGTAAAGAGCTGAACACCCTTGGCCTAAAAAGCAATTTGATGCTATTTTCCAGTAGCCTGGCTAAGTACTCTAATTGACATATAATGTTAAAATAAAAGTGAAAACATACAAAATAGTGAGTAATGGAGGGAAGGTGTGGGGGAGATGTTTGTGAGATGAACTGCTGTTGCCTAGTTTGTGTTTAGTGCAGACCACAACTGTGCATTTGTGAGGCAAACTCTGAGCAGGCTCTGTGAATTTCAGTGCCAGCATGACGTGGAATGAATTAGGACTGTTTTCTGAACATAACACAAGGATAGGTAGAGCTTATCACAATTGAAATTTGGTGCTTAGCTGCTTAAATTTTTTCTCAAAGTAATAAATTTCAGAGTTCTAAACTACTTTTGAAATTTAATGTTTGAGGAAGTGTTCATATAAGAGGAAAGAGATTTAGTTATCTTAAAAGGTGTTCTGATGAAGATAAAATAGTATTAAAACAGAAAATAAGTAAATATAAAATAGAAACTGTAATTACCAAAACCATTTAATATAATGCATTCATTATTTCATTTTTAAAAGCAGAATGGAAAGCATAATGAAGATTTTTTTAAATGTTTGTGTAGCTGCTACTCTATAAAGATAAACAGGGCATGGAAAACAAATCAAATTATTAGAATTCTTCTCTGATATTAAATACCTCAGAGGTATTGATGGGGAGAGAAAACGATGGAACATAAGAGACACCTATGGAGTAATTTTATAATTAGAATTGGATGCTGCCTTTGTAACATTAAAAAAAAAAAACCCCAAAAGAGCTTTTGGGTAAGATTTTTTTTCCCCCCTATTAATACATTATATATGAAAGAATGCTTGCAAAATATATGTCTCTAAAACAATCTCAGCATACTAAACTGATATCAAGATTAAGATTTGCTGAATAAATAGAGGAAAGCTCCTTGCAGATCAAACTGAGAAATAAAAATACCCTTGGGAAAAAACCTTAGTTCTCTTCAGATCACAGTGTTCTAGACTCCAGTTGGGCTACTCTTCTGTAAAGGAGAAATAGCTGTTTATTGCATTCCATCTTGTAACATTTTTATTAGTAAGTTTTCATCTACTGTATTTTAAAATCTAACTTTAATTAGTTGCTGATATACAGTGCTGGAAATAAAAATGTTTCTGGTTTTCAGGAGAACACAGTCTATTATCAATTTGCTTAATAACAAAGGAGCACATTTGAATAAGAAAGGTGTTTTTGTAAGGCAATATTCTTGTCCAAATCTCTATTACCCCATGGGAAAAATAATGCTGCACTATTCTGTTACACATAGCTCTGCATGAGGTACAAACATGAGTCTATTATACAGTGATAATCAGGAAAAAAAGTTCATTTTTCTTTTACAGTGGAAATACCTTATTGCAGGCTCATATTCTGTATTTCGGAAACTACAAGTAGGCTGGGTGGGAGTTCTGAGTCCCACAATTATGGTAGAACATGCTATGTGTTAGTACAGAAATGCCATAGATGTCCTGGTTTGAAGCACAGGTTTCTGCCAATAAAGGCAGAAGCTTCTCTTTGAAATGGAGAATGTAAACCCCCTCCCTCCAATTTATTGTAAATTTGAAATTAAGGGGCTCTCAGGCAAAGATATGGAAATAGGAATAACAGTTCTTTACTGGGAAGATTAAAATAGAAATACAGCACTACAAAGAACAAACCCAATCCTGACAGAGTCAGAATACAACCTGACACCCTGTCAGTCAGTCAGGGTGTTGGTAGCAGTCCCATTAAATGGTGGCTGCAGTCCCCTGCAGTGGCAGATGTGGTTCAGCAGAAGCAGTGCTCCTGCAGAAGGTGCAGTTTTCCTCTGAAGGTCCAGAGATGATGTGGAAAGGTCCAGTTTTCCTCTGGAATCCAGTGGAAAGAAGGCAACTTGCTGTCCAAGAGCACTGTTTTTATCTGGGTGGGAAAGGCTTGGCTCCTCCCTCTGGCTGGAGCATGTCCCAGTGGGATGATGGAATTTTATCAGTCATACAGTGGGACTCAATGGGCCATTAGCAGCAGATGATATCTTCCTGGAGGGAGGATGGGTTGTAGAAAAGATAAAGATGATTGCCCCATCTTGTCTTAAAAATGGCCCATTAGCAGATAATGTGTGCCACAGAGATAAGGAATCACTGCCCTACCCAATTTTAACAGATGGTGATAGAATACACATTTGTGGCCACATCAACCCAACACAATAGAAAAGACATTTTCAGGTCCTGGAATGAGGAAGGTTCACTCTGCACACACCAGGAGCTACCAGGCCCTCTCAAGACACCCAGAATGAACATGAGAGCTGCAGCTCAGAACACCAAAAGCTAGTGGATATCTACTGAAACAGGCCATGAAGAGTTGTAAATTGGCAATTCAGCCAAGCTGGACAGTGTCTGACTGCTGTCTCCAGAGGGTCCATAGATGTCTTCACTCTTGCAGCCCTAGATTTTGAGATAACTGATGAAATGTGCTAAATGAGAGGCTCACAGTCCCCACTGTTTTGCTCCAAGGGATGTTCCCCATGTCTGCCCTCCTGGACCCAGCCCATGCAGCAGATGATCAGACCTTGTCTGCTGTAACAGGAAAAAACCCCTTCCAGTACAGTGGAATTTTGAGGGGTCTAAAATTCATTCTCCAAAGCTGAATCTGTGCAGCAGGTAACATAATATCAGTCTTTCAATTTCTGTGGATAGAAAACTTGACATTAGTGATTTCCAAAGAGCTGTTAAGTGATAAAAAAATTTAATGGCCATGAAGTTAAATTGACTACATGTTGAATGGAATTTTAATAATAATAATAAACTGAGCATGTTGTCATGGGAAGAAAGTATTGAAAGTGGACAAGAACCAAAGGTTCTGAATTAATGAACATAGAGGGCTTTGCTTTTTGCAATTGCTCATTTTTCTTCTCTTATTCAGCAATAATGGCTGAATTCCCATTCTCTTCTATTTGTCACACTAAAATTATGGAGCAGTAAAGATGGCTGCAAGAAAAGGTTCCCTTTGTATTGTCTTTCTTCCAATTTGAAATTTACTTTTTTTGGGGTTTTTTTTGGTTTTTTTTTTTTTTTTTTTTTTTTTTTTTTTTTTTTTGTTTGTTTTAGAAATTGTACCTTCCATCACTTTTGTCTAATCACCTCATTGTACACCTTGTTTCTGTGATCTCTTCTCCTTTGCTGTGCATTAACTCAAGGCTCCTGCTTTCCCTCTCTTTCTCTTATATTGTTTTTTTCTTTTCTCTGAAAGGTCTTGATTTCATTTACACAAATTTATTCAAGAATGTATACCTGGCAAAAGCAAAATTAATCTCAAGAAAGTTACTTCTTAATGAGCCTTTTTACATGGTATTATGTACTTAAAATGCCACACAAATAAACAATTGCCAAGTGCCTTTCAAATTATTTTTATACTGTGTATATTCTTTCCTTGAAATCTGCTTTTATCCTCGAGGAACTAAGTTCTAAAAAAATTAAAAATTCTGGATACATTCTAAAATGTGTGAAAATTTTATTTCTATTACATTAGATCTATTACATTTTATTTTTTTCTATTATTGAGTTTAAGAAAGTCTCAATATTATGACAAAAATAATAAAAAGAAATTATTTTTTTTTCCATTCTAGTACTTCATTGTCACTTTTCTCTGTACTTTGTCTGCATCAGGAATGAAAAGAAATCATAAAATATACCAGAAAATAAAGTGGAAGAAAAAATGAGCATCACAACTAACAGCCAAGATAAAGCAGATTGTTAGGCATTTCTTTAAGAATATTGAACTTTCTACAGTTTGGTCAGTGTTACTGGGTGAAAGATTTTATGACATAATGCAATGTACTGCAATTGAGTGCTGTCAGCTTAGCTAAATTTCAAATGGTGTTTATTCAAAATGCAGTGGCAGCCAAGCTTAAATGGCTGTAGCCCAGCATGGAGGGTGAATTGTAAAGTCAGTCTGGGCCTGTGTAAATGCTAATATTATTATCTGTCAAGAAAACTCTCATGCAACTAGATTTGGGGAGGCTTGTTTCAAAACTTTTTTCCTCTTCATGATCCAAGCAGTTTCTGTACATTACTCATGCTGCAAGGACAACATGAGGTTCCCATACCAGTTCATGCTGAAATTTACACACTCCACCCAGAATGTCTCCTGTTCTGGTTGCTTCATTTTCAGATCTTCTCCGTGGAAGATGCATGGGTGCACATCATATTTATTTAACTATCATGCAAATGGAGATCAGGAAATACCCATGAAGTTCTGAGCTACCTTCTGCAGTAAGGAGAGGGGAGCAAGTGTAGGCTGTTGCTTGTTTAACTGAGTGGCTACAGAAATTGTCTAGTTGAAACCATACTCATGGTTTGCATGTATTTTACATGGCCCACAGTTACATGCAATCAACAAAAACTGTGTTTGAAATATGTTTAGTCAATACCTGTGAGCATCTTGTTAAAATACAGAAGATTAAAAGAAAAAAAAGTAAAAAACCAAAAAGTAGATGAGAGTGGTGCTGAAGTTTCTAAGCTCAGCAATCATTTTGCTGTAACTCACAATAATAACTTTCTCAGAAATGCTAATAGTAACTAATACATCTGTGATATTATGTAGTATACAGAATTGTCTCTGTGGTTTTGATTCCATAGCTAAATAAACATCAGATTTCCTGGAAACTAAGCTATTACACAGTTAGAAATTTCACATTCAGACAATAGAAATCAATCTTAGAAAACAAACAAACATTCACTAGGGAAAGAAGAATTTAATTCACATTGAACTTTGCTACTGTGAACAATGTTTTAAATATATTAGTAGGCACACTGTTAGAACAAACAGCTAAAGAAACTATCTGAAATTAGTAATTATCAGTTTTAGGCCTGAATAACTAAATTACTACTCACTGAGGGTATACAGTTATTATCATTATTGGAGTCCAATCTTGAATGGCAATCAATGTTCCAATTGCTCATAGTAAAGAGCAATTTACATGCTATTAGTGGGAAGTAGAAAAAAAATCTCAGATTTAATCTCTCAAATGGAAGAGGATATTGCTCACTAGAGGTTTTATGCTAAATTAAAACCTACTTATTTTGATATTTTTGTTTCTTTTGTGGTACTATGCCCAAAGTTCACTGCATTCAATCAAGTGAGCTTTTTGGTGAGAACATGAATGGTGTTGAGGCATGAAGAATGATAACATCTCAAAATGATAGTTTTAGCTTCAGAAAAACAAAACAAAACAAAACAAAACAAAACAAAACAAAACAAAATAAAGAAGAAAAGGCAAGGGAGACTGTGATATATCCCAAAGTGATGATATATAGGATGATAAACACAAAATTAACATGTTAGAAAGCATTGTAACAAACAACTCTGTGCCAAGAGCATGTAACTTTTCAGGAAGAAGAACAGCAAATGCAAAAGACCATAGAGGTAAGAAACTGCAAAACTCATTGTGAGGGGAGATAATGTCAGTGTAACTTAATGTGGATCTGAAAAGCATTAAGTGTTATGTAAACCACAGTAGCAGCTGTAGTCATGTAACAACTTTGTTCAAAGAATTAAGAGTTGTCAAATCTCATACTTTGGAGGGAAAGAGTGAAGTCCAGGATAAGGGCAGCAAACAGTTGAACATATCAATACCTCCAACAGTTGTAGATCTTGCTGTAGTTTAAATTCCTGGATTAGAGGTCTCACCACAAGAGTCTCTATAGCACCTCACAAATTTGGTATCTGTTGAAATGACTAATGTTGGGAATACTGATAGTGATGTTATGGCAATCAGAAAGCTGGACCAAGATATGGCTCTTGGCCCATTCAGGCTGGATAGCACTGGAGCAGAAATGAGTCTCAGAACCAGCCTCACTTTTTGAGTTGCTGTACTTCTTGTTACAGTGTTGAGTTGATGTTTTTATGGTGTTTATTGTGCTCACCTATTTGAGCAGGAGAGAATATTTAGAGTTTCTTTGAGTCTGCTTTTGTTACTAAACCAGTGTTAGAGTCTGGTAAACTAGTGAGTAAAACAGTGCAGGTAAACCCACAGAAATTCAGTGGGTTCCATTTTCAGCTATATTTGTCTTCCAAAGGATTTTTGCTATGTATCTTTAGCTCACTTATCTTATAACTTATTAAAAGGACTCTGACTGATTGTCCTATCACCAAGAAGCTGAATTTTATAATAACTGCTGATCTTCCTGTGATTGCCTTTCAGGTAGTGATGTTTATGCTGCAGCTGGGCAGTGCCACTTTTCTGTTAACAGAGCCTGTGATAAGTGCAATGACAACAGGAGCAGCTACACATGTTGTGACTTCACAAGTGAAGTATCTGCTGGGAATGAAAGTGCCATATATGTCAGGACCACTGGCATTTTTTCATGTGAGTTCAGTGAAAGAGATGGGTTACTTCATTAGCTAACATTTTATTATATGCACTATTTGTCTCTTTGTAAGAGTATGGAATTTGTTATGCACATGTGTGAATGAACAAAAGATGAACCTTCATCTTGCTTTAACTGTTTGTAAGAAGAGATTTGGAAAACCTGATAGAGAACTAGCAGGAATGGGTACAATAATTAATTTAAAATATGTTTGTTAGGGTATCAATAATTCCATTTATTATCCTGAGTCATTATACACTCATACAGGGAGGGTAGTTTCTCTCTTGGTCAGCATGTGGAAGGAATATGAATATAAACTTAAACATATTTTCTTCATATGCTGCTGAATGAAATCTGACCATCATTGTGGTAAAAGGAAAATGACCCATGATTTGTGCATCTACTATGCAAAAATTACTCTAGATATGTTATTTGTTATTTTATGACATGTTACTACTTCATCATAAGCACAGCAAGTGGACAGCTCTAAGGAAATTTTCATAAAAAGCATTTCATGCAGTATTGTTGCAAATGAGTAGTTAGGCTTCTTAAAGCATCACCATCAGAAGTATTGGCAAAAAACAGGTATGAGTTTAATATGAACTGAGGAAATTGTGAATTTAACAGAGTTCAGTGGCAAGGTTCACTCACTCCAAGGATGAAGCATTCATAGGAAAACTGTAGTATCAATTTAGAATGGATTACATGGAGACTGAGGATGAAAAGGGATAAGGGTGCAGAGGATATGGATACAAAGTATAAGGTGTGCAAAAGGGTTTAACAGAATTAAATCATTAAGTAATTTAACATTTATGAAGTTATTAAATGAGATTTAAAATAAATATAGCAGTGATTTAATTACAGTTTAATGATAGCAACATTCACACATAATAATTTCACATGCACACAGGCAGAGATATATACATGTCTGTCTGTGAGCGTAAAGGAGCTTATCAAAAACTCCCCTTGGCTTCAGGGATACATTCATGGCAAATGCCTGAGTGTTTCTCACCAGGCAGGGGCTGCACCTCAAGGAGTCTCTGTGTGTGTGTGCATCAGCCCAGGCTTCACCCTAAGTCATGGCCTTTTGAGTGTCACACACTTGAGGGCTCGTGAGCTCTGAGAGGTGTCCCACACCTCAGAGGGAGATGCTGGAACTGCCCACTGTGGCCCCAGGAGCTCAGAAAGCCTCACTTAGGGCTATTGTGTGCAGAGACACAAGCTGATTTGCTTTAGTCATCAGCTGGTTTCCATTCTGGCCATAACCCAGGTTGGCAGCTACTGGAGTTTCCAAAACATTTGGAAATCGTTTCCAAAACTTCAGTGACAATGGTGCTGTTCTACTTGGGCTCCAGTTCAGGCAGGGAATGTCCCAGGGCTGTCAGGGGATGACTGATCACCCTTTGTTCCCCACCTTGGCCCACAGTGGGTATTGCTGCTGCAGTGTTTTCCCACCTGTATCATGTGAAAGCACCTGGTACAGTCACAGCCCTTGGAAAAGACATATTTTTGGCTGAAACCGAGAGAGCAAAGCTGTATCATCTTATTACACAAAAGTCACAAACATATTCTTGAAGATAACTTATTCCAGCAAGCCCAGTTTCAGTGCTGTGAGCATAATCTCTTGACATTTTTAGTGTTACAAGAGTACCTGTCAAAATGATAGTTTGCTCATAATAAAACTGTATCTACTTGCTGAAGTGATAATCACATTGCACTGATAATGAGACCTTCATCTAGTCAGCCACTAAATTAGCACAAATTATTTAAAAGCACTGACTATGTCTTTGTGCCCTACTATGTGCTTTATTTTTTCCTATTATTTGGAAAATTTTTAATGTGAAGTCTTGATTAGAAGATGTTGCTTTTTAGAATGTTTTTCTCATAGTATTTTATAAATCTGATAGCTTTTCATATGGATAATTAACTTGTTTTTTTACAGGACCAATTTATAAATGAAAATTAGGAGCATGTAATAAATACAAGTAATTTATCAATTTATCTTGTAGATACCTAAAAGTGTCATAGCTATTTTTATGAGTGGTCAGTTGGCTTATTAGACTATTAAAAGTCATTCTTAATTTTTTTCATTACTTAAAAACCTTTTCATAAATGATTCATAATATAAAATGTGAATAGCCTCTTTTTCATGGCATTTCCATGGAAACTATACTTACATATAGGAATATTGTCATCTTGAAGAGATGACTGGTGCTAAGTACTGCAGCCAAGGCATAATCAAAATATACATTATGAGCAATAATAAAGAACAGCAGTGATATGAAGAAATATTTCCACCTTGGTGTGCTGATGATATCATAAATGAGTCATTCAAATGTTCTGAAAGAAATCTATTCCCTTATCCCCTGTATTTTTAATGCATTTGAAACAAGTTCTTTCCCTTTCTCTTCTCTTTTGAAATCAAATCCCTTTGAATATATTCCAAAGAAAAATTTTCCTGATTTTTTTTAAGGTTCTGAATTGCTCTGTAAATTGTGTGAAAATAAATGACAAAAAAAAAAATCTTCTCTGTACAACTTGAAAGAATAATAAAAAGAGGCAATTTTTCTATATAACTATTTTAAAATATTTCTGGTGTCTGTTTAGACTTATGAATTGCCTTTAAAAGCTCCAGTAGCTCAGTCAAAAGCATCAGAGCTAGACTTCAACAATAATTTTCTTTGTGATTGTAGTTTTATGTGAAAATTGCATTAATTAGATTTAAGGTGGTTTGCACATGTATCTAGAGAGTGAAAGGCAACTTTGGCATGTCTCTCTGGACATGTTCTTGAAATTCTCAAAATCCAAAGACTGGTATTTTTGTTTACATTTTCTTTTCTTTTTTGTCCACTCCAAAACACCTCCCACTCATGAAACCAATTGCTTTGCCTCAGGCAGCCTTTGGGTTGGCAAAGCAAGAATAAGAATGTTTAATAAAGTGTGATAGGAGAGTTGCAAGTATAGCAAGCCAGTGAAATGAATTCTTTATAGCATGTGAGATCATAGTTAAATACATAGAAAGGAACTTTGCATTTGGAGAACAAATCTAGTACACTGGCCTGGTGCCTATGGTATTTCTGTGTTTACACATAGGTTATGTAACTTATTAAATTTTGTTTTCCCTGTACATAGTTTGTCACTTTTCAATTGAGCTGCACAGTGCAGCATCAGCTGGTATTTTTCAAATGGAAAAGTGAAGGTGAAGAAGAAAAGCATTGAGGGAACAATGCATGAGATCTAACTTTGCAAGGGAAAACAAAATTTTCAAGTTTTACTCGGCATCTGAAAATGGAAGAACATACTTGCATTTGCCCCTTAGTTGTGTATAGATATATTTCTCTTTCCACATGTTTCTGAGAAAATACAACACTGCAAAATGAACCTCAATGTAAGAAACTTGCCTTGCCAAACAAGGTCTTTTGTGGCTGTGTTGCAAGTCTGTTACAAAATCCTTGTGTGGTTTTCTGAAAAAATCTGAAAAAAACCCCAAACCTTCATGTTCTGCTCTCAGTCCTTTCTTTTCACCCCCTTTTTTCCCAGTTACCTATACAGCTTACAGTATTTGCCTGTACATTTTCCCTCCAGTGTGACATATTTAAAAAACATCCAAATGAAATATTTCTGAACATGAAATGAAGTTGACCACTCTTAAAATGTATTGTGTTAAATAACATGTTCCCTTAATTCCTTTGTTTTCTTCACACACATCTTTGTTTTCTTTCTATACACATTTTAGAGCTAATCTTTTGGGGTTTCATGTAGACATTAATTAAAAAACAACTCAGAGCATCACTCTTTCTAGAATATAAACCATTACACTGTTCTGTATCACCTCAAAACTGATGGTTTCCCATGAGAAAAGGAACATTCAGTGTCTGTATATATATGTGCAAAGCTCAAATATTGCTTGTTTCACTTAGGTCCAAATTTGCATTTATTATCAAAAAGTCCACTGATAGCTCATAATATTGTCACATAGGTTCTACTAAAAATCTTTACACAAAACTAGCAATGAAACTAAAAACACAAGAGGCAAACAGCTCAATTTATATATTACTGCTGATTTAAAAAATATTTTAAATTATATAATGACAAAGATTGCTTCATACACTGCAATATCAAGCTAAATTCTGCTGCATAATTTCCAAATTATTTCTGTAAATGCATCATCTAAATATGTGAAATGCTGAACTTATAATTACATTTTTTATTAAAACGTGTAAATACAGATGCCAATGCTATTGAAAGCTTGACCTTTATGTACTTAGATTTAGGATTTATAGTTTGATCTTGATGAGTACAATAACCGACTGGACAGAATACTATGTAAAATGTACAGTTTAAAGAGATGACTATTGTGTATGTTAATTACATTCCTGTTAAGAGCCACCTGCTCTTTCTTTCTTGTGAAAGGGTCTCATGGTTTCACTGGTCATATCATGAATTTAGTGGTTTTAGGTTTTTAGAAAATGGTTACCCAGGAACCAACTAGTCAGTGGAAGCTCTTTAGTCTAATGCAATAATTAATTTAATATTAACCTATTACTGCCAGAATTGCTTTAATGTACTACAGACACTTTGGGGACAGGGTTGTTTGGGCTACTGAATTTGAATGAGCTACAAAGTGTTGGTAATTCCAATATTTTTCATTTATTGGCTGATATACATACAGAAAGGTACAACTTCAAAGAAACGCTAAAAGATGTACTAGGCAGTTCATACAAAGATTTTATTGCAAAGTCTGAAAAACCTATGGCAAAGGTTTACAAGATTTAACTATGTATTTTTAAAATTAAATAGAAATTTCTTTATTACTCAGTTAGAAAGACAAGAATTATTGAAGCTTGTGTATATTTCTTCACTTAAATTTTACTTAATCGCTCAGTCTTTTGTCTCACTTTGTCTAGGAAAATTGGATTTGATGCCATGAACACAGATAGCTAATGTTGATACTTTGATAGCCAGCATTCATTTCAAAACAAATCTCATCTCTCTGACTTCAACAACTAGGAATCAACCCATTTCTTCCCTTTTCTTGCCACTTCACCTTAGATATAGCTCAGTGTTTGGTGAGTTTGTTGGCACAGTTTTCCAGATTGCCTCCTTTTGTCTTAATTAATCACAGCTTTGGTTTGGGCACTGAGCCAAGTCCTGTGCCCTCTTGAAATTGCATTCTTGGAAAATTATGGGTACAGATCTAGTCCCAAGTCACTTAAGATACAATCCACATATCTTCTGATTACAGTGGGGCAGTATGTGGTTAAAGACTGTGGTTTAATTGCCATTTCTTCAGATTTAAGACATACACATCTAGATCATATTACTTAACACGTTAATTTTAAAATATTTTCTGGGTTTCTGAGAAATGTTTATGCTGGGTTATATTGTACATCTTTAATCGAAATTCCAATGGCTAAATTTCCTCTTTACGAGGAAAGTTACTTTTCTGAAACCATATTTAGGTTGGGTTTGGTTGGGTTGGGTTTTTTTCCCTTTCTAGATTATGAAAGTATTCTCAGAGAGAAAAAATCAGGAAGTTATTTTGATTTACTCATTCTTCAATTTGAGCATCACCTCTTCAATGAGTGACAGAATCAGAACAGTAGAAATAAATTTTAGCATCACATTGACTACCTTTCTACTAGAGTTCTTTCCTAAGATAATTTTTCTAGTACATTTTCCTGGCCAATATAAATATAACCTCCAAATATAAATTAATATAAATTAATACAAATTTATCCTCCAAACTGTCAAAATTTGTTAGCATTATATATATATTTGAGAATAAGTTCTCTGGAACAGAAAATTATTAATCTTTATTTTGATAAAACTACAAGTGTCACTTTTGATTTATTTTAGTGGTCTTCTTAGTCATTGCAAGAGAAGACATATTTTTTCTTTTAATATACTATTATTATTTCAAGCTTCACTTGCTTGATTTTATTATCCTTTATGTTGGGTTAAAAAAAAAAAAGTTACATCCTAATCTAAACTTCTGTTCTCTCCATGGTTTATATTTCAGGATGCACAATAGAATTTAAATGCAGAAAACTCAAGGGACTAAGCCTATCTTGTTTTTTTCCCTTAACAGCTTTAGTAAGGATGTGTACTGTATCCGTTTTTATGGCTGGCTTTTCTTTCAGGCAATAGACTGTTGCTTTCCTTCATGAGGCCTGAAAATAAGTTGTGATAAGATCTCATGATTTCTTTATTTACCAGGATAGATGTTCTCTCTAGCTTTATTCACCCCTTTTGTTTCAGCACACTTTAAATTTTTCATTTCATTCAAATTCTTTCTGTTAATCTAGTACCATACTGATTTATGCCTTATTTCCTGAACCCACAAATTCAGCACAGAGCAAAAGTTACAGCTCACTGTGTCATCTGTGCTGGTGCAAAGGCAATTGCATTCTTCTGACTCTGTTACTTACAGCCTTGTATTCATCATCAAAGACCCCTGTTGCTCATCACTGTTCTATTCCTGCTCCTTATAATTCAGTACCATATTTCCTTTGGTCATCACAGATTGAACTACATTTTTCTAACCAGTTTTACAGGTTATTGCAGCACAAATTAACTGCTGAAAAGCTGAAGTATTCCTGTTCACAGCTCCATAGCTCTGGCCTGGTGTCCTCTTTCCCTCTCAGCTCTGCAGTCAGCAGAAAAGGAAATAAACAGGGCTAAGCAGATAACTTTAGTTATTTAAATAACCAGCAACATATGTATGCAAGCTTGGCAACTCTCTAGTGTGTGCAGCAGCTGGACCTGACCAAAGCATGCTCCATGGAGCAAGAGCAGCCAACAGGGAGACTGAGAATGCCCTCCTGAAATTACTCTGGAAAAACATTACTCTGGGAAAATGACCCACAGATTGCAGAGGATGCCCTGAAGAGGATACTCATCTTGGAATATTCTTGTTGTAACTCTTCCCATCCAGCCTCTACTGCATTTTTCTTTCCCTTTTCTTTTTCCTCTCCTTCTCTTTCCCCCTCTTTTCTGTATTTTAATTATTTTTTTCCTCAGAAATAACTTTTACTACTAGTGTTGGTGGACTTTATCTGCTGTGGCACTACAAATAAACCTTTGTGCAAGACATTTTTATCTGACACATTTATCACACTGAGCTTAATGAGACTGAATAAGAAAAGGAAACGTATCACATTTATTGGAATTTTATAGCCTGCTTCTACCAGTAGAATTTTAAAATTAATATATACAAATATTCACAGCAATTTTTTTTGAGTTTTCAAGACTCCATAGGATTGGTGATTTTCTTCCTTGTAAAATTTAAATTACAGGCCAAAAACTTGTCCAGTGACTCAGCTCCTGCAGTATTGATTCAGCTCTCGTTATTTGTCTGAAGTTGTGAGAAGGTGCCATGGCATGTGACCCAGAATATATTTTTTTGATCTGTGATTGTTATTTGCTGTTCACTGTAGATTTATGCCTATGTGTTTGAGAATATCAGAACAGTTCAGTTGGAGGCATTACTTCTCTCCTTGCTGAGCATTGTGGTACTTGTTCTTGTAAAAGAACTGAATGAGAAATTTCACAGAAACATTAAAGTTGTCCTTCCCATCGATCTGCTTTTGGTAAGTACAAAATTATATATCAGGCTTTTTCTTACAAAGCTTTCAGTGGCTCAATCTGCTGAAGTTTACTGTGCTGTCTATAGTTACCCACACCCACACCTGCCACTCATTAAACAGACAGCTTCATGGCTGTAAGCTAGTTGTAAGAACAGGAAGTAGTTTGGCTTGATAATTAAGAAAGAAATTACATAAGCTCCCAATTTGTATAATATTTTTCATATGTTTACTACTTTTTACATAATCACAAGGACACAAAGCCTAGAATGTCAAAGTGTAAGAAGTTTAGAAAAGAAAATAAAAAGTAACTGGCACTTTGTAACTCCAGGCAAGTCTTGTGATGGGTAGTTGTGCCTTAGATGTTTCTTGTTATTAACTATGACCAAGTTAAATAGTTATGCTATTGCTTTCTGTCATTTTACTAGCAGTTTTCCTTTAACATGGTATAGACTAAGTTGAAATTAGCAATTACATTAGAAACCCCTGCTTTAAGGATTAAGCTGTAGTAAAATGATCAGCAGCAGAATCCCATCAGAAAGTTTCTGTCTTTCTCTGGACCTCTAAAAAAAAACACGAAGTAAGAAGGACAGTCGGTTTTCAGCGTGTATTATTGTAATTGCTCTTCTGTTACTGGGAAGAAAATATTCACAAGGGCAAAATGCTGGGAAAAGGAGGTAGTGTGATCCTGGTCCAGTATTTTAAAAATACTGGATAAAATGTACCAGCAAACTAAGGATTGTGGAGTGCAACCCTGTTCTATTGGGATTTGTGTGTTCATCTCATTTGAAATACCTGAAATGAGTTTGAACCTCCTCTGGGTCAAACTTTATACTCCCTTTGCAAGATCATAACTAGAACATAAAAACAAGAGGCAGACACATCTTCTGCTGTGTTCTGTGCTGAAGACAACACTGCCAGTCTGGATTAGATGTGCTCAGAGAACATCAGCTGAATCAGACTACTCAGATCACCTAAATTAGGAACTCCTTTAAGCTGCTGACATGAATGGCAGTGCTCTGGGGCACATGCTGAACAGAGGGACTTTGGACACTGATTGCCAAGGTTCCTCTTTCAGTAACTGTGCTGGTTTTGTATTAATTGAGTTTTAGTGAGGAGGGAATGAATTTAACTATGGAAGCAATGTTTTAAGAGAAATTAATAGCTTCTTCTGTGTTTGGTAAAATTAATTGTTGGTTGGTACACAGAATGTACAAACTGCACTATAGTCTCACTTCATTATTGTGTCCAAATCTTAGTTTCTTTTGACTCTCTTCCACATTTGCAAAAAAAAAAAAAAAAAAAAAAAAAAATTAAAAAAAATCATTATACTTTCCTGTTGATTGATGATTTACTGGATGAATCTAAGGATAAATGTATGAACAGTGCCATGTGCTTACGTGCTTAGGTGTGGCAATAATAGGGACCATGTCAGAAGCAACAGGAATGTAACATCTTTTTCTCTTTGAATCAATAGATAATTGCAACATCCATTGCTTGCTACTGTGCTGATATGGAATATGTCTACGGGATAGAAGTTGTGGGAAATATTCCTAAAGGGTAATGTGGATTTTATTAACTTGTGGCTTTTAAATATTTTTATTTCTGAGAACGGTCTCTGAAAAGGTCAAAGCAGTTTCTGAAATACAAAACGGAAAAAATCTATTTTGTTTGTTTCCTGTCTCTTCAGATACTCTCTCACAATTCAATCCCACATTAACAAGTTATATGTGCACAGATATCATCACAAAAATGCATTCTTGTACACTTTCATAGCTTTTTCTTGCTTTGTGGAATAAAAAGTAGGTACTAAATACTTGATGATGTATGACAGGAGGGCAGGACACTCCTTTCAAGATTACTGCAGCCTGGTTTTTGAGAGTTGCCTTGGGTTATTGTAGCAGAAGGGATTTCCAATGAGATAAGATTCATAGATTGTTACACTTCATTCCTTTCCACCCATACAGTAATTTGAGAAAATGTGATTTCTGAGAAAATGTGATTTAATTATGCTTAATCTGGAAAAGAACATTTTTACTATAGTTAATGATACACTTTCCTCCATGACCTTGAAGAGAAGGCAAAAAAAAAATTCAATATAATTAGCTAGAAAGAGAAATTAGACTAGTTGTCAGACAAAATGTTCAAACTCTACAGGTTGGTATGGAAGAGCACAGCTGTTGTGTAATTTCCTGCTTGGATATAGCAGGGTTTCCCTAAATTTCACGAAGTAGGAGTCCAAGACAGCATAATCATGTGTGGCAGCTTGCACTGAAAGAAATAAAATAAGGGATATTTCTGAGAAAGAATATGGTTTTTCAGTATTTAGAGCATGCTATAAATCTGAGACTAAAACACAGCTAAGTGTGCCCCTTCTATGTGTAATGAAAAATTAAACTGTATTTGTGCTGTTTTAATCAGGAATTTATTTTCTATCTAACCTCATACAAACAGTGTTGAAAAACAGAAGCAGAGTCTGGATCATTCCTGCATATTTTTAAGCATTTACCTGAAATACCTAACTGCCTTGTCAGTGGAGAGCAGCAGAAACCTTAAGAGGACAATTTGATTTTTGGATGGTGTAATTTGTGCTCTGAAAAGACCAAAGTCTTTTTGAAAAGTTCAGGGACAATCTGGGATGATTTGCTCCACAACCTGAGTTGTTTCACTGGAATCCCCATTAGATGGAATAAATATCTGTACTGTCAGTAACCAACAGAATTTTTTTAAGATTTAAATTTAACTTTACAGGAAAGCCAACTATATTAAAAAAGGAGAAATTATACACAGTAGTCTCTTCTACTGAACATGACAAAATTAGTGAATGGTTGCTAATTTTATTTGTCAGTCATGGAGTTAATTTATCAACATCTCTTTATAATTTATCAAATTGAAGTTTTTAAACTGAATACTCCATCTGAAACTGTTTCATCTTCTACAAATTTTCTTCTGCTGTTCCCAACAGACTGAGATGTTATTAATCTAAAATATTGAAAAAAAGTCACCTTACAAGTAATACAAAAATTAGCTGTTGCTGCAGATATTGTTTCTCTGGTATTCATATAAATTGCAGGTATGTAGAGACTATGTACCAAGTTTTGCAAAAATTACTGTCTTTATTTTTATAGGTTGCCATCACCAAAAGCACCACCTATGAGTGTCCTGCCTGAAGTAGTCACTGAAGCTTTTGGAGTGGCACTGGTTGGTTATGTGGCCTCACTAGCCCTTGCTCAAGGCTCTGCTAAAAAGTTTAAATACAGTGTGGATGACAACCAGGTAAAGCTCTTTCTCCTTAGTGTCACTGAGCTTTGAAATCACCTCACCATTTGGGGAAAGTATTATGGATGAATGCCCAGTAGGAAAAGTTACATTCCATGTAGCATCCTGACACCTTCTAGTGTTTACAGTAACACCCAAATTTTGTCCAAATTATCTCTGCAGAATGCCCTCATTCGTTGAACTGATCCTTTTGGGGAAGCTCATCCCTCAGGATAATCTTGTAATGCTACATTCAGTGCAGCATTTGGATATTAATGCATTTTTCACTGCTGTAAGATGAGACAGCTTCTCCTCTGGCAGTTGAGCTCTTATAGACAAATTGTGATGTTATATCAGCCACCAGTTAATGAAACAAAGCATGTGGGTGTGTGAGGCTTTAAGGAGTGAACTTTAAGGGGATGCTGTTCTGTGCTGTTCTGTGCTGTGCTGTGAAGACAAACTTGTGAG
This sequence comes from Muscicapa striata striata, assembly GCA_030060385.1. Classification (NCBI taxonomy): domain Eukaryota; kingdom Metazoa; phylum Chordata; class Aves; order Passeriformes; family Muscicapidae; genus Muscicapa; species Muscicapa striata. The sequence continues at coordinate 290,109 of JAREIS010000233.1, forward strand.
CTGGTTTACTTTCCTGGCTGGATACAGCACCATTTTCTACATCTACCATTTTCCTCCTTCTTCTTAGGCTGCACATACAAGGTGGCTTCTCCACTTTTTCTTCTAGGAATCTTTGTTCAGACATGTCTGCATTTTGACTGTGAACAAGCACCAAATACGTTTGTGGTGAAAGACAGTATACATATAGTATGGCCCCCACACTTCACTATGACTAAAACATGCTCTAAACAAAGAGAAATCAGTGGCTATCTTTTTCCAGTGAGCTACAAACTAGAAATCAGCTGGGCAGTTTCCAGACACCAGCACTTGGGGCTCTGGCCAGTTAAAAGCAGACATGGAGATGTAAATATCTTGGTTGAACAATTTAGCAGTAGCATTTATTCTGTGAACAGAATGTACCTCCTGCTTTTGATGAATTCAACAGCTCTATCATTCAAATTAGTTCTGAGTTGTGAGAAGATCTGTTCTGTTGGGAAACCCTTTGTCATGTACCTGTGGGATTTTTCCCCCTCAAAAATGTGTCCATCCTTTGTCATTGCTAATATTTACATAGGGACTCCTTTGTTGGCAAGAGGCATTGAAATGATTGAACAACAGGAAAAAACATCTTCTATTTAATGACTTTGCAGGAATTTTTGGCTCATGGCCTCAGCAACGTGATTCCTTCATTTTTCTTTTGCATCCCAAGTGCTGCAGCGATGGGACGGACGGCACTGTTATACAGCACAGGTGCCAAAACACAGGTAAGGGCTTAGAGTGAGGTATGTCAGAGATTTAAAGCTGTGATACTGCTCACTGTAATTTGTACTGATTTATCAATTGGATTTCTCTTGTCTCCCTTTTCCTCTGTCCTGGGAATGACTCTGCCCTTTCATTTTTAACAATCTGCATGAAATTGCACCTGATCAGTGACAACTTCCTAAGAAAGACAATGGTTCCATTTATTAAATTTTTTTTTACCTGTTTCATTCAATATGAAGTGTAAAGTCTGTGGCAGCAAGGAAGTTAGGAGTTGTGTTTTCAGAGTGCAGGAAACTACATAAAAGGTCTTTCAGTTTATGTGAATTTGTCAGCATTGTATCGTAAGTGCCCTCTAATGGTGTTCAACAGATTTAATGGTACAGTCTAAACTGAAGTCTTAGGGAAAAAAAAAAATCACATTTCATTTATCTGATTTAATTTATCTTTTATATCTAATTTCCAAAATAAAATTAAAGTAACCTTTAGAGCTGTTTATTAAAAAAAATCTCCCAGCTCCTGCCTTGTGACACGGCGTACTTGTCCTATCCCTCAGGGTACACTGAGCCCACAGAGATGACATTTAGATTTTTGAGGACGTTTGTTGCTTTTTCCGACTGTAGGAAACCAGACCCACAAGCTGTTATTATAGTAGCTCAGGAAAGAAGGGACTGTAATTGCTGAGAATGATAACTGTGACCCTGTAGCCTGCCATATCATTGTCACATCCTTTGGAGTTCGTTGCTCTTCCTCCAGGTAACAAGTGACAGGACAAGAGGAAACACCAACAAGCTGATCCAGGGAAGGTTTAGATTAGGTATCAGGAAATTTTTTTTCACAGCAAGGGTTGTAAAGCATTAGAACAGACTGCCCAGAGTAACGGCAGAGCCACCATCCTCGGAAGTTTTAAAAAATTGTGTGAATATGGCACTTGAGGACATGGTTTGATGATGAACAAGGTGGTGGTGCTGGGCTTACAGTTGGACTTGATGACCATAAAGATCTCTTCTAAACTTAATAGTCCTATGATTCAATGATTATATTTTCATTTTATAGCTGTTTCTCTTGCCTGTGTAAAAGAAATTAGCTGCAAGGAAAAGGTTCATGAGGTACAAGACTGAATACAATCCATAGATAGTGTTTCTCCTCACCCATGACTTGCAATTAATTCTCATTCAGATGCCACAATATTAAGAAATTATACAGGACTTTCCTTCAATACTCTACATGTTAAATACTTGCTAGTTAGCCTACAGGGTACTCTGAACTCAATCATAATGAATAATCTAACAAAAATAATAATAATATTGAAAAGTATTTATATGCAAATATTTTAGCTACTGTTTGACTATTAGTTATTTTATATATTTTAATTTAATTTGATGTCATACAATGTGCTGTCCTCCTCACATTCTCTTCTGTAATCTGTTAATGTACTGATTGTACAATTTACAGTTGTACTGGCTTTTCCACAGAAGATTTGAGGTAACCTGCAGACCTATAACCTGAAGGCATATGGGGTATTTGAGCATGTTGGCTCTGGTACATAGGTAGGGAAAGACCCTGATAAAAGGTATTCAGTACATGAAATGGAAAAAGAAACCACTATAATTTGAAATCTGCTTGGTTTATTCATTGGTTTTACAGTATAGCAGTGCCTGTGTCTAAGGAGTTAAGAGTGTGGCTATGAGTTAGCACTATGAGAGTATTTTAATAGCCATAACAATAGCCCTGCCTTCTTGGAAAGCAACACATCAGCTTAGTGCTCTCCTTTGGCTGTTCAGGTATAGGCAAAAAGAAGCCTTTCTTTAACTTAGAGGGAACTAAGTTTGGCATAGAGCATGAAAGAAATGCAAAGAGACTTTCAGGGACACAGAGCAGCCTTTTTTCCCTCAAATGGCTATACCTGGATTCAGTTTTGTCACTTGTTCCTCAGTGATATATTTTCCTGAAAGAAAACAGAAGTGAGGAACTCTATCATGGACTAGAAGTGTCCTTCAAATAGAATCAACACTTTTTTTCTTTTTCTTCATCAAAGCAGAAAGAGGGAAAAGTTCCTTGTGACTTTACCAGCAGATTTTCTGTCCCTTTTATGTAAACACTCTGTCTATCCTTCTTGATGGTATTTTTAAGTACACCATGACTTTAATTTTCTAGTGTTTTAACAACTTGTCTGGTTTTGTTTTTAACAACTTGTCTCTTAAAATGAAACCTAATTATTTTAGTAAAGAAACATATTATCAATATAAAAATAAAGTGAGCATCTGTCTACTTATCATCAAAAACCTTCTGTGAATCTGAACTGTATATTTATAAGAGCAGAAGTACTCAGTGAGCACTCAGAGCACAATAGGACAGTGAAATTTTACTGTAGTTTTCCATCAGATTAATACTATAAATACTGTGAAGAAATACATAATTATTAGACAATATATTTTTCTGAATTTATATTACTTGCATTAATTACACTCTTTAATATATTTTTAATTTTTAATTTTTAAATTTTTAATTTTAACCTGCATTTTCTTAAGTAAATACTGATATTAACATGAAATTGTTAGTGGTTTCTGGTTTAACAGTAGTTTTCTTTTAGTGTTAATCCCAACAAAAGAAGTTTGAAGTCTTCTTGTGGAAAAAAATGATAGCATACATAATTCTTGCTTAGTGCTATGACAGGTCAGTTATTTAGTACAACATAGGGTGCATGGCTATAAATAAGTTGCAGAATGACAGTGGGTGCTGAGAACTGGGATGAGATATTGCACACACACATTCCATTTAATGCCCAGGTGTGTAAGTGATGCTCTGATGTGTGTCAGTGTGCTGGCAGCAGGGTCAAGCACAGATGTTGAGATCTCTCACTATGTTATCACTGTAGTAGATTAAAGGTAATAATCAAAGATAAAAATTGAAATTATATGCTTCTGCAATCCACAGATACATTAATAGCAAACACCTTCAATATCTGATTCTTGACTTTGTCTACAGTATTTTATAATTTATCCTTTTCACAATTTCTTTTGTTGTTTTTGTTGTTGTTAGACTGAATGATCTGCAATTCTTATTTATTTTTTTAGGTGGCTTGCCTTATCTCTTGTGTATTAATTCTAGTGGTGATCTACACAATTGGACCTCTGCTGTACTGGCTTCCTATGGTATGGTACTTATTCTTTTTAAAGATTAAGATGTCAAACATTTTCCAATGACATTTTCTTTCAGGGAAATATAGTGCAATATCTAAAACAGCTCTATTTAATTTCAGTGGCTGAAAAAATAGTATGGGCATGAAAAATTTTGAAATCATAAAATACAGAGTTGACAGCATATGACAGATAGATTTTAAACATATATAGTTACATATACAGGGTATCATGTAAGCATATAGAATTGAATATCTCTTCTACTTACTTTTGGCATGTAGCTTATGAAAAATATACACCCAGGTTACTGTGGATTTGTATATTGACAAGTGTGGTAGAAATTAATGAAGATTCGTGATATTTCTCCAGATATGCATATGATATACAATTTTGTTTTTCAAATAAATTTGACATAAATTATTTTAGATTATGATATAAGCTTAATTACAGAAAGATTATGAAGTATTCTTATATCTCTGTCATAGAATACATCTATGCTAAGACTTTTCAAAGCAGTGTGGCATCTTTTCACATAAGCTGTATCTAGCTTTTGATATTACAAATTAATAGTTAATTTTAACTAGAGGAATGTCAAAGCTGCTAAATACAGCTCCAAAATTATCTGTGATTCTGCCATGTATGCACATGAAGTTTTAACTCAACTATGTTTTAAAATTGCTTTGTGCTATTGTTTACATGGTGTCATGAAAGTTCTCACTTTTCAAACACAGATCCTTTTATAGTATACATGCAAAGTAGGGACACTTGAGGAAGGGTGCACAATATGTCCTGGTTTTTATGCTATACTTCTTCCCTACTTTCATTTGTTTTTATATGGATTATCAGTAAATTTTGACCGGTTTCCTGTAGGCTTTCCCCCCCATATTTTAAAAATACTTTTTGGTTTTTGCTTTCTTGATAATTTATTTCTCTTCTAATATGCTTTTCAGCCTGTCTATGCACTGTAAGTCTACCGGTTTGTACTCCATTCTTTTTTGGCTCTAGATGATTTCTTCATCCATCTCCTCCTCCTTCCTGAGGCAAAGAACCAAAAAAAAATGTTTTTGCTTCAAAATTAATGGACTTTTGCCCTAGAGGCCTTCTCTGGGGGAAGGGAAAGAAGTGAGGAAGAGGAGTTACAATTCTTCACTGCATAGAAGTTGAGTGATGATTTGCTTTTGAGTCCTTCAGACTGTGGCAGAATGTATTTGGTCTGGTGATGCATGGAAGAGTCTTTGCTAGTCCTGAGGTTTCTGTCGTTTTTCTCACAATTAGGTAGCCTGTAGATTGCCTTCACAAAAGAAAAGGGGATAGGGGGTTATTGCTATTAGCATCTGTCACAAGGATACCTGTGCTTATACCATTTTCTAAACACCTACCAGGTTTTTTTAATAATTAAATTATGGTATTGACTGCTAAATTAAAGAAACAGCACTTGTTTTCACTAACAACTCTGCAAATGGCTTTTGTGTTTATGTCTCTGCAGTGTGTGTTAGCAAGCATTATTGTTGTGGGCTTGAAGGGGATGCTAATGCAGTTCCGTGACTTAAAAAAATATTGGAATGTGGATAAAATAGACTGGGTAAGTAAAACTAAATCTAAGGAGGTTTTCCTGAGCCCATTTGGCCAACATCATTTAACTACACTTTAATAATTCTGTGGCCCTAGAAGAAATAAGTGCAATGTATTATTAGCAGTATTTTATGCACTATCAGCTCAGAATAACAGCAGCTGAAATATCAGTTGTATTAAAAAATAACATTTTAACAAATGATAAAGAATCAAACCCAATGCTAGAGATGTGTATACAGACAGATCAAGCTAATGCGAGCAAATATGTGTCTAATTTTTATGTCTTCTCTATCTGTTTAACATGCTTCTGCTACTGTAGCATCATTGAGGAGATTTTGGTATCATCATCCTCTGGGAATAGGGAATGACCACACAGGTCAAACAGAACTGGAAACACTAGTGATGCAGAAAGATATATATTGAGGGATGCTGTAGGTAAATTGCCTTATCTCTTTCAGATTTTGCAGAGTATCTACAGTTCAAACATAGTGAGAGATTCTGCACTATGAGAGGAGGAATACATCAGAAAAAGTAGATAGATGAAAAGAGACATAGTATGAAAATCTAGTTTAATGCAAATTCTAAATATCCTGACAGAATTTGCACAGAATTCCTAGCAAATGATAAAGATGAATCCATGTGTAAGAAGACTCCTGGATTTCTCTTCTGTGGGAGATTTTGGGGTAATGGCCAATTAGTGGAACCAGAATTTCTATGCACTTACATAAATTCATACACACTGACATCCCGTTTGTTTGAGTTAACAATATTCAGAAAGGTATTTTGGCCACATAGTCCTTTTCTGTGGTGGGAAACACAGGTGATTGGAGTTAATATTGGACTTTTTGAATCCACCAGTGACTTAGTATTCTACAGCAGTAATGGTTAAGTAATGTTTATTCTGGACAGAATAAAACTTTTTTTTTTTTAATTGAGTATGATTTTAGTATGGGAAATAGAGCAAAGTAAACAACATCAAGTTTGACTGTGAGAGTTTTTTCACGCATAGTTGCAGAAAACTAGAGGTTCAGAAAACTAATTTTTTTGGGAGTTTCTTTTGAATTATCCAAAAGAAAAGCTCTATCTTTCCTGAAATCTTTTCTTCCTCAAACAGTAAAATTCTGAAAATATTTTGTATCTCTTGTTTTGTATTTGATCTTCAGCTTAACCCATATTGCCAGTGACAGAAATGATGGATGATGTGGATCAAGAATTATTTTTGGGACTTAAAACCATTGGTAGTTATAAGATAGAGATATGTGGGACAGATATGCATCTTCTCCATCATTTCATTGAGATAATAAGTAGTTACATTTTCCAGCAGCATATTCTGGAATCTGACTAGATTTGACACATCTTCACAGATAGACTAACCTGATTGATTTTTGCTTTTCTGGTTTTGGCAGGAAAGGTTGTGTGAGTAGTTAGTATTACATCTCTGACACCTGTCATCATTTCTAAGAGAGGTCACAGAATGGGGGAGTTTGCTGGGTTCATCTTTTTCACTAAATATACTTGAGCAATGATTTATCTTCAAGTAGTTTTACCATCAGTCCTTAGCTTGGCAGGATAAATCATTTTGCCTTAAATACCATAGTTTAAAGTAGGGCTGTAAACATTGATCTTGCATTGCTGCCTGCTCTGAGGAGCCCCACCAAGCCCAGTGATTTGTGTAACTACACTGGTGTTATTTTGGCCTGAAAGGAATCACCCCAGTAATTGACAGAACACTGGAAATGAATCATTCCATCACCCAGGTTATCCAAAGTGTTTTGAAGATAGAAACCTTAACAAAACATTTGGAAATAATTAGCAGTTGTCCTTTCTGGAACTGATTCTTTGAAGGGTGTGTCATGGAGCATTGAAATCAGGTTTTTTTTGGTTATAGGTCTAGAAAATGATAGTGCATGGAAATGGAATATTACCAAGTTTGTTACCTTGTTCCTTCACACTTCTTTAAGCATCTCACTAAACACAAATGAGATATAATATTTATTTGTTGATTAGATCTCTATAAACATAATCCTTTTAAATACAGAAGGTAAGATACTGTTCAGGGGTTGGAGTTGAGGAAATTCACTGGTTCCTTCCATTACAGGATATTCTGTGTTTCTATGAAATCTCTTCTTTCAGCCATGGGTGGCTTTTTCTTTCAGATTTACATCCTCTCAAATCACATTTGATTACTTCTCAGATACTACTCCACTGTCCTCATTCCAGAGGTCTCTTTCCTGCCATTCATAGCACCCATATGAACTTCAAATGTCTCATGCTTCAGTTAAGGTCCTCTTTCAGTCCCTACACCTTGACTGGACAATCTCAGATTAATAATTGCCTATTCCACTATATATATTATATGCATAACAGAGAGTGATTTGTCTTGATCTATTTTTCTGCTTTTTCTGAGAACAGCCAGGAAGTTAATCTGGCCTTGTCTGTAAATACATCTCACTTCTCAAGTCCTCAGATCAAAAGATGATTTCTTGGTCCTTTTTGTAAGCCTGATTTCTTATGCAGGCCAATTTGATTAGCTTGCTGTTTTTGTTCTCCAGCTTAACAGTGCTGGTGATACTAGTGATACTTTCCTAGTATTATTAAAAAGGCCAGTGAAGTTCTTCTGAACTCTTGATTTTAAGGCCCAGGATCCCAGATAAGCTGCCTTTTAAGTAGCAAAAACTACTGCCTGGCAATGGATTGCTGAAGAAAAATGGTCTCTTTGCTGTTAACTGTTGGACTTGAAAGTAACCAAAGATGGGGGAAAAGTATTTCAGAAGGTGATGTTCTAAACGAAAAATTATAACAGAATAAAGATAATTTTCATGAGTTAATTGTATAGCAGAGATTTGAGAAGTTCAGCAATGAAATATTCTGGCATTTAAAGAGAAAAAATGTTTTAAAGTTGCACATATGTCTTGACCAGAAAATGATGACAGCTGAGAAAAAGACAGGTTGCATGCCTTACTTTTATAGCAGGAAGAATGGCAAGAAATTATGGTAAAAATTACACAGTCCCAACATGGTGTTGTGATGAGAGTCAGTTATGGATGCCTGAATTGTAATTGTATTCACATATATTAATATTAAAGGGCGTAAGGAATGCTACTAATTCAGCAACTAAAATAGATCCAAGAATGAGAATGACAAGTACCCTCCAAGATCTTGCCATTGTGAATTTCTGAGACACGCATCCAACACCTTGTCAATCTATTTCTTCAAAATATTTAGAGGAGAAGGCCTAGAAAGGGTCTTCCTTGAAATCTGGAGCTTATTAGTGCATTTTCTTGGGGTTTTTAGAACTTCGTCAGATATACTCAGGAGGAAGATGGCCTTTTAAATTTGTTCATCACACATGGGTCCTGATTCACAAGAGGGCTCTGAGAGCTCTCAGGACTCTGCTATATAAACAATTCCCCACAAAGTAGGAAACCATCTCTTTTGTGAAAATAATTTTACATCAATGACTCTATCTTATGGCATCCTAGAGAGATTTTCTATTTTTCCTGCATTAGTGAATATGCTAGTGTGATTTATATTACCTGTGCTGTAGTTGGTCTCAGTGGGGTGGGAAGGAATTTGTAAATGCTTAATCCATTGAAAGCATGATTACCATAGAAATTATTTTTAAAGAGAATTATTTCTATCAGTCCCTCTGTTTCTAGGGCTGTTTGCAAACAAATAGTATCTCAACCATTGTGAATTGAATTGCTGTGAAAAATTATATCAAAGAAAAATTACAAGAATTATATCAAAGATCCTATTATCATAGGATCATTTAGGCTGGAAAAGACTTTAAAAACCATCTAGTCCAACTGTTAACCCAACACTGCCAAGTCTACCCCTAAACCACGCTCCTTAGTGCATTAGGCAGTTCCTGCTCTGTGCCTGTGGTGGGCTTCACTTGAATCCCAAGTTTTGATGACAAATGTGCTGAGGATGGATGCACCCATGGTCATTTGTCTGCAGAAGGATGTGGGAGCATGGCCATGCACTGAGTGTTTAGGGCCAGAGCCTCTTCCAGGACTTCAGCACCTTCTGCTGAGACAGTTCCTGAATGAGCAGGACTTTAATGGAATTCTTCTTTTTGGATATAGCCTGGAGGGCCTCTATTTGAGCAATTCATCACAGCCTCACATTACAGAATGCACAGAACTTGTCAGTTGAGTCATGTCCATCTCTTCCTCCATTAAGCAACAGCATAACCAGATAGGAGTTAGATGTACTGCATCCTGAACTTTCTTCATTCTGATAACCAAATCTATTGATTGTGGTAAGAAACTAGACAGATGTGTTGCAGATAGTTACATGTGAGGAACCCTACCCTTTCAGGCAACAGCTGATCATCTCAATTTACAATGAAACAGGGAAATGCATAATCTGGTTTCAAACTGATGCAGAAACATTTATTATCACCACACCTTAGCATTTCATTGTTTAGCACTAGGTTCAGAAAGTATTCTGCAACTTATTTGTATGATTTTTTTTCCTACCAAGTGCCAATTTCAGACAGTCATCAATGGTGGATGATTAGACCCTATGAAATGGAAAGTCTAGACAGAGGCAGCTGCTATACACAGTCACTGTACCTCTCAGTGCTTCTGATAGTTTCTGATATACAGGAGTTGACATAAATCCTTGGTTTTTTTTTTCCTCTTTAGATTTTTTCTTTAAACTAGTACAGTACTTTGAAGGTGGACTTTGTTTAGATTTTTCACATTAATATGTGCCTATAACATACTATTGCTAAGATTTGAAGAGTGATTAGATTCTATCTGTCCTGAAGTATGCAATAACCATATTGAAGTAAGCTGCCAAGGAAAACTTTGATATTTTTATGACTTCTTTGTTGAACTTTGAAATAACACATGAATTTAAAAAAAAAAAAAAAAAAAGACTATCAGATCAACATCTTTCTGCAAGTTTGATGCTACCCTAATTAAAGAAGAACTGATTCCAGGCCAATACAAAGCACTGAAAGGGTGATTGACTAATGAGAGTATGATTGTTTTGGCTCAGCCTCTACAACAATGACGGTGTCTGATTACAATTAAGATGTAAGATACCAGGCTGCTGGAGAGGCACTTGACTAGCTTTCTCAGTAGTCAGCAGTACTTAAACATTTTTGGTATTCTTCCTATGCAGACTTTGCATTGCATTTTTATGCTTTCTGTTTTCTTCTGAGACATAAGAATTTTGCAGGTCTGCAGCAGTGATTTAGATGTGATGAGGTTCAGGTCTGCAGCTGAACTGGATTGCACTGGAATGGATTCAGGTGTTGTCAGGGCTCAGCCTTATTAAGATAGCCAAATTCTTGATCTCACTGATTTTCAGATTTTTAGTAGTTCTCTTAGCCTTTTGGCTAACAATGGATGTGTCCAGGTGAGCTTCTTTATAAATGTATATTGGATTTATAAATATTAGTGTTACTTTCCTTTTTGTTAATCAATATCTGCTGCTTATACAGGTGGTCTTTGCAAATATATTGCACAACAATTCGTATAAGATGGCATGTTAAAATACAACTAGTGATTGAGGACAGTTTCAGAGGAGGAAATACCTCCTTACATAGCAGCCCTCCATAGAAGAAACTGAAAAGTCTTTTGCAGTAGTTAGGAATCTTGAAGATGAGGGAGGAAAAGGTTTCTTGACAGAGTCAAGGTAACAGTGTCCTCTGTGAAGCACAAGTTACTATGGTATGATTTACATTTTATAATTAATAAAATAATGGTTCTGAAATCTGCTCAAGCAAAATTCCTGTGGTTGGGCTGAAAGTATTCTATTGTCTATGCCTTTTGTGAGTCAAGTGAAAGTAACAGAAAGGATAATCTCAATACTGATTGTGGTACTGTAATGTGATCTGTTATTCTGCAAATATGAACAAGCAGCACTGTAATTCTTGAAATGGGCACCTGTGGGGATCAATATATCCAGAGAAGTGAAAATACTTTCCATTTTTTTTTAACACCTTTTATATAAAGATGAGATGGTAGTCTTTGCTTAAGGCTCCCTCAAGGAAAGAAAGGTGTGCTTTATTATACCAATTAGGTTTGTATAAGAAATTGAATAATTTGTGCTTTTATTTTATTTGTAAAATCTGCATGTCTCTTAGCTGTACACACCATTGTAGCATGGAAAGAAAAGTGATTGTTTCTGGTAAGAAAGTAATTAAGAAAAAATTGAAATGTGAAGGTTTTTAAAAGTTTTGAAAATTTATTTATAAAGTGGCTTTAGTTTCAGATATGCTTCTGAGTATTTTTAAATCTGTATTTCAAATGAATCCAAAGTTTTAATAATCAAATATTGAAAGTAATATGAACTCTCACCATTTCCATTGGAAGGAATTAATTCCCCAGTAATTTTTATTTGTTATAGAGTTGGTTTTGTCAACTGTACTCTGATAAACACCACTTTTAATCAGCCTCCTTGCAAGTTATAATTCCCACTTATATGATTAGTGGAAGAAAATCTCTCTATATGTGACCTCATTAGGGCCCCTCATTATGTGAAAGGAAAGGAGGATTTAAAATCTATGCAGTGAAGGAGATGACAAGAATTTGCAATGTGAAAACTAAAATACAGGTTTTCCAAAACAACTGGGTCTATTCTGACTTAAGATGTTTGCACAACTACAAATGCTATTTTAAGTAACCCTGGAAGGAACCTCTGTGAGCACTGGGATGAGTTGTGTCCCATGGGGAGGAATTACTTTAATTGCTAATTCAGTCTTCAGCATTTGCCAGTTCAAAGATCCAAATGTTCACATCTGAGAAACTATCTTAGTTTTAAAAACCTTTATTTCTATAGATTCATAAAGCGCACATTGCTATAAAATTTGAAACTAATCACTTCTTTTTGCTCCCCTCCTTAAAGAGCATATGGGTTAGTACCTACGTGTTTACAATATGCTTTGCTGCTAATGTGGGACTGTTGTATGGCGTTGTCTGCACTATAGTAATCATGATTTTCCGCTTTCCCAGGTAAGAAACAATTTATTGAAATGTTCTATGAGCACTTCATTATGTATTCATTCTGCATATTGCTTCACAGTCAGCATAGACATACGGGATACTAAATTTAACAACTAAACTTCAGTTTTTCAGTTGCAGAAAATTGCAAGATAAGACAATTCAAAAGGAAAAGTCACATCTGTCCATTTACCATAGACTAAGGAATCTCTAAAACATTTTATAAAATGGCATTATTTTGTGATTTCTCTTATTATTAAACATCTGTATGATTCATTATGTGAAAGTAGCATAAAATCAACAGGAAGATTAATAATATTTTTTCTATTAGGTATTTATTTGCTCTTTAAGGAAAAAGTATGTCTGGCAAGCTTTAGTAACTAAAAGCCTTATAAACTCCTAGGCACTATGTTGAACAGGAGTTGCTAGTTGACAATTGCACTGCTGATATAGATTAATGAAAGATAACTCTACAACTATTCTAATGTCTAACAAAAAGTATAAGGTCTGTGTATGACTTAGAAAAGTCAGGCCAAATAAACTAGAGCAATCAGAAGTAGATTTGTTTTTTTTAAATATAATAAAGTTGTTACTTTGCATCTTGAGTAAAGGGCAATATAGCCGAGGTTCATGATTGATTTGTGCTACAGAATGAATTCACAGCTCACCAGTTCTGGAAATGACTTGCTGCTTGCATGCAGTTGTTTGCATGAACATTGAATCCCACTGAAATTAAGCACAATATAGACAGCTCGATTAAATGCTTGTTAAAGTTAATGGTGTTAGACATTTGTGCACAGCTCTGTTCTCATAGAATAAGTTGCAGAAACAGCATGAAAACAGTTCAAAATTTCAAGGCAGTTAAAAATTATGGAAGATAGCTTCTGCTTGAATCAAGCAGTACTTTTGTGATAACACTGTGCTACTTGGCAAACTAAAGTTTTGGTAAATTCTGGTAGTAAAGCAAAAGGCAAGCTTTCATGTTGTTTTTGTCCTGAGTCTGGATGTTAGAGGTTCTCCAACAGCACAAAGGGATGGATATCTAACACAAAAGAGCCTGATCTAGTGGAGACCTCAGTCTGAATCTGGACTTATTAATGTAAATAAGACTCCTCTCAGTGATCTCTGTTTTCAGTGAAGCTGCACATGACTGTCCATACCATCTAAAGGCATTGTTCAAGGTAGCAGCCTTAAAACTGATATGGCATAGATGGGGTTAACAAGATAACATATAGTAAGCCAGGCAGTCATGAGCAAAAGTGTTAGTGGAAGTGAAGCAAGGAAAATACCATAGATTATTTATTGTAAAGTTTCTGTTCAGATGTCAGAGTACTGGGTGTGCTACATGCTACGTATCAGAATGTATTAAAACCAGTAGCAGCTACAGCTTCATTTATGCAAAGATGAGAGAACAGCTGATGTTTGCAAGGCTCATTTATCCGGCCCCAATACCTGCAAATACTCCTTGTATATTGATGCATCTGTCTCAAAGGATAGACAGTTCCACAGTCTTCTGCAGTTAAATGTGTTCCTATAAATGCCATGTTGAATCAGAAGATCCTATACTGAGCTCCCTTTCCAAGGTGACCTTCTCTTTTCACTGTGTACAGAGCATAGGAATACTGGCCCTTTCCATTAAGTCCCCCATTTGATAGCTAGAGTGCAATGTTTTGCTTCATCATATAATGATGTGTCAATTTCAATGACAAATAAAATATCTTTGTTTTCATAACCACAGCTATTCTACATATTTATTTTCCCTTTAATTATAATATGATTTTGAAGTACTTCTTTACTTTTGAAGCTATCGATTATATATGAGCTACCTTGACTTGAAAGTACCTCTCTGGCCAGCAAATGAAAATTAAAATTAAGATTTTCTTTATAAGATAATTTAATTATTCATATTTTCACGTGATCTCATAATTCTAAAATGAGATTTTTACTCTTTAAGAGGATGATTATCAGAAAAGACAAGGTGTGTAATCACAAAAATACTCACAGATTGCATTGTCAGACCTTTACACTGCTATGCTGTAGTTTGGGGTGTGTCTTTTTGTTTCTGCTCAAGACTACTAATGATCTGCTGTACAGATTTTTCTCTATATGTTGATTACAGAGCAAAGACACTGAATTTGAAAAATATGAAAGAAGTGGAATATAAATACAAAGCAGAAGATAATTGTGTAAGTTATTTCTTTTTAACTTTCTGTTTGTGTGTGTGTTTCACTAATTCAGATGTGTGTCTTTTCTCTAGTTAGTTACTAGATTGTAATCAGGGAGTCAAAGGAATGCTTTTATGATATGACCACTTGAAATCTAAAGCCAGGAAAATATAATAATAACAAAACTAGTTGACCATCAGAAACTGGTATATTTTCATGGTTCCACTGTTTGTCTGAAAAGTGAAGTTAGGCAAGTCCTTTTAGATTTATCTGTCTTCGTTTATTTGTAATTTTTGGTTATTAATTGCTCTTTCTCAGTTTCCTAATTCCTAAATTTAAGGAAATATCTTGCCTTGAAGGTAAGGGCCATCTGAGCAGACAATAGCAGTCTCTGTATTATTATCAGTTTTCCTAAAAGTCCTTCAGTGTTTTCATCATCCTCATGAAAACTTTTCATCATGAAAACATTTCTGCCACCAACCCCTCGTGATCAGATTGTCCCAGAGGACACCATGAGCCTGGACAAAGAGGTGCAGCACCACAAAATTGTCACAGACGGCTTCAGGAATCTCATCACCCTTTGCACATGAGAAATGGGTGGAAGAATCTCTCCCAAAGACTGTGCCTTTAAAATCTGGCTTCTGACAAACTTAAACCAACCAGTCAGATTCTTTTGGTTATTTTCATTGCAATTATCGTCAAAGTAGCTTTTTGTTCAGGTCTATGGTAAGAAGAGAAGGGTAGTGACCCAGAGAGGTGAACTCCCTCCTCCAAGATGAAACAGTAGGTCAGCAGCCAAGAGAGAAGTAGAACCATGTGTCCTTTTAGCACAGAGCCCCATCACTGGGACATCCTGCCTTCTCCACTGTAAAAGTTTCTCCTATGTCCTTTTTCCTTTCCTAGTGCTGATAGAGGATCTTATGTATCAGTAAACCACATGCTCAGCAGTTACTGCTTCATCATTAAGCAGATCTTCTTTAAAGAATTTATTTTTTCTGGCTAGTGTCTTCCATCAGAGCTATCTTGGGCTAAAAATCTGAACTTCCAAGAGCTCACGGGCATTTACTGTTTTGGCATGCTGAGAAATGTTGGAATGTGAAAGGTACATAAGAACAGGGAGGATTCTGAACTGTGAATTAAAAACACTGTTGTTGAGGCTGGACCAGTTGTCAATTATTATATCACTTTTCATTCTTAATAAAAATGTTGGAATAACTTTGTCAGAGATGGGTAACCAAAATTTGACTTGCCTGCTACTTTTCATATCGGTTCATGAAGCACTTTTGTACAAATGCCTATATTTTTTAAATTTTTTTTTTTAACTTTACTACTCCCCTGCTTTCCCCTCCCCCCTAATTCAGTAAGATTAATGCCAGTAACCCAGTCATGACAAACTAGTGTCTGCAGACAGTGGGGAAAATAACATTATGTTAGAGAAGCAAATTGCTCAAGAGCTTATTACACAAAACAAAGAAGAAAAATATGCCTTTAATTGAATTTAGAGTCACTGGTTTGCAGCAGGCATTTAGGGTAATTTTTAATGTATGAATGTTAGACGTCTCCAAGCTTCCCTGGTAAATAACAGATTATATGTAAACAACAGGACTTTTAAACATGAAAATATGCAAGCTTAATGATCTACCCTGCCATTAAGGTCTGTGGATTTATAGGGGTTATTTCATCAATAAGACAAAAGACACTTTAATGTGGAAAAAATCAAAGGGTATTTAGAAGCTTATGTGAAACACATTTCATCCGAGGCGCTCCCTGGCACTGAGCCCGTACCCGAGCAGAGCCTGTGCTGTGCACAGGGCAATCACCCAGGGCCTTCTAAGCCATGGCAGGGACAGACACGTGAGATAAACTTCCTGCTTTCTTAGCAAGGACACAACAAAGAGGAAGTTCATTTTTCTCTGAACAGTTCTTGTTAACAAAGAATCAAACCAGAGGCAGGAATAACTGGCTGGTCAAATTTAGGCACAGTTGACTCTGTCCATTCTGGACAAAAATTATACTGAGTTTGAAATCTGTTTGATCTGGCCTTATGATTTGAGCCTTTCAAGTTTTGTACCTTGTACTTAGGGAAGCTTGACCACCATAGGATTTGATCTTTGCACATCAGTCTTCCTTTTTTTCTTAGCTTTTATCTTCTATTTTGCCATGGCACTGAAGTGTCCACTTGTCTCCACAGAAGCTGTGTACAGCATCATTTTTTTGGTAATCTGTGGGATGTCAGAGCATTTCTCCATTCAAGCATATACCATCTTGTGCTTAGCCCTCATTTTAGAGCTCTATTCCACACAAACTGAGACATTTTAACTGCCAGTTGAGTTTTGCCACTTGTCTGACTGTGACATGGTGGTGATGTGGTATTTACTGCAATCACATTCATTGGTAAATTGCACAAAGTCCCTACACATAGTCTGGACTTCTTTGCCTCAGTTTGGGATGTTTGAAATGTTTCCATTATTTCATGGTCACTGTGGTGGTGTCTGAGAGATCATCTCATTCCCAGAAGTCTGAACAGTAGTCTGCAATAAAGAGATGGATTATGTGGGTTGTGGTGAAGATTTCCATTCCTATTTTGCTTGAAAGTCTGTTGGGAAAACTGCATATCTTCAATGCAATCCCAAACAATTTTTAACTACTTAAAAAATGTGTTTGACTGACTTTGTTACATGAATTTTGTTAGGGAGAGTTTTTTTGACCTATATTCTCTTGCAAATTCTTGATTTTTACTTCCATTGTCACATAACCTGTAGAAAATTGGGAGTTCAGTAGAATTAACATTATTCTACCTCCTACAAAATCAGTCTTTAAGCATGTCTTGCTGCTGTCCAATATATTTATATATAAATTTTCTTACTGGCTTTTGAAGGTTTTTTATAAATACACCTTGAGATTGAGAGAAATAGCACTTGTTTTGAGCAAAATGCCTCCCACTTGTACCTGGGGGTTTCTGAACATTATCTGGTGTCCATCCAAAATTTTTCTGCTGTGTAACATTTATGTTTTGAGCTACACAGTCTGACTGAAGGTACTGGTAAACTGGTTATAGCTCATCCAGTGAAGTGCAGAGACAGACTCAAGAGTGACAAAGAGTTCTCATGTAGATTATTGTATTGGTTGTAGAAATGTGCTAGAAAATCTTTAAGTGTGCCACTCAAGGTTCATCTGGATCCACTTAGTATTTTCATGTAGAACTATCTCTGTACTAAGGTCATCTTCAGATGACCAAGAGGAAGACTGCCAGCTTTCCCCAAACCACCTGCAGTGTTTGCCCTATATCCTGGTGTACTTTTTTAAAGATATGTTTGTCTAATAAGATATATTCCTTGTCTGCAAATGTTATCTTGCCTATATTTGGGGATCACACCAACTGAAAAAATGCTATTATAATTGTTAGCTAATAGTTCTTAGTATTATGCCTCATAGTGTGTATGCTTTTTTTCATGTTAAATAGTATTATAGAAAATTGTCATTATACATTATGTGTGTTTCCATTCTTACTTCAGTTATGTGTGAAGGCTGATTAATAGAATTATCTGTTAAATCATTCTCACAATCCAAAACTCCTCCTAGGTTAATTTGCAGGTATTTTCAGATTTTTTAAAGAAATGGGTCTGGGGTTTGTTCTCCAAATCCAAGATGAACTTTTCAGCATTATGTTTACTTCATTCCCCAGGAATCACTAAAACAGGTAAAAATAGTTGCGGTCAACAGCCCGCTAGTCTTTTTGAATGCCAGAAAATTTCACACTGACCTGTTAAAGATCATCCAGAAGGATGGCATGAGCAGCCAGGTAGGTGATACTGTAAACAAGGTGGGATGTGCTTTACACTTCCAGTAATCACCATGACTGGGTTGGAGATCGGGTTTGCTTTCCTTGCATTTCTTAGAGAATGCAATCACATACTGAAACAGGTATAAAAAAGTAATATTAGAAATTATTAATTTAGAATAAAACTAATCCTAATCTTAATCAGATAAATATCGACTATTTTCATTTAATTACTTGAAAATAATATCTCTTCTATTTCTGCATGTGATCCTGTAAGAGACATTAAAGCACTGATCCAAAACTGCACCATTTCTAGAACTTACATAACCACAGCTGATATAAGGCTAGGATTTTAGAAAGACAATGAGTAGCTACAAATATGCTTGACTAAAACCTGTTTGTTTTTTTTTTTCTGGAGATATGTCCATGAGAGATGGACACTTCATTTCTAACTATAATTAATTTTGGCATAATTAGGAAGAAAGTGGCTACTTTATTTCTCAATGGTATTGTTTCTTTTTCTTCTTTTGCACTGATTGTATTAGAAAAATGAACAGTATACAAATTACATATATCATGTTTTTGGAGAATACCCCTGTAAGTACAGTATTTTCCAAGTTCATCTGCACATAACTACTGAAACTTCCTGCAATGCTTCCTGAAAGGGAAAAGATAAATTATCATTTTTCAACCAATACCATGAAGACATTTCAATACAATACAATGCTTACTGTAGACAATTTCATTCAGTTTGGCAACTTGTGCTGAGGAAATCCTAGCTGTGTCTTAGATGGGCTGTTAAGACAGCAACATGTGTCTACCACCTCTGCCGTCCCTTGACAAAGGGTTGTGCTACCCATATGCACCCAGATGGGTGGAAATTCAGCTCAGAAAATGTGCTGCTTTTTTCCCTTGGTTTTGCTAGGCTGGCTGATTTGGATTAGTATGATAAAAAGCTTCCAAACAGAGAGAAATTACTTAGGATTTGCATGGAATTAATTTGAGTCAATTAAATAAGTTAATTTAATAAGTTAATTTATACATTAGTTATAAAGGAGATTTTTTCTTTTGTCTCTTCTGTAAGGTACTCAGCAGTACAGCTGCCTGAAAAAGTGTGGGTTTTTTTTTTTTGTTTTGTTTTGGTTTGGTTTGGGTTTTTTTTATTAATAATGTCTTTCTGTAGCACATAATGGGTGTAAAAAAAGGCAGTTTCAGTTTTGTTTGTGCTCTGATTCTGGTTTTAACTCATGTTTCTACTGAGAGCTTACATATTGAAATAACTATTAAAAACTATCCAGATAAATGTAATTCTATAATAAATTTACATGTCAAAAATGTTCTTACTAAAATATTTGCATAGCAGATGAGATTGAAGCAAGTGGAAAATTAATCAAAAGTTAATCTTATAAAATCACTGCCAAGAATTTTTCTTGTCAAGAACATCTTTCCTGTCTTTTGACCACTTCTTAACCACTCCCCACTTCCTCAAAAAGTGCTATATAATATGCATATAAATATATACATAAAAACCTGCTTTCTAGTGAACCCAAATGTGTCAGAGGTTGAGTCAGCTAAAAAGAAATGCAAAATATCAGTTTGAGTATGTATCTCAGTATTCTTCTAAAGTTATACCAGAAAATATTATATATCATATATCCAATAGCCTGTTGCATAGGATTTTGGAGAAAATGAGCTAACTTTGATCCTGAGTAACAGAATTCTTATGTATTGCACTGATTTTCTCTCGTTACTGAGCAATGGACTGTTTTTCCTTGGTGTGTTAATCATTCATTACTTTTATTTCAGTGTGAGCAGAACACATTGCTCTCTTCATTTTCCAATGGAAGTTGCCATGGTGAGTTTATTATCTAGAAAAGGTGTTAAAACCAGATGGATATACGTGTGCAAAACAGCTCCACATTTTTCCAGATGTTTCTAGGTGCACACAAGTTTTGTGGAAATACATATTTTCAGTTAGACCAAACATTCAATGAAGCATGAATGCTAAAATAGGTTAAACTATGTTAACCTTGGCCTAATAAGCCCTGTTTTTCATTCTGCTTTTGACTGGCTTTTGAAATTTTCACAAGCAGGGAATCCCTTGAAAATGCCTTCTCTACAGGAACAGAAGGTTCTAGTGGAAGTCTTGTTGCCCATCAGGGGTTGGAACCAAGATGATTTAAGGTCCCTTCCAACCCAAACCATTCACTGATTCTGTGTCCCTGCTTATTGCACTGGAATGAGTGTGTATGTAAAGAGACAAGTACATAGTGGGGGAAACACTTCCACTATTGTTACCTGGACTGATCTTCAGACCAGGCTGAAGAGACTGTTTTGCTAAGCTCTGCTCTTGGGTTTTTTGCATGCACAGAGTTGAATATTAGCATGAAAAAGTAAAAGTAAGATTAGAACTGTGCTAAATGTTTGTGATCTTTAAAGCCACATAGGAGAAAATCTCAGAAAATGTCAACTGAATTGTTAGTGATGTGATAACCACCAATATTATACAGTATATCAATACAACATATAATATGATACCCTAGAGGTTTTCTTTCAATTAAGGAATAAGCTGAAAACTCCACTCTTTCCACATTTGTAACACTTAAATCAAACCAGAGCACATACATTCCCATGGGAGAGCTGAAGCAACCTTTTGCAGTGGATACTTTATACAGATGACTTCATTGTGGATAAATTAAAACAGTGTTTATTTCAAACACTTATAAGCATTAAGGCAGCAGTAGAAAATCTGATTTGGAGCCTGTTGTCTGAATGTTTGCGCTTGTTAACTAGACTATGGACATTTTTATGGTACTACAGTGTTTAGTTAACTTGGGGGTGACAGTGCTTTGCTGTAGCATAGTAACCTATGAAAATGGTTATTGAAGATTATATTGTATTTTATTGACTATATTGTAAAGTACTACATTTGAGAAGATCTTATTAGTACATATTTCAGTCATCTTGAAGATGAACTGGTTTCTCATATCACAAAAGTGACCAAAAGCACAAGACCTCTTTTCTGAAAACCTAAGTCCTGCCTTGAGGATTTAAATGCTGCAGTTACTTGTACCAACCAGTCTATGGTGATTCTTCATGGGGTTTTTCTTCTTTTCTTCTTTAAAACAACAAACACAGAAAGAAGAAAAATCCCTTTATGTAGAAAAGCAAAATGCCGAGCTTAAATTTTCAAGAAGGAGAGGTGCATGAGGACACAGTCCTTAAACCTTATGGCAGTTGTCCAGGAAAGCATGGAAATGTATGTCTTTGTCAGAACCTTTCCTTTTGGGGAATAGTGTCTGTATCAGCACCCAAAGAAACCGTGGCTCTTGCTCATGCCACTGATCCAAAGAGGGTGCAGGTCTTTACCTGTCCCCCCATTTAGAGGCCAGGCAGCCTCTACTGCAATTCAGGATGCAGCAGGGAATTATTACACTGAGCCTGGGAAATCACATGAACCCTTTCTTTTTCTATCACAGTTAATTTTCAGAAGGTTCCCTTTAAAATTCAGTATTTTTATTTCTGTGTATCTATCAATATATGTTGGACAGTAAAAAGACAAGTCAATGTCTGGAGATGCAAGTCCAAAAGTCTTTGGCTCTCAGACTACTGTCAGAAAGGAACTACCACCATTATAAATGTGCATCATAGGGAAATTCAAAGTCCCATCAATAGTTTAAAATCTTTACCTCTGCTCTGTCCAAGCCATTTAGTTTAACTCATCTTTAGAAACAGAAATCCTTTCCCTCATATTTTTATTTTTCTTTTTTGGTTGCATCCATTGTGATAATAAACATTTGTTCACAGAACAATGTAAATAAGATGTGCATTATTTTCTAGTTTTCCCTTTATGAAAGCCAGGAATCATTTATCTATGTGCTAGTTCAGGATGCATTTAGAACAGAGTGTGTTTAAATTAAACACAAGATGACCTGAGGTTGAAGAATAAGAACTTTGCAAATCTTACCAACACAATTTTCTTCTCCAGCATCAATATGTCATTGTGTATTAAAAAAATTAACCAAGCAAAAACCAGCACAGTAAAACCTTAGGAAAATTAAATACTCTACTTTACATATATTTCTTCCTTATGGCTGAATATTAAGTTAAGCCATAGGCAGTTGTTTAGGTACTAAGGAAATCAGTGTCATATCAGAACTAAAAAAAAAAGATATATTTTCTGTGTATCTCATGAAAAATCTCCCAAAGTAGCCATGATGACTCAATAAGAAATTCAAATTTGAATAAATAATTGCTTAATTCTTGAGATACTATTGCTGCCTGAAACGTTTCCATTAATATGTTCTTTCTGTCATAACTTCTTTCCATTGCCCTAAAGGTTCTTCATTTGTTCTTCTACAATATGATATTTGCTTCCCTGATACCCCAGCACATAACAATAAAAATTTTATTGTGATAGTTTGGGCTTATTTTGTGGAGCTATCATCATTTTTATACCCATTTCTTGAGTATTCTCCTTTTAATTAAAGTTTTTCATTTATCAAATATGTAGGTGAGTTGGTGCAGTCATGTCACAGTGAGCGACGACTTTTGATATTAGACTGCAGTGGACTGAATTTCTTTGACTACACTGGAGTCTCAGTGCTTCTTCAGGTATTCATGACATTGAAAACATTCTGTATATGTTATAATTGTACATATGAGTAGATTGGGGCCAGCTACAAGTCACTCCCCCTATATCAGTGGATAAATATTTCACCCATAGAAAAGATGAACACAGATTTGGTATTAAATTGTACCATGTTTATATATAAAATTACATTAAAAATATTTCTAAATATTTTGGATAACGGTACAAATGTACATATCTATATGTAATTATGTACTGAAGAGGAGTTTTGGAACTTTTCCGGTTTTTTTTTTTTTTTTTTTTTTTTTTTTTTTTTGTTTAAGTCATATTTGACTCTGCCATGTGAGTTGTAGAGATATGTAAATTTGCCGCTTTAAAATTTCAGCTTTAATTCTGTGGTTTTATCTGTATATTCTACTGTCTGCTAAGCCAGAGGTCAAAACATGATTTCCATCCTTTCTCCTGTGGGCAACATATCTTGTAGACTGGATTCAGGCATTTCAGGAGTTCCAAGATGCTCCCAGAAGACCAAACCCAGCAGTCACTGGTTACTGTGGTGAATGGAGCTAAATGCAGTGGCTGGCCACAACTAGTGTTCCCTTGGGGCCTGTCCTGTGTAGTATCTTTGCTGATGATTTGGACAAGGGGATCGAGTGTACCCTCAGTCAGTTTGCAGATGAGACCAAGCTGGGTGGGAGTGTTGATCTGCTGGAGGGCAGGAAGGCTCTGCAGAGGGGCCTGGACAGGCTGGATCAATGGGCCAAGCCAATTGTGTGAGTTTCAGCAAGGCCCAGTGCCAGGTCCTGCACTTGGGTCACACCAACCCCAGGCAGTGCCACAGGCTGGGGCAGACTGCCTGAAAAGACATGGGTTAGTGGTGGACTTGGCAATGCCATGTTAATGCTTGGGCTTGATAACCTTAAAGGTCTTTTCCAACCCAAACAATTCTGTGAGTCTATAAGGAGTTCTATATGGTGGATAAAAAATTATGTTCCAAAGTTGTTTCTTACATTTCCATCAGATCCGGAGTTCAAAAGTTGTGTAGTGAGTACAGAGTTAAGTGGGTATAGAAGGTTTCATTTGCATATTTTTTTCTGAATAAGATAGACAATTTGCACTTGGGTCTTAGCCCAGGCCTCTTCTTGCCCTAACAATTTTCTCAATTTACTGCAGTGATTGGACAGTGAAGTAAGTGTTGCCTTAAA
The DNA here is from genome assembly GCA_030060385.1 of Muscicapa striata striata. Classification (NCBI taxonomy): domain Eukaryota; kingdom Metazoa; phylum Chordata; class Aves; order Passeriformes; family Muscicapidae; genus Muscicapa; species Muscicapa striata. The sequence goes on from JAREIS010000233.1 coordinate 314,263, forward strand.
AGATTTTAAGTTAAAGCTACATATATAGGCAAGGATGTAATGAAAAAGAAAACTGGAAAAATAAGGTTAGTGGGAGTGACGTTTTATCAACTATCCCTTTGAAATATGGGGCATTCAATACAACATTAATTTTGAAAAATTATAAAACTGATTTTCAAAAGGTCTTAGAGACCCCCAAATTGAAAATTATGTCAAATAAGTGTTTGACAGATTTGTGACAGGTAAGTCTAGTGTGGACTATGAAGTGCACAGGTTGGTAGTGCATATTCTGGATAAATAGTTGGTCTAAAACCAAGTTACTCCTCCTCTTATCAAGAGGACCACACTCAACATGTCCTTGTTGTTACACTCCTTCCCAAAATATCATCATTGATGTCAGAGATGGTGGGTTTTTGAACTGAGTAAGATTTTTGCTTTACTTCAAAAATAGAATATTCTGATGGGATTCTCACTGAATCTCTTCCCTCAGAATTTTTCTACTTTACATTTATAATTTAAAGATTTTTTTTAAGCAGTAACTGTTTAGGATATTCCCCGTTTGGCAGGAAAATGCCCTACTCTGGTTTTAGAGTTATTTTCACTTTTTTTTTTTTTTTTAATTTATTTTTTTGTTGTTTGTTTGTCTGGGTGTTTTTTTGTTTGTTTGTTTGTTTTGTTTGTTTGTTTTTTTTTTTTGTTTGGGTTTTTTTTTTTGGTTTTTTTTTTTTGTTTTTGTTTTGTTTTTTTCTCTCTCTTATGAATATTTTTTCTCCAGGGAGTTGAACAATTTCAAAGAAATAATAAAGATCAACTTTCTGTTGAATGCAGCATGATAATTATGGTTCTTTTTTGAAAAAAGTCTCAGTTTCCTTGGTCTGATTCCTGTCTGTATGGACTGGTAGTTAGCATATGGTAAGAACATGGGAAAACACGCTGAAAAAAGAGAACTGGAAATAATACCCCTAAAACTTACAGTCAGAAATTTCAAAATTATTAATCAAATTCAGTTTTAATTCTCAGCAGAGCTGTAGAGTACTGTGAAGAGGTGGCAGGAAATAAATGTGGCTTGGTGATGTTTGCATTATAGAAGGGCTCGCTCTGGTGGCTGCTGGCAGTACAGCTGCTGCAGCAGCACTTCTCTGTCGGCATTTAAAACTGTTTTTTTTCAATTTCTTGTTTTCAAACATAGATTTACATGGACTGTAAAAACAGATACATCGATGTGGTGCTAGCACACTGCAAAGGCAAGTATCAGTTTACAGTAAAAATTTTAACATGATGGTTTATATATCCTCACTACCTTCTCAGTGCTTATGTGTTTGTTTTATTGCAGCTTCCTTGATAAATGCAATGCAGTATGGTGGAAATCTTGACTCTGAAAATCCTGTATTTTTTGAATCTATTTCTTCAGCAATTGATGCCATTCAGATTCACAGGGTAAGGCTTACAAGCAGTAGGTGAAGCCTGGAGGGCTTTTTGGATGCTAATAGAAATTTGTTAAAATCTGGGAAAGTCTTATTTAGCCAGCAAAGCTTTTATGTAGAAATCTTTTATCTGTCTGTAATCTACAACTTGTCCTCTGCCTGAGGAATGCAGTTTTCCATTTTTTTTGCTGCTAGCACTCTTTCCCATCACCATGTCATTTTTGCAACAACTTCTCAATCTTCTATGGTAGATCCAGAGGCACTGTGTTGTGGTGCTTTAATCCAGGCTCATTCCCCATTGGAAAGATTTGTGTCATCTAGAAACACCTAACACAGCCTCTCAGCGAGACAAATTAAGTCACACCCAGTTCTGCATTACTGAAACTACACTCCTGTTTCTCAGCCCGGGGTGCTGACAGAAACGGTTCTGGATCCCCAGCTCGCTTGGTTTGAGTTAGAAATCTTGTCTCTGCCCTGCACTATACCACGCTCTGTTGGCTCACTGGTAGAAAGACAGGAATTGTATGAGGTGGAAGAGAGAGCTAGAGGGAGAAGGGAGGCTTGAGCATCTATTTACTTGCTCAATGATTCTTGCATTCCTTTTTAAAAAGATTGTAAACCTGGACTGTAAATCCTCTCGAACTATGTGATCCTTTTCCACTGTCATGGCAGTGTAAGTGAGCATGCATTAAAAGCAGTGTGATTACCCATGGTTTTATTTATGATTCAAACATGGCTAGAGCTTGGCTCAGAGCCTTTTCCAAGAGACATTAAACTCATCATGGTCTGTGGTTTGGTAGTTTGTCTTTTTTTCTTCACTTTGTATTTTACTAATTAAATCAGACTTGCCTATGGACAAAACCACATTCCATTGATTTATCCAGATTAAGGTGAGTTGCCACAGTTGGTCTAGTGAATTGACCAGAAAAACATGTTCTCTTCAGCATTTTCCAACATTTTTCATTATGTTGTACTACAAAAATAAAAAATTGCTGAAATAGTAACTGCAGGGCAAAAATAATGGGGTTGGTGATTATGTATTTTGTCTGGGTCTGATTAGATGAATTAGAATGATTGTTGTGTTATAAAAGTCTGCATTTTTTATTGACATTATTAATTTTCCTAACATTCTTGTAAGATACTTATGTACTAGCATTCTTATTTTATGGAAGTGGGACATGGATAGACCAAGACAAATGCCCATAACAAAAAGGGGGAATTAACTCAAAGTCCACTTTTTAAGGAACTGATTGCTTGTTTCTACCAGAGCTGCTAGGCAAACCAAACCTCTGCATAGTGGCTTAGCAGTTTAGTCTGAAAGACTTGCATGCAGCCTCAAATTTTAAATGTAATTATGAACAGTGTATATACACTGCCAGTGCTTCCTCAGAGTATGTGCTTCAAGGATTTTTGTGCTCATTGTGTTGAACACCTGAAGGTAAGGTAGAGAGGAGTGAAAAGGCAGGGTGACTGCAATAGCAGCACCACACTGTAGCTACCAGTCTATGTACTCCTCCTGTGCCTTTTTAAGGTGCTGGGGACAGTAGGACTTTTGAGTGCTGACATGACAGAATAGGCAGAATAGGATAGAAAGAAGTACAAGGAAGGAGTTGGAGACTGACAGAAAGTGATTTGTTCCGATTTACATTTCAGCTTCCCCATACAGCAGTAAATAGTCTTCCGCTGTCAGAAAGGTAGAGGTAAGAGGGCTTTGTGGTTCATTTTAATCTCTGCTGCTGTTCAGAAATGCAAAGATGTACTTATTTACATGCTCCAATGAAAATGTTGTGTCATTCTCATTTTTATGTTTATAAATTGGTAAGATACTTGCCTATTATTTTATGCAGTTAATCATAACTTTTTGAAATATTGTTTTCTATAATAAAAAACATTTTCAAGCATTTTGTGGCATTTTCAAGCTAGCACTTCTTCATCTCCTAATTTTACATTATATTCTAGGAAAGCATTATAATACTTTTTTTTTCTGTTTCTCTCAATTTAGAATTACAGCAAGTTCAGTGAACAGAGTGAAGTGTGACGCTCACCCATTAAGCACAGCGAGTTTCATCTGCTGATATTCAAAATGACCTACATCATGGCCTCTACTTCACCTTTTTCTCCAGTGGATCTCATAGATGATCTTTTGTATACCATATATATTTTAGTACATTCAATAACGACAGATCTGCCTTTCAGAGAGAAAATCTTTCAGCTGCAATCACTCAGAGAATTTTTTATGCAATTTATGCAATTGTTCTATGGTGGTTTTATAAAATATTTTTATATAAATTTAGATACAAATTATTAGAAAGCAGACACGAGGTACTGTGTTTACCAGTTAGGTGTGTTCTTTTAGATATCTTCTATTGTAACATTAGTTGTAATATGCATCTGTAGTTTTGTGTATGAAATAGAGGCATTATGAATTCTTAAAAGAGTATGTTATAATTGATACAGTATCTGCAGGAAGGCATATATCAATGCACAATTTTTCTAATAGTTTTACTTACTCATTCCTCTGTTCAAGACAATCATTTGCAGTAACAGCATCATATCACAGCTATCATATGCTTCCACTTTTTGTACTTGGTTTTGTGTGCTTTTTAATAGCTGCCTAGATCAATGGGAGAACTTGTAAGTATATGCAGAGAAGGCAGATGCATGTTGACTACAAACACTGAATTGCCTCCCTCTCTATTAGTTGTATTGTGCTATTATGGTTTGTTACAAAGCCACAGGTATTCTTTGGCTCAAACTGAAGAGGAAAAACTGATAATATTCTCCCAAAACTTATTCTTTTCTTTAGCACATTTTTCCAGTCTGCATTACCAGTTTGAGCTGTGACTTGTTTGGTGTTGAAATCTGCAGCTGAGGCAGCTGCAAGGTGATTGTAGTGACACATAAGGTGTGTGCCACATTTTAGCCATGATCCTGATGTGCAGTATATTGTGTGTTAGCACACAAAGTGGGTGGAGGAATTCACAGGTTGAGTATTTGGTTTGTATTTATGGGTTGTCAGCAATTGTATTAGATTATACTATTGCATCAGTATCATGTTATATAGCAATGTATTCAGGCCTTCCAGTACCTGAAGGGAGCCTACAAGAAACATGGAGAGAGACTATTTGCAAGAGTGATAGGACAAGGGGGAATGGCTTCAAACTGAGAGAGAATAGGTTTAAACTAGATATTAGAAGAAAAATTCTTTGCTGTGACAATGCTGAGGCACTGAACAGGTTATGTTATGGATGCCCTGACTCTGGAAGTGTTCAAGGCGAGGTTTTAGCAACTTGTTCTAGTGGAAGGTGTCTCTGCACGTGGCAGGGTGTTGGAACCAGATGATCTTTAAGGAGTCTTCAAACCTAGGCCATTCTGTGATTCTATGTATTATTTCTCTCCTCTTGCCTTTGTTCCCTTATGTGAACACCATCTCTAAAACGTGAGCTGAGCAAAAAGGAATCAACAAAAGGGGTTTTTGGTTTTTTTCATCAACTTAAAAAATCTATGGAAGCTAAAGGTAAATGAATATAGCACAGCCATAATGGCCATCTTCCAGAGAGGAGGGAAGTACAAGGACCCTTTGTGCAGCTGACACATACAGGCAAAATCTAGCTCTAAAAATTCTGTTTTCAGCAGCACTTGCATCTGTATGCTTCTTGTCTGGACCTTCCTTGCTCTGCCAGCCCAAAGCTGCTGCCTGCAGGTGAGGTGGCTCAAGGAGTGACTTTTGCATCTCTATGTAGTTAAGACATTGATAAGCTCTTCCTCAAGTCTTGATTACTCCACACTAGTAGATGATAATGGGAGAGAGCCGTGGGGTTTTTTGCCCTTTCAATTATGTGTGACTCCTGTTATTCCCTACTTTGTCCCACAGAGGACTAGAAATGTTCTGTACAAGTACTTCTGAGACTGCTTTTGTAATTACTATGCAAAAGGTTGATAAGTAACTGTGAGAAACTAATTATATGCAGGAGAAATAAATTCTGTATACTGTCCCAAGCACATTAATTTCAGATGCTGTAGTTGATGGCAAATGGCTCATTACATCACTGGACTCAGTAACAGGCTATAACATTTGATTAATAATTTCCTGAAACAGTTTTAATAATTTATTAACACTTCAGAAACTATTTACAATGTACTTTAATCGTAGAAGCATCAATTTTATGTCACAGCTGAATGGAGATTTCTACTTAACTGCAAACTGAATAAATGAATAAATGGTATCTTTTTCTACTAGGTTCAGCATTTGTTCTTTGTTGGCTAAATGTTTTTTTCTGAAAATTTATAGATTAGTTGATTAATGAAGTTGTTAAAAATAGGGTCTTTAGCAAAGATAACATCTTTCACTTTTCAGGAGGCTTTCACTTTTATTCTGAATGATCTTGTAAATGGAACAACACAGACACTTTTAAAATTCCTTGTAGTATTAGTCTTTTAAGAAATCTTCTGCATTAAATAATCAATTTTGTAGTGCTTATCAAAATAGCTTCTAATTTTTACTGCTTTCAATAGGAATAATTTTACCCAGTTAAATGGCTGGCTTAGGGATAAACATTTATTTCCTATTAGCTCCAACCTTTGAGCACTGGGCTTTGGGATAATATTTCTGTAATCTATTCTGCTATATATAGTCAGTCTAAACAACTTTCCACTTCTGGGAGTATGCACTATTAATTATATTCCCTGTCTGGCAAGAGGCATCACTTTAGGATAGTGGTTTCCCAACAGTACAGTGTTTAGGGGAGATGTGAAGATAGCTGCCCTTTCAATTTCTTCTAAATTACTTGTACTGAGTTTAAGTTCTGTCAAACCAGAACTGCTCTATAGAACTATTGGCTGTGAGGGATGAAGTGTCATTTATTTTTTACCGTTGACTTGGAAGAGCAAATTGCAAATTACAAACTACTGATGAGGTTTCCATTTCTCCACTCCTCATCTTTCTGAGCTACTGATGTTTAGTCAAACAGGTGACTGTGCATTGCCTGTCTTCAAATGGCCAGGATGCCATTGCCACCAGCCCTCATGGACTGCCAGATCCTTGGCTGCTCTGCTGGGGGAGGGGAGTTGCTTCACATCCTCCTTGAGCTGCTCTCTGCAAATCTGTGGTGATGGAGTGCTTGTGCCACTCACAGAATCAACCGACAAACAACTGCTTAATTTTTTGGTGAAGATTTAAGGAAACACCCTAAACCTCCTGGGTTAAGTTTTGGAGGTGATTCCCACTATCAATTTCAACACTTCCCTCAATGCTTTTTTCATATAGACTGTCCACTGGCTTTCCTCTGGTTCTCAGAGAGAATTATTCTGTAAATATATGGAAGCCCAACCCAAAACATCACAATTAGTTTCACTGGAATGGAATTAAATAGAAGAGAGAAACATTTGAAAGAAACCAACAGCGATCATCTAGTTCAACTGCCGTTATTATAAAATAATATCAAAATTAAAATAAACCATAATTATTCTTCTGATCCAGAAGCACAAATGGACCCAAACTCATTCTGGAGCAAAGAGCCTGCACAAAGCCTGTGTGTCCTTATGGTTGTGCAGGCCTGGCCGCACTATCCCAGTGGAGGTGAATCACAGTCAGGAACAATAATGGCTTTAGTTATTTGTGCCCTGCTGAGGCAGACCTTTGTACCTTCAGCCTTATTTACTCAAACATCCCTAGAGACTTTCCAGAATAATGCAAAGTTTTATTTACTGTGGTTACATCTGTGAGCCTATGCAGTGTTAGCAATAAGAGTAAACTGTGGAGTTCCCTCTGCCCTCAGTGATTTCTAAAGGTGCAACAAGAGAGATTGCACCTGCCATCAGAGGCTCGAGGAAGTCTCTCATTTACAAACGGGTTTCAAGTAATGAAACTAATGAATTTACTACTCTTAGCAAGCAATTCTTAAAATCTAACAATTTACTTTGATTCCTGTATGTATACTTAGATGCTCAGATTTTATCTTGCAAAATTCCGTATGTATGAGTCACCAAGCTTTTGCAAATCAGTGCTTCAATTTTGCACTTCAATGTGTATTCTGCACTTCATAGCATAACTTTAACACAAGATTGTTTTTTGCAGAGATGGTCCAAAGTTATCAGAGATTATATATTTACTTATAATGTGTTTAGGAATTTTTAGCTATTTTTAGGAACTTATTCTACATTTTAAATAGTATATCATGTGAGTAAAGATTTTTCTCAATATGTAAGATTTGCTAATCAGAGTATATTAAAATGGTTATCTGATCATGTGCTTCTTATAGAATTTGTTTCACATGTTCCAAAACAAAGCAAGCAATGAGGGATAAAGGAGAGAGCAAACTTATGTCAAAGAATAAGTATAATGACAATTAAAAATTAGGCATAAAATATGTAATAAGGAAAAGACTGTTAACATTATATTTATGCAAATTAAATGTTTCTAATTCCTGTCATATGTCTTTCATTTTAAAGGTTATTTGCTCTGATTCTGTGATTCAAGTGTCACAAGGTCTCGCTGTAGTTGCTTTGACATAATTTATTTGACAGCTTTGTGTGTCATAAATATATAATGTAAAAAGAAAAGGTATCTTCACTGTTGAATGAAAACATTAATGTGTCAATACTGTGTATGAATACTGTCTGACATTTACTAGTTTCAAAAATAAAATACACAGTATGCCTTGAAAATATGGCATTCCTATTTTTGGAAGATACTTTCTTTGTCTACAGGAACTCATAAATAAATGAAGGAGCGCAGTTCCAGAGTGCATGCTAAATGGTGCCTTCATCATTAAGATAGATTTTACTAAAGATCACATAATCTGTATGTTTCCATATGTTTTATCATGCATTTAAATATGTCTTTCTTTTTACAATTCTGTGTATTAGCATATGCAAGAATAAATTTATACTGAAATAAATTGGAATATGAGACAATTGCATGTAGAAGGAGGAAAACACCCTCATTATTTCTTTCTCTTTTTTTTTTTTTTTTTTTTTTACATTCTGTACTAGCCACTTTGTTATGAGATGTCTTCTTCAACCTCAAAATTATTAAATCTTAACAATGAAACAAGAGAAATTGCCTTACATTCAGAAGTTTTATTTCCTCACAGCTCTTACAGGAGCATGGCATATAACAGACATTTTTACCTCTATAAGAAATACAGAAATCCTGGTCCAATTTCTTCAGTATTGCCTCTTTGCATGCACAGGCGTTTGAATATGTCTTTTTTAAATTGTCATTTGCATCTACAGATGGTGCACCTCATATCCAATTGGCACTGCTTGTATACAGTATGTGGCTTATCCCAGTAGAGAGGAAATGATGGGCAAACCTTTCCACCGCCTCCCAATAACTGTAATGACATTAATGAAAAATGGATTGACATATCTTAAAAAATTTGGCCTTGAAAGTTGCAGCTTAATTTTTCAAGCCTGGTAATTTATGAAAGCATTTGCTTCTACCAAAATGAATGCAACTGCTACATTTTACAGTGGTATGAAAAAGTATAAACAATGTACAGTGCCATAAACTCTGAGATGCTAGACAGCTAAATGTTCTTAACATTAAACTTAATGACATAGGCTATTTTCTAGAGCTATCCTTTCCAATTACACTCTCAAAATAGCAAGGAAACCTCCAAGTTATCTCACTTTGGAGTGAGATAACTGAGAAAATATCGTTATTTTTATTCCCAGAATGGGCATGTAGAAGCCCAAGATCAGCTCTCACCAGGAACTTGAAAAGTAACTTGAAGTGCAATTCCTTCCCTCCTGGGAATCCCCTGGTTCCACAGCAGTTCTGGAGAGCATGACATGCAAAAGGAGAGAAATGGATTCTTGGTTAATCTTTTTCTCATGTGTTTTCCAATAAAGAGGTCTTTTGTGCTGGATACATTCAGGTGGTTAATATTTAAGAAGAACCAAGAGAGCAGCTCATGTTATTGCTCTGACTGAGTTGATGATAAATGTTTCTCATTCCCATGGTGCTTTGATTGTGATACTGTTGCAGTTTAAAAACACAGTAAAATCTCAGGAATTCGTGAAAGCTCTACAATGCCGAGTTAAGCTGTACATTCACTTAAATCCCACTAATTTGGACACACTGTTTTCTGTTCCATTTGAGAGGTAAAATTATCTGCTCCCTTAATTGCTACTTGCAATAGTTGTAAGGTTTTGGGGAAGGTGCTTTTTTGCACATTTGCTCTGATTTTTAGGCACAGGTAGGAAAGTAAAAAATGCTGTTCATTGAGTCGGGAAATGAGGTCTCTCTGAGTTCATAGCAACAGGACTGGAATTGCGAGTTGATACTACAAAGTGGGTAGTTTATACTCCAGTACAAATAATTTCAAAAACTCAGCATTTTGCTTCAAGTTCTTTTTTTCTCTTCTCTCTCTCTGTGACTTTTTAAATCTCAGGAAATTCATTGCTTTCTGGCTTAGCTTGGTTCCTATAGCCAAATTCTTAATTCAGAATACCTCCATAAAAGAAGATATGCTTTGAAAGAACAAGAGCAATCCTAATGTATCTCTTAGGGGAAAAAAGCCACACTTTTTTGGTTCTGGAGTGCTTCCAGATTTGAAACATGTTTTGGAATATTACAAATACATAATATTACAATATTTGCAATCTGCAATTTGTGATCATTTTGATTTTATTTTTAGTAAAATTGTGTTTAAATCTGCTAATCACAGCTCAGGTTTGGTGCTGGCCTGACCCCATGAAACAGAGATAGTGACTTGTAGGTGACCTGTGATGCTCTGCAGGACTGGGGACTGCTGGCTTCACTGCTCCCTTCTGCCTCTCTCCTAGCAGGAGACAAGCTGCTCTACAGACTGCAGAAGTGACTGAAATACAAGTGAAATGGTGCAGATGCAGAGCTGCAGACCAGGGATAAGATGCTGGTGGCCTGTGAGACTGTTGTGCTGGGAGCGGACAGCAGGATATGGGAAGAGATTATACAGGAGAAAAAGACTGAAGCAAACAAGTGATACTGTGCATGAATGAAAAAGCTGAAGAGCAAAGGTGCAGCTGGGATGTCAGGCAGCATGGAGATGCTGGATGAAAGGGAGGCAGACCACAAAAATTTGAACCAATTCCTATTGGCAGGCCCTTGATCACTAGACAAGGTAATTTTCTTACAAAGTGCAGTTTGCCTCACACAAGGATAATTTCCTCACAGTGCAAATGACCCTGTTAATGTGGTTTTAGCAGCATTTCAATTACTTTGTATCAGTAAGAGTTTGGGTTTTTTTTCTGGAGTCAGATATCTTTTTCAGAAAAAATGCAGCATTTATAGGTATTTCATTCATGTAACTATGACATACGCATATTACAAAGCTCACATCTGCCTCTTTTCAGCCTCACAGAGAGAGACAGGTGGCCCATAAGGACTAACAGGTGCACCCCAAGTATTGCCACCTTCATGTTATGGGCAGCCCTTGCAAACACTGTGCTCAAAGCACGTCAATCATTTCTCCATTTTCACCATTCAGATACTTCACCAGGATCCACCTGAGGTAGCAGCAGCTTCATTCATGTCATGCATCAAAGAAAATTTAGCAAAGGACTAGATATATGCAACAAAAAGAAAACATTAAAGGGGAAACACTTTCTGTTAAAAGTATTAATTCCAAGTTAGCAAAACAGTTTTAGAATAACCAGTCCATTAGGGCTAATCAACAGTTAGTTATGGGCAATGTTGGTAGAGTTTTATGGGGTATCCTGTACCCTGTGCCTTGGTGAGTGCCTCCACTCTGTCTGGGAAAGGCCAAACCAGGTAGTGCAGTAGAGTCTCCAGTACCCTCAGTGCTCTTCAGAGCTGCACTGAGAGGCACTGCCCTGGAGATGTGCAGGCACTGCACAGAGGATCACTGTGACCCACTGAGCACCAGGCAATCAAGCATTAGCGTGGGCAGAGACACTATTGCCCCTTTCGTCAGGAGAGAGACATCCGTGTGGCTCTGGCCAGCTGAATCTGTCTTTACTAATGTGGTCCTCAGCTTAGAATGGCATCATCCTGCCTGCCTGGGCTGTGCGCACCAATTTGTGGTCTGACAGCTTGAACCAAGTGTTTCCAGACCACCAAAGTCTACTGTGCCCAAGTCTGGACTTATCTCAGGAAGGTGCTTTAACTTTTCCATGATTTCTCCTTCCTGTGGACATTATCTGGCTGCATAGAAAAGAGGGCAACAACATTCATGGTGACAAGGGCAAAGATAGCAGATGGCATGAACTGGCATCTGAGTTCCTGAGGTCTGGTCTTCGTAATGGTGGTTTAACATGAAATACATACATAGTCCTAGGAAGAGGGAATGGTACCCAGAAGTTCCTCACTCCTATGACTTCCCCAGGCGCTAAAATATGGTGTCTCCTTTTACCAAGCAGCCCAGCTTAAATTCTTTTTGGCATCGTTTTGTTGTAAGGTACCCTCATCCACTAGTAGCAAGGTTATTACCCTGAAGGTAAAATAGTAGATGTGAATTTTGTCAGCCTGAGAAGAGTTGTTTCTGGATTTCTCAACTCATATGGCAAAACCTGAGCTACTGTATCAAAGGCGCTGTCCTAGCTTATGCACAAAATGAGGACTAGCAACATATTAGCTCTCTGCTGTCAACACAATGGACACACTGGAAATAACAACGAGAAGCATCTCTGTATATCTGCAAGGGGTAAGGGAAATGCCTCACTGCTTGGTCTGGTCAGCTGTGGACAACTCTGGTGCCACCAGAGCCACAAGTCTGCACACTAGGTAAAAGCAAATACCGTGTTCTAATACCTGAAGTCATGAGCAACCACCAAAATCTTTTACTATGTGTTGAGGTATTTCCTCTGCCCACACAGTTGTCAAAAAGGACAACAACAACAAAAAAGTTAATGTTTAACTGCAGTATGTAGTGTTTCTCCATCAGTGATTTTTTTCCCCCATGGAACACACCAGGTAAGTCTTGGTCACAGTCAAGCTTAAGCTTTTTTTTTTTTTTTTTCCCTTCAACTTCCTGGCATTTGCATATGTAAGATAGGTCCTTAATGTTATATTAACATAGATTTTTATGTGTCAATTAACAGATAAATTCATTATGAAAACTCATTTAGGAAAGGGCTGGCACCAGAAAAAGCCTTGAGGCAGCTGTGGAGCGCTGGGATGAAACATCTGCTCCATCAAACTGCACTCAGATGCTCCCATTTCTCGACTGTTCACCCCTGCTCCACAGCATCTCAAGCAGCCATTTACATCCTCAGGACATAAAAGTTCAGACAGACCCACACAAAGGCCAAATGTCTCCATCAATTCTTCCAGGCACAACAAGCTAAAGAAAGTTGTCAAGATATGCAACTCTTTCACATCATGAAAGAAAAAAAAAAAAAAAATCTGTACAAGCTACATGCCATGTTCATTTTTCATGTGAGATTTGCTTTTGTTGAGTTATTTACTCAGTACTGAATTTGACAACCATCTCAAATATTGAATCTACTTCTGAAACCCACCTATTTTCTATGTTATGGACCTCATTTTCTATTTAAGCTAATGTAAAAATGCCTTCCACTACTAGCTGTGTTACTTCTCATGACATAATACAAATTGACTCAGAAAGTAGCATATGCTGTTATCACCCATAATAGATCAGCCACATCTCAAGGACTGGAAGCCAAAATTACCATTTGGCATGTCTGTAAATTCGAATATAACGTCTGTCCCAAGTTGGAAATTAATGGAATTTTATCTATTTTACAGATATATATCAAAGCTTTCACTACTGCCATAAGAGATTTTTCATTTAGTATTTGTGTTAAAGAAATTCTTCGTGGGTGTTTAATGTTGTTGAAGAGCATCAGGCTGCAATTTGCAAAACACATCTCCTTCTGCCTCTCTGCAGATTGTTTCCTCCACTTTGAGGTTCAGTGCTTCCAGAAACAGAACTGGGAGAAGGCCCTGAGAAGCTTCTTCTCTGTCTCCCTGTTTCAAGGCAGGACCCACTAAACCATTTCCAACAGTTATTTCTCAACAAAATAGAATGCAATACTAAAATACCATACACTTACACATATACACATCTCTTCATATATGAGTAGTGTATACCAAAAATTCTTCACTCTTGGTTGGTACTACTTACCTTTAGCTTCTAAAGGGCCAATAATATAGAAAAAGGCAATTATGGAGGATGAACCTTACCTGAACACTTTCAGAACAGAAAACTCCCTGACAGCAGCCAGATTTCCATGCACATACATGGCAGGATCAGACCTTTCATGAATAGCTCATTTCTTACCTGTAGCTGGGGTGCATTTTCAACCAGCACACAAGCTCTGGTGGGGATTTTTCACCCAATTGTACAGACTTTTTTCATCCTCTGCCACTCCTGGTTTTGACGAGGATTTCTTTTCAACAGCTATGGTTTCTAAAAGGGACAAATTATGCGTCCAGTTCTGCAAACTTGCCTGCAATGAACGTCTTTAGAAATCAGTGGAGCTTTCACATGGCAGATGGCTCCCTAGGATAGAGCTCTACATAATTTTGTGATATTTTAGCTGGGGCTATTTTAGTGGCTTTTTCCCTATGCATGATAGCATGATTTGCTAGCTGCTAGAAAATGTCATCAGACCCTTTCTCATTCCACAGTGAAACCTTTGGATTTGTTTTGCATGAACAAAAATGTTTTCCTTCCCTGTTGTACAGGACACTCCTATCCGATGAAAAACATTTCCAGATAAAAACAGTGACAGTAGAAGGGTAGAAGGGTAAACCAGCCCTGTTGTGATTCAAAATAAATGTAAAGCCAAAGGAAGGGGAAAGAAGTTTTGTTAAAAGACTTTAAACAAATGTTCTATTATTGAAAATGCTTCAATCCCCTAAGATCCTTGTGGACTACTTTCTAATTATTTAATTATTTCATTTTCATTATTTCATTTCATTTTTTGCATTTGTTCAAAAAGAATTAATTCAATGATTATCGCACGTCAGTCCACATCTAGACTGCCTCCTACAAAAACACAGCAAAAGCAAAAAAAGTTGCTTCAAACCTCTCTCTATTTTGCCAGCATTTGTCCCAGTCCCAGAAAGAATGAATTCACTATCCCTGGCCTGGCCTATATCTGCACACAGAGATTTCAGTGGATTATTTTACACTAGTTCTGCCAATGGACTCTGCAGGGAACATTCGCCTTCAAGTTGGTCACACAACTGGTTAGAGGTAACAAGACATGTTCTAACCAGCTACTACAGTGCTTAAAATGGACTTGCATGTCCAACTGATGTTTAAATTCAAAAACCTGTCAGTGAGTGAAGTAAAGGTTACCCAGCTCCCTGGGCATTCCACAGAATGAAATGGGAGCTCCATTTAGATAGCTTACATTTCCCACTGTGTCATTACCAGAGAAGATATATGTAGTTATGACTTACTGCTATCAAGACTGATTTTACTGTCTTTTTTTTTTTGCATTTTTTTAAAATCTAAGCATCTATGTCTCTGTTCTGAAGAAAGGCAGATATTCTGAATACATATCACTCCATCCTAGAATTTGCAGTCTATAATACTATTTACAGCACACACAAATTGTACACACTTTTGTAGTTTTCTCCATTCTGATCTTGTGACTAATTATTCCTTTCCAATGTTTCCACTTGCTTTCATAAGGCATTCCTTCTTCTTTGACTCTTCAGTATGGCAGCTATTCAACAAAACTAAAATTAATGTAGCTTCCTTGTTTCCCTCTTTATACAATAGTGTAATCCATAATATCATCTGACTTCTGGAGACAGGAACTGCTAGTTAACCTTCCTTGCTGCTCTTGGCTGAACAGCTGCCAGGCATTGCAGCACATAAGACATTGTAAATTACAGAAAAATAGTGGCTATCTTCAAAACTATGGTGATACAGCAGTCATTTTAACAGCAGGATATTTTGATTCATTGTTCACATTCACTGTTCACATAATAAACACTTCAGGATTTGAGTCTGGGCTATTGCAGAGGGGTTTTTTTGTTCAAAATAATTCTTAATCATTGTACCAATGGTATTCTGAGTCAGACACTTGATCAGAAAGGTCTGGAGCCTTGGGAGACTATTCAGACTCCCACCTGAGATCTCCATGCAAATTTCATGAGCTGTTCTGCCTGAGCATAGAAATACAAATGGGAAAAAAAACTCACTAAGAAAACAGCACTACTTACTATGATGGTAAGGGATCATGCCTGGTTGTTTTTTTGTTTGTTTGTTTTTTAATTTTTTCCTTAATGCTATGTATCAAATGGACAAGAAAAAGTTGTAAGAAAGGAGAATGAATAACAAAGAACTTTCTTTGGCAGTTGAGAATCATGAATGTGTTTTGCAGCTGGTAACCAACACAGGGAGCAAGAGTGCTCATTATTGCACCAGAGACAAGAAGTCAGTACATGAGTAGTTAATAAGACCACATTTAGAAAATTAGGGAAATGGCACCTTAAGGAAGCACTCTAAGGCATAACATGCAAAGCCATTTTTGCTAATCAAAGAGGCATTGCAAACTTGGCTGACATTTGCTTTAATGAAAGGCTTTCATTTTTGTCCAGCTCCTCCACAGAGTTGAAAACTGTGTAGCTGAACTCTAAACTGTCTAGCATTTTGTGTCGAAGGTCTGAACTCTTTTGTCAACAGAAAAATCAATGGATTATGCATTTCAATTTTTCACTCTGTTCATCCAGTGTAGGTGAGCTCTTGCTTACAGTCACAGACTTGTAGACCAATGTTAGTTCATGAGGATGAAAAGGGAATTAATTTTGCTGTAGGATTACTACATCCAGTTTAGCATTCTTTGTACAAATTCACAAAAGTTTGAACCAGACCAGTAACTTCCTTTATACATTCCTTCAAAACATTCCCATTTCCTCAATATACAAGTACTCCTCTCTGTTTTTGAGGAACCTGTTTATTGTCATCTAAGTAGACATCTACACATACACACGTACAGTATTCTAGAAACAGGCAGTCTCTTGGTCTTCTTTTATTGTCTGAAAGATAAATTACATATTGGATTATAATTTAAAAACTGATATACCCATTTAAGTTTTTCTCTGCTAGGGTTCTTAATAAGTTTAGTTAGTCTAGCTTGCATCAGAATTCAATCACAAAGAAGAGAAAATAAGGAATAATTACCATCAGAAGTAATGTTTTCTGAAATTGTCATAATTTTTATTGCAATTTTTTTGTGGAGTCACATTTGGAATAAAGGAAATACTGTTATATTCTCCAATCTGAGATTTGAGGGGAAGAAGGTCTTACCATGGCAAAAAAGGCAGAGCATCCCTAAGATCAGCTTATAAAAATGATTTAAAAAAATAATCAAAAAAGAGCTGAATTTATGGATGGAAGCTTAAGAAGAATTGATGTGCTGAGATATTCCCTGCCTTGCCTCAAAGGTGAATTCTGATAGTACCCAACAGCATCCCAAACCAGAACTGGTGAAAGAGAAGGTAAGTATGTCAGAACAAATTAATTATTATATTTTATTCTGGGAAAAAGCCTTTATTTTCATTCTTTGAGAAGGGATTGAGCATGGAAAAGAAACTTTTGATTAAAAAAGCCCCTTATTCCACCAGTTATACTGATTTGATACCTGAAACATGAAAGTGATGTGCTTTTTCCACTGGTAACAGAAAACATATTTAGTTTTTATTTGAATTTTTGTACTATTAATTAAAAGGATGAAAGTCTTTAAATTATTTTAGCACAATTTCATGTTATTTGCAAAACAGTTTTTCACTGGGGAAAATACCTTGATAGAATGTAGCCAATTTAACTTGATGTAAATGAGAATTAAATCCTTCCACGTTGCTAGAGAATAACAATGATGTAAATGAAATTATAACTTACCAGGGAAAAGCAAGTTTAATTTATGGGAGATAAAAGCCTCAGTGGCTGTTCAACTGAAAACCCTTAACATCTTTCCAACAGCTTGGTCTGAGTTTCATTCAATGTTTTAGCTGCTTACAAGATACAGATTTTAATTCAGAGGATGGAGCTGTCTTGACCAAAAGTTCTATGGTGCTGTGTTTCCAAGCTGTTATCCACTCCAGAAAATGCTAACACAGGCAGACTGTGAATGGCTGACACCCTTTTAATACTTTGATGCTGAACTTAAACTGAGCTGAGGTTTTTTTGTATTTTTTTTTCATTATCCATTAATGATAGCCAGCAACTCAATTAATTAATCCACGTATTTCATGGACTGTTACTATTGAAAAAAGGTGAGGTTTGGTCAGTATTTTGCACATAATTCTTACTAACACTTGAACAACAGATTTGTAAAGTTTCTCTGCTTATTTCATAGTGGTTATGAAGAATGCACAGTTGTGCTTGAACCAGGAATGAATGCAAAATAAAAATGCCCTTAATCTAAGAACAAAAACAATGCTCTATTTATGCAAGATACTTATAACAATAATATTGATTATGTAAACAAGGCTATCATTATTTATTCCACTAATTTGTTGGTATTTAGGGAGATGTTTGGTGAAAACTCTTTGCACTCAACATGTATTTGAAAATGTTTTAAAAAGCTGAACTAAAACTGAATAATGAACTCTATGGGTATTTCACTGACTAACCAGACTTGTGACTCGCTGTCTGAGAGAAACAGAAAACAATTTTATGAAAGAGCTTCCTGATAAAGTTGGAATTTCATTATTCTCAAAATACCCGACCTATTGTTTTTGAGCAAATGTACCATTAAAAAAGTAAAAACCAAAATTGAATTATTCTTTTATTGGTTTCATTTACTATCCTAGTCAAATGCATTGAATATCATGCTATAAGTAAAGGAGATTTTAATATAACATAAAGTCCAAACAAAATACCTTGAATTATAACTGGAATCTCAAGAATTTTTACAATTTGAAATTTATTTTTATTTTTCTAGACTGATATTATTGCGGTTAGACTACGATAAACTAGATAGATTTCCAAAATAGAATGCTTCAATCAGCATGTACTAAAGATTTCTGGAGTTTTTATTTAATGAGAAATATCAGAATTTCATCTCTGTTAATTTAATTAAAAGGAGAAAAAAAGAGAAATTATTACTGAAAATTTTCAATGGCTCTGTGTAATAATAAAAATTAAAAACTGTGAAAGTAAACGTTAGGAAATCTTGACCTATGAGGTCTTATTATATTAACAAATCTGTATATGTGCATATGTTAAATAAAACCAAGGATTTTGATCTGACAGTTAAAATATTTGGGGGTTCACTATCTGTATTGTCTTAACTTGTAGAGTATATTTATCAGTTTCATGAGGGCACATAATTTATACCTACTCTTCACTTGATTTGAGCCACTAAAGCAAATGGATTACCATCAGTTCAAGTCAGTTTATACAAAGACCCTTTTCACTGACAATGCACTGCTGCAGCACAATAACCTAACAAAGGCCCCACATAAAAGAATTTGTAGTGTATTTTTAGAATACTTTATATAATTTTGATCTACTTCAGTATACTTTGCATACCTTCTCTGTGTTGATATTATTTGAGTTTTAAGTACAACGGACTTTGTATAAAACTACAGAGGAATGAAATAGGGAATTAAAGGAAAAAAAATAAGAATCCCTTCAATGCTTTCATTTGTGGTCAGTCACCACTGTACTCCCTCTCATTTCTTTTGAGATTTGTAGCCAAGCCGAGATCTATGGCCATCTGTTTTTAATCTCTATTCAGGATGATAGTCTGTGGATCAATGAACTCTAGCCACAGTCTATAGAGAAACTGCAAATCTTTTTGGGATAATTTCCAGAGGATAATAATATTCACAAGAGACTTCTTTTGCCTTCCTTATCTCCAGCTACAGTTTTTCATAAAAGAATGGTATCATAGCTGCCTGTTCCAACAATTGCTTCTATCATGATGCATTATTGCCAGTGAGCTAAACAATTGAAGTCATAAATCTTTGAGCTTTTAGCTCTTCTACCACTGCCCAAAGGAGATTTTGTGAGACACAAGTGAGCTAAAGAGAGTCAAGTGACTAAATGCAAGAGGGTGAATGTACTATTTTCTTTAATATATTGTCTGGATTTTCTTGCAAGAAAATATTAGCATGAAATACAGTTCCTTCACAAGTCTGAAATTAAACATGGTGCACTTGCTTCAGTTAATGCCCATCAGACACCAACCATACTGAAATGAGTAATTCTACTAACTGTACATTACGTTGAGAAACACATATGAGCAGAAAACAATAACTATTAGTTCCTGTCCTGGTGCCCCATTGACTTGGCATCTGCTGAGGATAAAATGCACAAATGCACATGCTAAGAAGTGCTAATCTCTCTGGCTCCTGCACAGTTCAGTGCTGAGCACTCCCCTACACTCACACTTCTGTGCATGACCTGCAGCCACCCTGCCAGCCAGAAAACACATGGCTTTGTAAACCCCGACAGGGTCTGCACTGCTGCTCCTTCTCCCTTCCCCATACTGAGGAAAAAGTGCAGAGTATCTGGGACTGAAGGAGCAGGTTCCCCAAGCCCAAACTGAATTAACTACTGGACTGGTGGACAGCACAATACTCTGAGTTGGCTGCAATTACCCTCTAAAGGGTTATTACCACATAAGCAGGTCCATTCCTTGCTGAGGGGCATGAGGGCATGACAATTCAGCCTACCAAACTTCTCCAAAGAAAAAATATAAATAAGAAGCAGTCTTTAACCCTTAGTTCTCCCAAATGTGCTTTGTTATTTTTTCTAGAAGTCTGTCCGAAACGAATTTAGCATAAACTCAGGAAATTCTTTCTGATCTGAGATTCAGGCCTCTTATCTGAATTGCAACACTGCACTTAAAAATCACATCCTGGTTAATATGAATATCCGTTTTTTCAAATTATTTTTCTGTATGTCATGTAAGCTGCAGCATTCTTATCTCTCTTGAGAAAAAAACTAAACTATTTTTTCAGATTCTTGCAACATTTTTTTAGGATGTTGAGATTCTACATTTTAAATATGAACGGCTGAATTCTCCCCTTAGATGCATAAATGTAATTCCCATTGAAATCAATTAAAGCTGTCTTGAAATCTCGCAGAGTTCCCTTAACTTTATATTCATTTATATCTTGAAAGTAATTGGACATATATCATGTGAATTGTCTAATGGAAAGATGAATCACCCCCAGTTCACCATCTGGAAGGAAAGTGTGGATACTTGATACACAGCTTTTCACTTCCTGTAAATTTTCAGAACCAGAGCTTCTCTCTACACCTCCATTTGTACAAAATAGTTTAATTTCATGTGCTAATCCTCTTTTTTTTTTTTGTGAGCTTCATTCGATTTCCTGCCAAGAAAGGAAGAACTATGGGGGAAAGAATTAGTTTTTAACCAACTCTACTCCCATTTAAAATATTTCTACTCTACAATATTATGGGGAACATTTTAAAACAAGACAGACTTTATAAGAAAACAGCAAGGCTATGGTATTAACCTGAGAAGTATTTACAAGGAAAATGACTACAGTGATGAAAATTCCAGTTGTTCCAGATTAGTGCTTACCCTATCCAAGTCAATATATTTTTTGCCACTGATTTTTGTGCTGGAACAGAGTTTCACTCTGCACAAGGGCTGGGACTTCTCTCTTGCCAGTGGAATCTTTTAGAACATGTGAGAAAAAAAATTAAATGGAATTTTCTTGAAAATATTATTTCAAGAATCCATAGAAACACTGATAAGCATGTTGCTTATTCTAGAATGACTTCTTAATTCCAAACCATCTCTACTTTCCATTAAAAATAATTACAGCATTATACAAAGTACTCCACATTAATTGCAAAATATTTTTTCTGAAACAATTTCTGAGATACTAGTTTCATTGTTTAAACATTTTCTTTAATTTTGACTGAAATAAAGTTAGGCTAGGGTGGAAAATCCACTTTTTAAGATGTATCTGGCTGGAAGATATAGGTACAAGACAGAAGCCATGAGAAGCCCTTTTAGATAGCCTGTGTGAAGCATCATTCTTGGGAATGGGAGCATGAGGATAATTGGGAGGCAGCATCTTGAGCCAAGGACCTGGGAAGCAGCTTTTCTGTCTTCCTTCCATTTCTACCAAAGACCTAGTTAGTTTTAGCTTTACATTCACAATTGCCTTCCTGACCATACTTTTAATAGAAGAGCCATAAACTTTTAATTAAGAGGTAATCTGAAAGAAACAGCATATTTTCATACAGTAATAGTCTCTTTATGGCAGCAGGCAAGGTGTTTACTGAAATGAGATTTATCTTCAAAGCAGAAGATATTGATCATATGCTCTTACAATCATAGGACTATTTCTTCTACCCGGTGATGGATGGTGAAGCAATGATCTGGACTGATGGGTGTCAGTACACAAGAGAAACAGTGGTTTAATGTACTTTTTCAATGGCAGACCTCTGGACAGTTCAAGTCATAATTGCCCCTTCTGGGGGCCAGAAAACTAGCACAATTTTAAAATAAGAAAATAATGGATATTTCCACCATAGAACAAGTTTTCCACTTGAAATTCTATTATTAGTCTATTTCTTAATTGATGGGCTTATAAGTACTCAATTACAGCAATTTTAAATTATTTCAATTTTTTTTCCTGGAAATAAAACTATTTCACTAATAAAGTATAATAGAGAATAAAGAATACTTATTTTTTACATTCAGCCACAGAATTTCACCCAAGATCCATGAAATGTTTCTGTGAAAACAGAGTATTCCTGCTGCCATCACCTGCTTGTGTATTTTTGGGCGTTGACTTCATTTGTCCACAAATTATCTACTGGGACTTCTGGTTCCCCTCTCCTGTGGCTATAAAAATCTCAATTATCTCTTTAGGATCAATGATGAATTCTGTGTGTATCTTAAGAGGTGGAGGCTAAGTCCCTGCTGATCTCTTCTTGGAGTATAGCCCTGCCTAATCCTACCTGGTCATCCATTTGCTCTTTAAAAACATCCATAGTTTGTTCATCCTTTCTCAACATATGAAAAAAGTATATGAAAATACCATTTTTTAAAAAGAGGTGAGAAAACCCTAGTTCTTTTATGTTGGCCATTTTGTGCTGAAGGCTGTAGGCAAGATATCTTATTCAATAAAATTCATTTTTTCTTCCATTTCATTTTATGTTTTGCTCCTAAGAACTTGTTATATCTCACAAATCATAGGATCTGCTTTAAATATTGTGGTTTATTAGCTTTCAAAAGTTCTGGGCCTTTCTGCCCTAATGATGATACAATAACATTGGGTAAAAGTGATTAGGCATTTTTATTTTTATTTCTACTTAATTATTTTACTGGGGATTTAGAAGCTGTGGAAGAATATTTTTCCCCTGTGGCCTGTTACATATTACGGCGAATTGGGAGCTTTACAGAAAACATGAGAAATTACACTCATCCCTATTTTCACAAGTTTATATGGTTGGCTTCAAGTCCCCTATACTTTCAAGGAAAAACAGAAATAGAAATGAATTAAGCATTTTTAAGTTTGGAAAAAAAAAAAAATTCAAAATAGGGTGCATGATAGGTCTGGGATTTGTGCTGTGTCTACCTAATGAAGCAGTGCTGCTAAACTCAGTGCTTATATTCCCTTAAGAGGTGACGAAAAAGGATAAAGGGCTTTGAAGACCTCCAGAGACAGGTCTTTCCTGGCAAGTTGAGACATTGAAATGTGTTCTAAATGTATGCCATATTGTTGGCTCTTTGCAAGTATCAGGATAAATGCTATATGTATAATGTTAAAATAGCATTTCTATATGGATATAGTCTTTAGTTAATAGTAAAAGTTAGATGTAAGTTTTTTAGAGATAGTATGCTTAAACTACCTGCCTAGTCAAGATAACAGCCCGTGAACAGGTGATAGGGCCCCCGGAGCTGACACAACAATTATCAGTACTCAACCGACTGCCAAAGGCCTGGACCACCACCCAAATTAAAAACGGTAAACGGAGAAATAAAACCACAAGCCAAGAAACACGCATGCTCTAAAAAGGCAGACCCGAGGAGTGGCCATGCTAAACAGTTCCCAGAAACAGTTGACTATGCAGGAAGGTCTATGAATATGTAACAACAAATGGATGGATTGGGAAACACATTTAAAGGGGTGTTCCCGAAGCAGAGGTGTGCTCCTGGCAGCATGCCAAGCACCCGGCCATTTTAACCCTTTGCTTTATGTTTTGTCTCCTATTGTCTTTTTATTAAACCTTTTAATTCTCCCAAGACCGTGGACCTTGTTTTTCACAAAATGACTCTTCTGGGGGCCTGAAGGGGAATCTGCAGTTTCCTATTGATCATACATGATGTAAGGCAGATTATGCAGTTTAGGTTCCCAATTCTGGTGATCCCTTTGCCCGAATATTGCATCCCTCTCGCTTCTGTGTAAGAGGACAGGGATTTTGGCTTTACTAGGCATTTTCTTGGCTCACATCTCGCTCTCTGGTTCTACTCTGGTATCAACCCCAGCTGGCATGGGCTTGTCTTGTTGGCAGCTTTGCTACCGAGGGGTATAGGGATGGATCGAAGTCTGTGCGTGAAATGAGAAGCTGGGACACAGATAAGAATGAAAATGGAACCTGCCTTCTATTTTTACACCTGTCCTTGCCGCCTGGCTCGGCAGGATTGGCCATGTGGGTGCTGGGCCCCGAGGAGCGGCTGGGGCGAGCTCCCGCTGCCGGCTCCGCGGGCTCTCCCTCAGCAGCGCCACGGCCGCCGCTCCCGCCCGGGGCTCGGGCAGCTCCCAGCCCCGGAATGCCGCCGGGCATGGTCACCGGCCGTGCCCGGCTCCTCCCGCGGGCAGGGCTGTGTGCGAGGGTGCCGGGACGAGCCCCCTGCGCTCCCGGGCTCCCCCGGCCCGGCTGGCCCGGCGTGGGGCACGGGCCGTGCCTGGCGCCGCCGGGAGCCGGGCCCGCTCCGCCCAGCCGCACAGTGCGGGCCCGGCTCGCCCTTCGTCTGGAAATAACACCGCCATCAAAACCATCCGGGCGAGTCAGCCGCTAAACCACTTAATTCCCAAATCCATGCCGTGGGTGATTTAGAAAGGACAATTAAAAAGCCAGGGAACGCTCTCTGTGGTTTTTTATTGTGAGCTTCACCAGCCCGGAGTGCTGCCTGCCATCCGCTGCACTAAAAAAAGCCTCGATACATAAATTGCAATGGTGTTTTATGGGTGCCTGCTTGACTTCCCCTCCTCTGCCCCAGACTGTCAGAAAATGTTTTCTTGGACGTAAATAATATTATTTAATTTAATTTAATTTTATTTTATTTTATTTTATTTTATTTTATTTTGTTTTGTTTTGTTTTGTTTTGTTTTGTTTTGTTTTGTTTTGTTTCGTTTCGTTTCATTTCGTTTCATTTCGTTTCATTTGAATTTTGTTATAATTTTATATTTTATTTTAGTTCATTTTGCTCTATTTGTTTTGCTCTGACTGTAGGTTTAGGGCCGGATTGAAAATAATCAGAATGGCAATGAGACAATCACCTGGTGTGAGATCAGCCCTGACTTGCTGTGAGCTTAACCACCCTTCTCCTGGGCAAAGTAAAGGAGCAGCAGGGTTTGGGAATGAGCCAGCTCCATCACAGCTCTGTTATTATGCCAGCAACCCTAGAACATAACCCTCCCCAGGAGTGGGACCAAGGGTTCTATCTCACCTTGCCTGTCAAAGCCAAAGAAGATAGGACTTGCAATTAAAGTGGACACAATTCTGCTTTAATATCTATTGATTGTGGAGTAAAAAAGCTAAGAGTAGAGTGACTAAAACAAGAGTCACAGCAGGATTAATGTGAAGTTAATTTTTTGTTCTCATGTTGTCCTCCTGGCTGCTCAAAAACAAGCTAATACCATGCTAATGTTCCTTTTAATAGACACTGCATGAAACTCGCCTGTTCACACCCTGCAGAATCTGAACAAGAACCTGGCCCAGATCGTATGTTCTGCATCTCCATCTGTGCTGGTGGGTCAAACTGCTCTGTGAAAAGAGCTCTCCAATAGCTCCTGGTATTCAGCTCAACTAGCGAGAATCTGAAGTGCAAATCAGGGATTTGGACTGAATTCAGCTTTTCTTTTGATTCAAAAAAATCCAGACAAACTCCCAACTGAAAGCCTTCCTGTCTCTCCCAGGTTAGGAAGGAGGGTGAGCTGGAGTAGTAGGTGGGAAGGCCTTTGCTCTCTCTGCAGGAGCAGAGCAGGGCATGGCGCTCGAGCAGCAGCAGCGGAAGATGCCTCTCATTCCTGCAGTGAAACTTAGCAGACACAAGTTGCCCCATAAGAGGGGATCTAGTCCACAGCAGAGGTCCTTGACTGTACTGTGTTCAGTGTGAGGAGCCTTTGTGAAAGCACTTTCTCTCTTGTTCTTCGCCCCAGACAATTCATGATGCTCACTGGATAGCATTAATGGCGTTATGTTTCCTTGCATTTTCCACAACTGCCTGTTTTTCTACTTGTCTCCCCTTTTCCGTTTCCTGTTGGCACTGCATCCTAAACTCCTAACCTCTTACACACATGCACTGGTTTTTTTCACTTGCTGGGGGAGGTGCTGCACAATGAGATCCATGTAGTGAGAGTTCAATTGCTACATGTTGGAGCACGACATATGCTAGCCAGTTTTCTCACCCACACCCCTCTCCGTGGGATTTCTCAGCACATTTGCTTCCCAGCTCCTGCACTCAACATGTGCTGCAAAGTGTAGTGGAATATCCGGGTCTGAGGCCCTGCAGTGTACAGGAGGACTCTTCCTGACTTGTATTAATACTGCTGCCAGTGAAATCTGTGGCATTTTGATTGCTTTGGAGCTCCAGTCTGAAACATTTTTCTTTCTGCCTACCCATATGACTCTCCTTTCAGCTTTTTGTCTTCACATGAAAGAGAGGGCAAAAAAAAATCTTTTGATGTTTTTTGAGAATATTGCAAGATATTCTCATGAAAACACCATTTCATTTGCTCAGGCTCTTGTTCATACAGACTTTCATGACTTCCAGGATTGACTATTTTAATTTGTTCCTGGTGGTGTTCCAGATTGTTTGCTAAACTGGCTGCAGATGGTTTTGAATGTTGCTGGTGCCAGAATTGTTACTAGGACTTGATCTGCAGATCATATTTCTCCAGTCTCACGTTCCCTCTACCCTGGTGCCTGTTAAGCAGCATATGGCTTTAAAATTCTTTGCTGACTTTTAAAGCTTGCACTGGCCCTGATTCTTTTTACCTTCCTAGCCTTATAATGCTTTAGATTTTGGGTTAGGCTCATGGCTTATCTGATGCAATGGCCACTGACAGTTCGGAGCCAGCATCCAAAAACCAGGGTTGAGTATTGCTTTGGGTTTTGCCCCTTGTCACACTTTTCTTTCAGTGAAGTGAAGAAAGTGGGTAGATTTTTTGCTTCTATTGCCTAATATTCTAATGATTATTCCAAGCTTTACACTAAGCTTTTCTACATAGGTTTACACACAGATGCAGACATGCACAAAGTCAACATATAAACAATATGCTCCTCCTTTAAAATTCAAAAGTGAAAACAAAAGAAGCTTGATTCCCAGCTGATGTACAAAAGAGCTGGTCTAATAAATTCTGGAGAGCCACTTCCTGATGACAATAGGTGAAAAGGGATAGGTCATTGTGTGTACGTGGCATGGAAAAATTTGGGAATATCACCTCTTATTTGACTGCTCTTCAAATACTTTGATTACTGCAAGCTAAGGAGTCACTCTTAGCTGTCTATCAACTTTGTGTTGCCTCAGCTGAAAAGGAGGTATGCAAGAACACTGCCTTGCATGTGGATATTTTGTCACACAGTGTTTGGTTCTCCCCTTAACTAGTGAGACTCTGCTGCTGGTTTTGATCCCTACCAGATGCAGAACAAAGGACAATAGGAGGGGATTGGGTTCTTTTCATCTGTTACTGAATGTGCTCCTAGAATTTTTATTGATGGTGGTACAGCACAAATGCACAATGGGTGAAATTTTGTATTTACTGAAATCTATAGGAATTTTCTTAGTGGCTTTACTAGAGCCCAGGCTTTAAGGAACAAGGTTTGGAAGCAGAGTTGGCTTGTATTGGAGGGTGGGCAAGTACATGGAAAGAGTTCTGCTGTCAGTAACTTAAGTGAGGATTGCTCTGGGGGTCACTGAGGTGCAATCAGGGGTTGCTTGATTTAGATCCCCTCCCAGAAAGCCACTCTGCAAGCCCAATCACTGTTATTTAGTCTTCAAGGGTTAGTTCAGGAAGAGTTCCTGTCCTCTTGTTATCTTTGAGCCCCTCTGGACGCTGACATGTTTGTCTCCATCTGGAGAGGATTCACAGTGCTCCCTTCTGCTCCCACCTCAGTCTGCAAGACCACACCAGGACCCCAGTGTATCCCACTCCTTTACCTTCACTGAGTGCAGTGCAGTTATTTCTGAGAAGATATGTACAAGTTTCTGTGGGCTGACTAGTTCTGAGTTTACAGATTTCTTTTTCTTCCTAAGTCTGTCTCTTGGTGTGGTCCTATATATTTTGTACTTACTCCTTTTCATTCTTTCATTAAAGTGGAAAGTAGAGCACAGGTTCTGCTTGCCCTATGGAAAACCATTCCAGAGGTTTTTGCTTCTTCCACTTCTTTCAGAATTGACCATAGCTGCAGATTACATAAATTTCTAGAAATGAAATGAAAATAAAATAATAATAAAAAAAAAAAGCAGGGAGGAATTTGACTTGGGAAGAAAACAGGAAAAAGAGGGGGAAATGGGGGGAAGGGAAAAAATAGAAGAATTTGTAAACTTATGTCCATTGCCATTTAGTCTGAATGTATTCTATGTGTTTTGCTTTTGTGTTGTTCTGTCAAAAAAAAAAAAAAAAGGGGGGAAGGAAAGGGAAGAAAGTATGGACATATCAGCACTTCTTCATAAAAATCCTTTTCTCAAGAGTGTTGTATATTTTATGGAAAAAAAAAAGTCAAAGTTCAGATTACTTTTTGGATCATAGAATATATTAAATTTATTCCTGTGTGGTAAATTCATCAAGGGAGAATTGTAATACTCAATAAAATAAAGTTCGAGTGCCTGGTAAGGTTAGAAAGTATTGGAAAGCAACTGTAGCTATAAGGCAGGGATCACAAGACAAAGGATATGGAAACTCATTAAAGTTCATGACAGTTTACTGCCATGATATTGAGGCCAGATGACTTATGACATCCCCAGGTATCCAAACAGGTCAGTGATAAGAAGAAATCAGGAGTTACTTTTCTCCTGTGTGTGCATTTTAAGACTAGTATGGGAACATGACACACGGGACTGCAGTCAGCTATTTAAACAAGATGTTGAGCAATTAGAAAAAATGAGTTCTAGAAAATTAGGAAAAAGAGTAAATGAAATTATCTGGGAGCTAGATAAGTTGCTTTCCCTTCACACAATGGAAGCACAGTGTGTTTATTCAGGTGAAAAGGTGGATGTTGAAGTAATCTCTAATCAAACAGATATGGCCACAGCAAGAGTTAGGCCTGCAAAATCTGGCCAGATGAAGTCAGAAGAAAACATGAAACTGGCCCTGAGCAGCAATGGGAAGAAACTACTGCAACACAATACCAAAAAAACCCTACACTGCCTAAATACTGCCTAACAAATATGAATGCGATTTTTGAGAGACTTGTGTTCACACAAGTTTTACTTTAGTCACACATATTACTGAGTTCACTCACTATGTAGACACTGGATAAAATGCTGTGCTCTGAGGTTTTAAGGAGAACAGACTGAAAGAGATGTTGACTCATTCTTACCTTAAACTTTAGCACACTGGAGGTGACTTTCTGGATCATGCCAGGTTTCTGTTACATCTTGCTTCAAACAGAAAGGAAGAACAACAACCCTAAGACCTCACTTGTCTTTGTATTTCAACAGCAAAACCAATGAATATCAATATTTTTACAGAACTAGTTAAAACGCATTTCAGTATATGCTTTCAATTCCTTTGACTGAAGTTTAATTTCTTAACAATTCCAAATAAAATTGTTTCATTTTGATTTATTTACTTCTGAACATTCTGAGCTCAGGACTCAGAGGGACTAATTGCTCACGGGAACTGTAGTTCAAATGTAGCATCCCCATTTTTCCTTTGTGGTTTGGGGTTCAACTGGACCTGATGTTTCAGCTTCAGGAATGTCTTTGGTGTTACTCAGACAGGGAAGCTTTCACAAAAAAGTACTGGAGCATGTATTATCTGAACTAAATTGCCATGAGACATTTCTTTGACTTTCGTGACCATGAGGTAAGGTCTAACTGATCTGGTCTGAAGTGTTTTAACCAGCCAAAGTGTTTTTCTTGGAGTCAGTGTTGCCCAGTGAAGATTCAGAAACTTCAAGGAATATTATTGTTGCCTTGCAGTAAAGTTCAGTTTTGCAGAAAATGCGCTTTATATGAGAAAGCATTTATGAAAATTTCCTGACTAGTTTTATTTAAGAACTGGAGAACCAGCTCTTAATTGAAAGGGGGAGAGTGCCCAATATTAACACCCCCAGGGACAACAAAACTGATTAAATATGTGTCTAATGTTCTGTTTTTAATCCAAAGGAAACTGCTTCGATGGCATACATGTTGTTTTAAGTTTTTTTTTCATTTTCCTGAAAAAGTGTCTAAGTGAAACAGCATGTTCTTTATGCTGGGGTCCCATTCCCTCGGGTTACTCTCATCGTGCTCACAGCACTGAAGTGCTGCTCTTTCCTCTGAGCAAGCAGACACACCAGCAGCGTGAGGGCTAGAAACAACTGAGAGGAGAACGCTGCAGTGGTGCTTGTGTGTGCCTGACTAACTGCTGGGTTGTGAGCTGCAGGGACTGGAGACCTGAGCTTTCTTAAAATTGTTCTCCATCGATGCATCCCTTCCTGAGGTTACAGCTCTTATGAACAGCCCCACTTGATTAAAATGAATGGCAGAACACTAAAAATGGCAGTTTTCATCCCTTTTCAAAATCACAGATTCACAGATTGGCTGAAGTTGGCAGGACCTCTGGAGGTCATGTGGTTCAGTTCACCCCACTCAAGGAGGGCCATCCAGAGCCAGTTGCACAGGACTGTGTCTAGATAGCTTTTGAATGTCTCCAAAGAGGGAGACTTCACAGCCTCTCTGGGCAATCTGTGTTAGTGCTTGGTCATCCTGACAGTAAAAGAGTGTTTCCTGACATTCAGAAGAAATCTCCTGTGCTTCACTTTGTGCCTTTTCTACTGGTTCTGTCACTGGGCACTGCTGAAAAGATCCTATAGCCATTGATAAAGTCCCCCTTGAGCCTTCTCTTTTGTGTAAACAGTGCCAGCTCTCTCAGTCTTTACTCATAGGAGAGATGCTCCAGATGCTTAATCATCTTCTTGGCCCTTTGTTGCACTCTCTCCAGGATGTTCCTGTCTCTGTTGTACTGAGGAGCCCCTAACTAGTACTCCAAGTGTGGCTTCACCACTGTTTAGTAGAGATGCTGGATCACCTCCCTCGACCTGTTGGTAATGGTTTGCCTAATGCAGCCCAGGCTACCATGTGTCATTTTAGCCACAAGGGCACATTGTTGCCTCATGCTCAACTTGGTGTCCTCCAGGGTCTCAGGTCCCTTTCACAGCACTGATTTCTAGCAGGGTTGCTCCCAGAATACAGTAATGCATGGAGTTGTTCCTTCCCAGGTGCAGCACTTTGAACCTGGCCTTGCTGAACTTTGTGAGGACTTTTAAAACTAGGTGTTAACTGATAATAATCTTGCTATTCAGGCACAAATTACATTAAATAGAGTGGATAATTTAAATAAAATAATTCTGATCTTTTATCAACACTTACTGTTTATGTATTCACCAGCAGCACTATCAGAGTCATTAAAGTATCCTACCTCCTGCCATACAAGATCCACCTTCTCCAGAAAACATCCGTGTTGTTATCAATATGCTTTAGCAATGATGAAAATCCAATGAGGTGGAGCTCTTGAGGCTACCCTTGACTCTGAAATAACATTACCAAAGCTTCCAAATCTCAGCTGCCAAGAGAAGAAAGAAAACATCTTGATTTTTATCCCTTGACTTGCTACCACTTCTGCACATGCTGAGAGCACAATGTACCATCTCTGAGAAAAACTCACGTGTCTGTAGTACAGACCTTTCACTTACAGACAGTGATCAGATGGTCTATTGCAATACAGCTAGGTGACTAAAGGAGATAGGGATCACAGTCAAGGTTGCCTTGGTAGCTCTAGCTTTTCAATGCTTTTAAGTTTGTAGGATGAGTTGTTGCAATGTTACTGTAATGTCATCTGTTTTAGTGCTCATTAAGCTGTATCAAACTGCATGATTTTTCTTGAAAAACATTGCATATTTATATGCATGTGCATATACAGTTTTTAAAATTAAATTTGTAACATGAGCAGCTGATATAAATTTAGGTGCAGTGCCACACACTTTATGGTACTTACTTCCTGGAAAGGCTGATGAATAATTGTAATTCTGGCAAATATGTTTGCTTAGGTGACTCTAAGGCTGAAAGAAGTCTTTATAATCTGGTGTGAAATGCCATGTAAAAAAAAACCTCTCATCCAAAAGTCATGTGCAAATGTAGGCAAAGGTTAAATAAAATCTGAACCTCTTTTACAGGACAGAAATCCAGAACTGAGGTCACATTAAACCACAATCCAATTCTGTAGACAACATCCTGAGAAAAAGCAGAAATTCTGAGAAAAACTCATCCATCCATAACAAACAGGTTCTTCTCATCAGTGAACACAGAACTAAAGGAAAAGACCAACAAAGCATTAGTTTACTTTGACCACTAATATGTGGATGACTAATTGGAGATGACTGTAACAGCAAGCAACAAATGCTTAGTGTTTATATCAAATAATCCAGTGAAATGGTCAAAGACAAGCCAAATCATTTACAGGAGGCTTTCAGTGTGGCAAAGGGTTTCAGAGTGGCTTTGCCAGTACACAGCTAAACTCTGCTGGAGATGCTGCATTTAACTGATTCTTTGTGACTGATCCTGGGCTCTGGATGCAGGAGTAGAACCATGTCTGCCTGTGTAAAAGAATTAGGTTTCTGGCTGCTGCTGTTTCTCAGATGGTTAGGAACATGGAATTTGGGAATGCCAAATACAATCTCTAGAAAATAAATACATTAAATATTTCCTTTCATTTAGGCACCTTTAAGATATGATATAGAGCTAATAAATTTAGAAGTCATAATGAATTAAAATTAGGAACGGTGGGAAACATCTCGAATAGCAATATTACAAAACAGATAATCATACGAGTTCATCTCTGATCTGCAATGCCAAAGACATGCCTAAGGAAGGAAGCAAAAGAATTGTGGTGATTGGCACTTATTTCCAGATCTGCTCCTGGATTAGATTAGGACTGCTGTATTTGTGACAAGGGTTTCCTGGCCAGAAGTATGTGTGCATGAACCACCCAGGTGGCCTACATATGAACTGGAAGTGCATCCCAGCCTCAGCATGTCTGATGTGCTCTGCATGTGCTGTGCAGCTGTGCACACACAGTCAGTCAGATGGATCCAGTGCACACTGCATTTGCACTGTCATCTGCACAGTCTGTAAACTACTGAGGGAACCAGGCAAATGACACATGTACACAGTGCAGGAGTTCTGCTTGCTTTTGGACTGCCTTCATCCTAAGATTCATTATGGAGGTAAAAAGAGGACATGCCTGGGACAACCCAGACACATGGGGATGTTCTTTCTTTCATATGATTTACTCAAAAGGTGATTTTTTAGAAGTTATAAAATACCTATCGTGCATTTATGGACTGGGACACAGTATTGTATGAACAAAACCAATGCTTTTTTTCACCCAGTGAAAGAAAGCAAGTGTTTAATACATGACTCCTGGACCAAGCTGAGAATGAAATCATATCAAAGCAAAAATGTACCATTCAAGCAATGCAACATAGCTCCCAGATGCATAAACCTTTGGAGTAAAATAAAACCACATGATCCCCATTCATAAAAGCAGCCTTTGGTGGCATTTGCTCTGCCTTTGGCTTGCAAACATTCAAGTGTGAAAGCTTTTGTTCATGAGGATATCTGCAGGGATGTGAATACTCCTACAAATGCACAGCTGATATTAAAAAGTATATAGGTATACAAACCCCTGTGTAAATAGGCATCTCCTATAGTGATTCTCTTGAAAGCTTCTCTTCATTTTAGGAGTCAGGAAGCAGGTACTATATGGTTTGGATGAGCAAAGGCAGACTTGGAAGAACAGAGCAGATAAGCAGTTTATGTAAACTGCTATTATGCAGAAGTATTTGAAGAAATGCATGAAAATCAATTCTGTACTTCGGTGAAGCACTGTCTGGGAAAGGGAATATAAAGGAGATGATGCATTGCTTATAGGTGTGTGCAGTTTTCAGCTGTTTGCAAGCTAAAATTTTATTGTTCACAAGGAGAGAATCTTGAAAGATTTACAGAAAGGAAATTCACAATAAAAATGCAGTGAGTATTTTTGCCAATAGCAGAACCTCTTGCAGAATGTTTCTTTCCCTTGTCATTTCAATTCAAGACCTAAATGTTATTCACTGACACACAAACTAACAATGACATTTTAAAGCTTGCACAGTGCACATGCATCCAGTTCCCCTAGGAAAAGTCAGGCAAACACCTGATGCCTGCTGGGAATTTTGCTGTGGGTGCCAGACAGCTGCTGCCCATCAGTGTTTCCAGGTGTGCTTATTCGGTTGGGAGGTCGCTGCAGCTGCAGACACAATCATAGCAGGGACTCAGGCAGGCTGGAGAGACAGAGGACATGCTCAGATTTTGCTGCTTGGGCTGGCTTGGTTTTGCCCTGATTTAGAGCACCTGGCTTGTTTCAGGATGCAGATGTTTGCTCTGTTGCCCAAGAACCAGCACTTCATTCCCTTTATAATGAGCACTGTGACCTGGGGGAGTTGTTAAATCTCTGGTTCAAAAGAGTCTAGTTTTTCTCTCTTTGTTTCTCAGCTGACAGTCTAAAGTTCACAAACAGATTAGTGGAAGGAATATATAGAAATTAAAAACTTAATTTTCAAACTCCTCTGAGTCAAATCTAATTGACAATTTGAATTATAGCCTGTGCTGTTCTTTGTTTCATTTTTCTTTGGGGAAATCCCTGCTTATAGTTTTGCTTTGTCCTTTACTATGATTTTACAAGCCTATATTTAAAAATTATTCTGAAGCAACTTCTAGAGGCTGAAGCAATTTTAGGACTACTGCAGTGCTGGTGTGAGACCATGCAATATTCAAAATTGAAAAGATTATACCTTACTCAGGAGACTTGGTACCTTTTTTAAGACCACCAATTTAATTAAAAACCACAGGCTCTATATTAGCAGCAAGCTTATGGATCACCATATGCCAGTCAAACATAATGAAATACATGCAAATGTTAGATGGTGTATTCTATTGTCTCTGAAATTAGCAATTACAGTGAACAATTTCTGTGCTGTATGTGAGGATTTACTTTTTTTCCTTTATATTTAAAAAATAGTGCCTATCTGAGTACATACCTTTTGAATGATAAGAAAGGTAAGAAATAATGTATTGTCAACAATGCTTTCTTTACAGCTTAAGGCTTGGCATTCTTGTCTTCCATCATGAATGTCTGCGTCATGTGCAACATCAGCATCATATTAAGGTGTCCTCTTTCCTATAAACACATTCCTGCCTTTGGAGGTTGCTTGCATTGAAGGGGGGGAAAAAGTAATGAAATTGAAGCCCTGGAGAAAATCACTTATGCTCAAGAAAACACATTTCAGCCTTTCTGTCTGAGCAGGTTTGTTTTCTATTCCAGCTTCATTCTTCATCACTGTCACCCATCCACTCGGCCATTTGTGTTTGAGGAGTTGGGAGAGGAGAATGTTTGCTGTTTGTATTGCTGTCACAGTCAAGAGCAGAAACTAGAGAGCTGTAACGTAACAGCTCCACTGACTGTCTCTGAGAATCTTTATAAAAGCAAACTAATTTTAAGTAAGGGACTTATCACAACTGATAAATGTGCAAATAGAGCAAAAATATATTGGGAAAAAAATCTAGAGTGTGAGCCTTATGTAAAGATGATTGCAGAAACAATCTTTGTGATTCATACATCTGATAAGAAAATAGTCTTAAGTTCTTCAGGATGTCACCAGTACATTACACTAAGTTTATACCAAAGGAAAGGAGTTCTGAAGTTCTTTTTTTCTATGGAAAATTATTGTGTTACTATGGCAAGGCCTTTGTAAAATTCTGTTAGTATAATTTTTGGCATTTTACCTGAAAATGTTATAGCTCTGTCTAAAAATACTTTTTCTATCAGTACAGGATCATCAGAAGTTCCATAATGAGCAAAATAACATAGTGTATGCTAAACAAAACATGCTTTGCTTAATTATTAAACTTGCTGGTGCTCTCAGCTTAACCTGGAGTCATGCCACCATATTCTGAATAAAGTCTATTCCTTCAAATACATTCTGGTAACAGTGATTCTCAAAGTATTTCCATAGACCAAAAGGTGCTTATGAAGGAAAGGCTTAAATCCTAGGCCTGATGGGACTTTGTTTTTCAAAAGCCACTTTTCAAATATATTTTTAAATATTTTTCTAAGTTATTTTCTTTTATTATTATTATCATTTAAAATAACTATTTTGATTAGCATGAAGCAAAAATGTCACATTTATTAAATATCTTCAATTTCTTCATGCCTATAATCCCACATATACAGCAAGATTATTGCTCCAGTAAAGTGCTATCTATTCCCTTATTTTTTTCATAGCCAAAATTTAGATTCTATTCTTGCTAAGTTATATAGGAAAAGAGAAAATACATCCAAGAATGAGTAATGATAAAATATATGTTTTTACTACAGCTGAGCCACAGGATGTCACTGTTCCTCTTTCACAAGAAACAAACTTCATCTGTGAAAGTAGACCAGATTCTTCTTAAAATTACAGAAATGCACAAAAATGACATAAAAAGCACAGAAATTAAGTCAGACATTTCTTTTTGTATGTGTGAGTCAATCTAGGCAATGTGTTGCCTATGTAGAATAACAATTTAATATTCAATTCAGTCTCATCATGTACCAAGATTGATATATTTTTGGTACATCGCTCCAGACAGAACTGACACATATCAATATGTCCCATATTGCATAGAGTCAGGCAGAGCTGAATAGAGTTCAGGCGAAAGTTGATGTAAGACATTAAAACTTCTTGTAGCCTTCCCTAGTTAGCACTGAATTTCTAAAATTTAGCACCCTTTGCAACCACAAAGCTGGATCTTGACAAACACATGCTACTTCTAGGGGTTTAATGTGATCCCTCCATAAGATCCTTAGTTGCCTTCATATACAGAGTTCCCCATGCTAGATGTCCCAGTAGGATGCTGGAAATTAGCTCAGAGAGGCTTTAAGATGTCAGTGTGCTTTAGGCAGTGCTCTTTGTCTGAGAACATCGCAGAATAAAGTTCTTTTCACATGGTCATCCTGATGCCTTTCTTCACAGACTTCCATGTGTCTGTTTAAGATACTATTTCTATCAGTACAGGATCCTCAGAAGTTCCTTACTGACCAGAATAGTGTAGTGTAAAAGGGTCTCATGAGGAAATTACCTTTTAAATTAATGTATCAGCTTTATTTTATCCAAGTCTTTTCTCATTGCAGTACATGGGGCAACTCCCTCACTTCAAATCTCCTCTGCAAGTACCTTGTAATATTTATCTGCCTGTTCACACAAGCCAAATTCCAGTTTTTAAAATTACCATTGGCTATTGATTCCCTTTTAGACTTGCATTTTCTTAGGGAGTTACCTTGTTCTCTCTGAATTATTTCTCTATCCTGAGCACACTGCACACAAGACATGATGAAAGAATTGGATTAGTTGCAGAGGTTTTAAGAAATACTGTGTGTGGAAGATGACTGCTCCCTGGTTTTTCTGGAATGGCTTATGTGAAATGGAGGCATTCCGGCGTATTTTACTCGCCTTTCTGGTTTCTATACTCTTCTTACAGCTTTGGTAAAATGGACTCTTCTATTTTCATTCGTTTAGTGGGATGACATGTAAAATATATGGAAAATGTGTAGGAAGACTTTTCACAATCACCAGTTTCATCCCTACAGCCCACTGAGATCTCGAGCAGAATCACACCCCATCTTCTACATGTCTGAAATAATTTCCATACTGTTCTTTAAAATGGCAGCCAGGAGTCAGTGAGAGGCGGGTGCAGAGACATGAAACAGAAGAGAGTGCAGTACCTGCAGAAATCTTTTTTCTGAAATCAATGACTAGATCATCTGGCATCTCTGTCTGGAGTCTAGATTTTCCTATCACTGAGGAACTCCTAAAAATAATTATGCTTTTAGTCTTCTTTATAAACAATGAGGGTACTTTGCATGAATCTGTCTTCATAGATATTCTTCCAAAAGAGGAGGTAGCAGTTTGGGGTGAGGGATTGTGTGGTGGTTAGCAAGACATATGGTGTGCAGCATAAGGACCATACTGGATACAACTCAAGGCAGTAGCAAAATTCCCACCCACATCACCAGATCCAAACCTGGCCCATAAACACTTTCTTTATTTGACAAACCATAGTATAAATGACTTTTTATTTTATAAATGGACTCTATAATTCCACCTAAATAAGGGTTATTATGAATGCCACTGAGCTCTCCCATGCCAATGACATCTCATTGCCATAGGAGCTAATACACTTGAAATGTGGGGGAAATGTACTAAGATTAAGAAAGGTTTGTAGGACCTAAATGAAATATGTGGTAACAAGCATTTCCCAGAAATATTTCAATATTTTGGGGAATATGTAGCTGAATAGCACAGAGGTAACCATAGGCTGAACAGGGTTACAGATTTCATCTGCTAATGCAGGTTGGCTGGATGATACTTGTTCCCTGAGCTTCCTGTTTCCACAAACTGCAAGGAGAATTGCTTCCAAACAGTAAATCCGTGCTCCCGTGGGTCAGCCCATGCTACTTTTGCAGAGTAACTGGGTGTCTGACAGAAGTGTGGCAGATGCATCTTCAGTAGCCTCAGCAGGGCTAAAATATAAGTAGCAGTGTGAAAGATATGGAAGCACGAGTATCAGCACGGGCTACCAGTTAAACACTCCTCTTGTGTGACAAAATGTAACTCATGGTCTCCACTGCAGTGATCCTGGGGCTGGTGAAACACAGCATCTTTGCTGCAGTCATACCCTGTGGTGCAGTAATAAGTTGTTCTGTGACAGCACTTTCATTGGAGCTTTTCTCCATATACACTGCTGGCAGAATATGCAAACAAACACACCAACAGTCCTAATTCACAACAGGCACAGTTATGGCAGCAATATTTTTTGCCTTTCCCAGACCATGTGTCAAGTTCTTCTTTGCTTTGAATGAAAGCAGAATTTTCTCCAGAAGAAAAGATAGGGGAGATCCTGTTAGGTTGAAGATGAAACACTGTGGGGAGAGTGAGGGGGTTACAAAACTCTCCAGTGTCTTTTTTTTCAGCTGTATTGATTTTTTTTTTTTTAATTTCTATTTAATTTTAAAGTAATAAAAATAATTTGTAGGCCTTAGGACCCTCAGGGGTACAGATGCTTGTGGCAAATTTAAGCATACTTACCACTTCAAAGTCAACTGGGCTTTCTCTTATAGCAGACTAGTTAGCGTTTCAGGAGGAAAATTTCCAAGGTATTTCTCACTGGAGATGAGCATGGAAGAAATGTGCTTGACTTCCAGCAGAAATAAGGTGTTTCTGAAATGTTACCTTTTTTATATAGATCTGTTCCCTTTAATACCTCCTCAATCCTCTGTTGTCCAGACAGTCACAGCTTCAGTCAATATGACCTGCACCATTCAAAATCTCTCCAGATCTGAGCAAATGGGCACTCTAAGGGCTTTCACATCCAATAAGTTCTGGTTTTGGTGATCTTGGGGATGTGTGGAAAGCTGTTCTGTTTGGAAGGGACAGTTACTATTGATTTTTTCGATGTGTTATGACTGGACTAGAAGATCCCATTGGAGATGTGTGCCCAGCTGTGCAATGTGTCAGATTAAAATGTATATGAGGTCTTAGTCAATAAGCGAGGATCCAAAGCACATATTTAGTGCTTTCAGTGTTGTTGGGGAAACAAATTAAGAGCTTGGATGGAAAATCCTAAATTTGACTCATAGTCTAGCCAAGAGTGATGGCAGAAAATAAACTGGTTTCATGGGGTTTTAAGTGGCAGAAACTGGAGAACTAAAGCCTGTTTTTTGAGCTGGAGCATTGGTACCAGCCCATGGAGGCCACAGGAGCTTGAACTCCTCCTTGGGAGTTCTGCCAGAACTTCAGAGACAGAAATTTGTTTGGTGCTGGTGGCATCTCAGCAATTAGTATCCTCAGTACCTCAGGCACCTCCAAGATAAAGCAGCAAGAGGAGTAGGCATAACTGCCAAGTCCCTTCCTGACTCTACCTATACCTGAAAATTTCCTAAATAATTTTTCCCAGGTCCTTTTTCTCCTCTATCAAGAGTATGTTGGATCAGTAACTGATGTCTTAAAAAAAAAAAATACTCCAAAAAACCCCCCAAAAAACCAAACCCCTCAGAAACAAAAACAAGAACAAAAAACAAACCAACTTACCAACCAACCAAAAAACAACAACAACAAAAAATTCCCAAAACAACAACAACAAACAACCCTGCTTCCTGTTTAAATCTTTCTAATCACCTGGAAAGTGGCATTTCTGTTGTGCTGAATGATGTCAGTTCTCAACTGGGTACAAATAGCAAGAGAACAAAATAAACACTTTGGTTCACTTCAAAACCTGTGATGAAGCCGCATCAACAGTTTTGCATATTTCTCTCCCTCAGAAGTACACAGGCTATGTTTTTGAAGAGCAGAACGCCACAGGCTTCCTGAAGTAAACAGGGTGCAGAAGAGAAGGGAAGAATATTGTTGTCTGGATACTAAAATCCTTCTTGCTTAAGCTAGCAGGTCTCGTTTTGGTTTTGCATCTTTCAGCTAACTCTGAACAAAGTCCAGCACTCAGTGATATTGTGCTCATTTATTTTGTGGGCTACATCTCTATAGGCTTTTACAACAAGGACTGGATAATGCTTATTCATAGATTTATGATACTTCATTTTCCAGTACAAATGTACAAGAAAATACATCTAAGTATTTCAGACTTCGTCATAAAACTAAAATAAAATCACTCTAAACCACAACTAATTTCAAACATCAGCAGAACATATTTTTCATTCACTCTTTCAAGGCCCTTCCTGCAACAATCCCCAACTCTTTAAAGGCAAGCACTGTACTGGGAAGATCATTAACACTTTTTTTTTCACCAAGTGGAGGAAGCAAATTCAAAGAAGGCGGCTTCCCACAGAGAACAAACTATCCCGTGAACATCTCAGCTACTGGAGACAGAGTTTCTACTGAGCTATGTTTTATGATTGAGTTTTGTATCTAAGAAGGTGCTATTTTTTTTTTTTATATTTTGGGGAAAATTGTTTCTTGCTTGTTGGGGTTTTTTCCCCCTTCCCCACTCCCTCCCTCCTGCACCGATAGAATCATGAAGTCTCTCTCCGGAATAGCTTCTTTGGTTGTTTTCATTCACATGGCTGTCTCATAGAGGCTCTCTCCTTAACTTCTCATCTCTTTTAAAGATGTTAATTACCTTTGAATCCCTGCATCTGTGTAAAATTTGATTGAATCAATCCAGAAGGATCAAACCCTTTGTGTCTGTGTGGGAAGCTGGATTTGCAAAACACCTGCAGATTCTATTTTTAGGAAACCAGATTCTTTAATAATCTCCCTAAGTGATAAGTGATGACCATTCTTTGCTGATGGTGGCTAAGGCAGTAGCCCACAGGTGTAAGATCCCTCCTCTACACAAATATTGTATAAACATGACAGCTTGATGAGCTGTCCAGATACAAAATGAGAGGTGACTTGCAAGTAGGATCACTTTACATGGGAAGCCAGATTTGCTGTCACTCACATTCACTC
The DNA here is from genome assembly GCA_030060385.1 of Muscicapa striata striata. NCBI lineage: Eukaryota > Metazoa > Chordata > Aves > Passeriformes > Muscicapidae > Muscicapa > Muscicapa striata. The sequence goes on from JAREIS010000233.1 coordinate 355,565, forward strand.
CCTTTTGCCCAGTTGTGGCACCAAAGCTGACTTCAAAGGTAGCTCAGTCAGAGATCCCATCTCCAGGGATTCCCTGGACTGAATGGTTTCCTTTCCTGTGGGGCAAACTCCTAAGTGATTCAGACTGTGCAAGATCCTTCCTTGTCACCTACACATTGCCTTTGCTCCTCACTCAAGACCATCTTTGTGAAAAAAACTACCGAGTTTCCAAACAATCAAGCAGAAGTTTTCTCTTCCCAGCCTCCCTGCCCAAATATCTGTTTTAGAAATCTAAGAGCAAGTATGGCCCAATCTGGCTTCCTTTGTGGTGCAGAACCACCTTATGACTGATGGCTAGAATTTGACAACACTGTGGAAGATCCAGATCCTTTTTGTGGCAAATGGGCAAATGGAAGGAGGAGGTAAACTCCAGGAGGCTCACCTCAGGCCTGAGCACTGCAATTCTCTGCTCTTTAAACCACATCCAGCCCAGAGTGACCTGTTTTGAAGCACTTAAAAATGCAGCTGAGTGGAAATTACTGAACAAAACATGTTATGATGAACGTGGGAGTGAGACATGTTGCACACTGTTTTTGTCTAATGACTAATGCCACAGTCTAAAGGACAGGCATCACATCAAACAGAGGAGAGCAAGAAAACAGCAGCAACCTCCACTCACCCCAGCTGTGCTCTCTTGGCTCTGTACTGAACATGGTGATCGTAGTCTGGCAGAGCTGCTGTAGAAAATGAGGTCTGGAACACTTAAAAACATTTTTGAGTGAATTCTGTTTATTAAACACCACTGAGACCTTTTATATCAATTTTCAATCCTTTCAATAACTTGTTTTCCAACAGCACTAAATCACCCACCTCTTCTTCAGATCTTAATTAGGCCATCAATTAGGTAAATCACATCTGCTTGTCCTTTTTACCACAGTTCCCTGTGTACAGTAGCTCTGGATATTTTAGAGTATACATCCATGTTGGCAAGGCAAGATTGGCACTGCTCCCAATGCTGTTGCCACCCACCCTCTGTTTTCGCAAGGGTGCACGCAGATGTAGCAGGGTTGAGGATCACTTCTGCTGCAAATGAGTTGGGTCTGAACAAGGGAGTTACTCTTGGCTGAAAACCCGTTAGTATACAGAAGTATAAACAAAATCAGCAATAAACGTGATCAGTTTGCATGACTGTGCACTCAGACTAATGATGAAACAGTTGCCTGGGCTTACACAGCTGCCAACTTCTGTCACTCTGCATATTCCATGTTGTGTACAACTTTCCTGTGGCATGGAGGAGGAGCAGTTTCAGAGAGCATGCAGGTGTTGACTCTCACCTGGCACGCTGGGAGGATGTAGCTCCCTCACTCTGCAGGCCCACCATGCTCTGGAGATGGAGTGGCAGGAGCTGAGCACCCCTGTGGCTCCTTGGTCACACGTCCTGTGTGCAGGGTGCCAGGGACATCCCTGCAGGGCAGGCTCTCCATCCTGCCTCCAGCCCTGCTGCTCCTTCTCCTGCCGTTTCTGCAGGCACCAGCTGTTCATCTCCCTTGTTTGCAACAGGACTGAGCCCACCCAGGGCTCTCCATCAATTTATTTGTCCTGGTCAGACTCACATTAAATTCTTAAATTCTTTTTGGTGTAGGAGGTACCAAGAAGCCTTGAATCCTCCTGTGTCAAATCTCTCACTCACATGGCTTTCACTTCAGTACTTTACAAATTCAGGTTTCTTGTCTTACTGGACACAACTGAAGAAAGAACATTCAAGTGGATGAAGATTGTAAAATCCGTCTTCGAGATTATAGGTCCTGGCTCTTCTCATCTGAGCTCCTCACAGTCATTGCCACTAAGGAATTAAAGTATGGAGTGGATGTAAAAAACTACTACTTAAAACTCCCCTCTCAGAAAGAAATGTACTCATTACACTTCCCACACTTGAAAACTACTCACTAACATAAAAGGCAGTGTATAATTGGTCTTTCACATTTAATTTGCTTGTGGAACATAATAATAGCATGCATATTACCAAAGAAAGCAGATTTTACAAGGACTTCTTTAACAACTTAAAATTGTTGGATGAGACATGTTAAAATTATACTGGGCCTTTCAAAACCCAAAAAATAAGTTTCAGTTTTTAGCCTTTAAAAATAAAAACTTCTATATTAAGGTTGCCCCTAAGATGATTTTGTTGCACTGTGTGTGCACTTTGAAGATGTTTCAGGTGCTCAGGTGATGCTGCAGTGAAGGAGGGAGCCATTACATGGAAAACCCTTGTTAATGAAATTGGGAATCTGATTGAATGTGTTGCAGCAAAGAAATTACTTCATGCCAGTTCAATGAAATGCAAGTTTAGAGAACTAGACCTATGACCTAGGATTCCTCTGTGATCTTAGGCAAGCCACATAAAACCTTACTTTTCTCTGAGGCTCACTAATCTGTTTGCTCCTTGCTCTTTGGTCTCCTAGTGCAACTTTCTTAAGGCCAGGCTAAGAGAGATGCAAAGTGCTCACAAAGGTAGAACTGAGAATTGGAGCCATGAGAGAATGGGTTATGGGATAAAAATTGCAGTATCATCTGAAGTATCAGGATCTCATCATCTCCAAGGTTCATCCAAAGGAAGGAGCTTGCACTTACCTGTGACTCAGTTCCTCAGAGGTTAAATTGTAGGGGTGGCAGGAATGCCATGTAACTGGCAGTTTTAATGCCTATGGAAGAACCAGAAAGAGCTCAGTGAGAAATTAAGATGGGATCTATATCTAGTGTGAATGATGTCTGCTAAAGTCGTTGAAGGAGTGCCTGGCTGTGTGCTGAATGGGGAACACTGAAGTGGGATCCTCTAGGATGAAAATAATGTGGCTGCTTCTTTAGAGTGCTAAACCTGTGCAGTGGGTGTGCAGAGGGACATGTCACACCTTCATGGGCAAAATAGACATCCTTGGTGTTTCCCTGGGCAAGATCTACACCCCAAATTCACCTGGCCTTTATTAAGCTAGGGAATATCTAAGGCATTACTAAATTCATCTTTTTGATGTAAAAGAATGTTACATATAGGCCCAGGGCTGAGTCCCCCCAGGCTTCCCCCTGTCCTGTCCTGTCCTGTGCTGTCCTGTCACTGACTGGGGCAGAGGGGCATGAGAGAGAAAAATTTCATCAGAAATAGCTTTCTCATAGTTCCTTTTGATTTTTAAAAATTAATTTCCATTTTAAAATACCAGCAGGAAAATGGTCTGACAAGTTTATACTAATACATGTAATATACAATTTGGAGTTAAATGTGACTAAGAAAATAATTTTTGCACCCATATATAAAACCAATGCACAAAAGTTGACCTTTTCTGATAAAATTAAGTATTTTTTCCACTCTGCTCTCCTGACCACAGCTGTTTCTGGGCAAACTCTGGTTTGCAAGGCTGGACACCAGGAGACCATTTATTCTTCTGGTAAGGGCAGCATTCTCTAACTCAGTGCATTGCCACAAAAGTTCATTGCAGGAAGGATAAGTTGGGCCATAGACTCTCCAAGTTAAGTCTATATCATTGCCCTTTTCCTGGAGGGGGATGCAGAGATCTCCTTTCTCCAGATCAGGTCTTCCCTGGTGCCATTTCACACAGTATTTTTAAAGAGGCACAATTAGTTTTAAAAGTTTCCACTTTCTTCCCACCAGCCTCTTGTCCACATCTGTCTGCCTACTTGCCCTTCCTTGTGCTGATTTAATGGGTTGTGAGAAAGCAATGTCGAACAATCAGGAGAAGGATTCAGGACACAGACAAACAAAAACAAGACTTCCCTAAAAAAATTTTGCAAATTTTTAAACTTAAATTCTTCCTGTGTACCCCAAGATGGGAGAGCTGGCTTCAGCATAATCAGGAAGAGTCACAGCCACAGAGATGTCATTGTCTGTATTGCCATGAAGTAGATTCTGCCATCCTCAACTTAATTGCCTTCTGTTGGCTGTGTGACATGCTACTCCAATCTATTTTTAACATTTCATCTAGTGTTAAAAAACTATACAGTAATAATGGGAAAGATCAAGGCTACATAGAACATTCAGAGAAGTACTACAGAGAAGTATTACCCATCCTTTCTTTTGGAACACTCTTCTTTTACTAACTAGTTATGTGCTCAGGTCTTCTTCCTTGTCTCTGTATTTACTGTGCTTTCCAAATGCTTAAAGTTACAAGTTGCACAAAACCAAAATGTTTCTCCAGCCCAGCTGCTTGAATTCTCCAGAGGTTTTTTTCCTGGCCTTTCTCAGCTGCAGGAGGGAAGAGTGCCTCTTCTTTAAATTCCCAGATGAGTAATGATAAAAATAGTGTGGCATTTATATTTGTACTAATGCACCTGCAGTATCAGCTGTCTCCCAGCTATGAAGCTGCAAATTTCTGCACTTATCAGTGCATAAGTTGAAATGCTTATAAGTCTCTGCCAGCATAAAACATGTCTACAATTCTGCAAGCTCAGCAGAAACTCTGCAGAGAGACATAAGAAAGTGTATGTCCTGAACAGTCCTGACTGATGGGAAATTCATACAACATGATACAAGTAGTTCAGATTCACATGGTAAGATTTAGATTTAAATAATGTGATTTAAAACTTTTTTGGCCAGTATCCAACTTGTTTTTATGCTCATACAATGTTAGTTCCTCATTAATATGTTTGCTTCAGTTATTCTTTTTTTTGGGCTCACGTAATTTGTTCTAGATGACATTTGTCAGTGCTAGTTTTAGTTTAATCTCCAATAAAAGCATTCAATCATAATTTTATAACATTTAAAATTAATTGTCAATCTACTGTGCCACACAAAGGCATCAACCTTGAATACACCTACTTAAAATTAATAAATATATAATTGCTGGATTTTGTATTTTATTTGATTATGTCTAGTCAGTGACACCCCCCCAACACTGTTCTTGTTCTTCTCCCATCCCCACAGGCTCAGCCTGCTGCTCATGGTTCTGTTTAATTCTGACAGCTCTGTGCAGGTCTGTCCCTGGGCCCATAAGCAAACTGTGTGACTTTCAATTCCAATACATAACCTTTGCTTCTGCTGCTACTTCTTGCTAACTTAAAAGGCCTGCTGATTCTGGGACATATTCTGAAGCTACTTTTGAGCCTCAATCTAAAAATGAAAAAGAATTTGACAGTTTTGAACATTCTTCTCTCCTTTATCTTGTGTAACCTTATTGCTTGTTTTACATTCAGTCATTGAATCTTGATGCACGCAGCAGAAATGCATGTGGAGACACTCAGCTGGTGGATGCAGTAAGTGTAGATCCTGCTTGCATAAACAAAGACACAAGGGGGAAAAAAAACCTGACCAAAAGCACCTTTGGGGACACTTTAAATGTATGTCACGATCTCACAATCTCCTCCAAGTTAACAAATTGTATTTTAGAACTGTGTTTGGTAATTATTGCATTCATGCCTCAGAAGTAAGACCTAGGCATTATGGTTGGTTGGAATTCATCTGAATAAATAGCAGTTTGCCACATTCTTAACAAAAACATTATTCATTAGAACTATTACGTATTAGCAGCCCCGAATAACATTTGGCAATTGCTTTGGGTCTGTGTTGCTAAAAGGTCCATAGACGCATACAAATTGCTCAGTGCGCTAATATAAAACAGGAGCACTAATGAAATACTAGAGTGAGTATTAAGCTCCAGGACTGCAGTTTTATTCTACAAAATGTTCCTCTTGCAATTTGTAAACATCTTAGAAACTCGGGTGTTTTTAAGCTATTCAATGATTGTTAGTCGTAAGACTTGATTTGTATTTGCTGCCTGTCCCTCTCCATCTGCAAAAGGCATTAGTGGCAAGCTGAGTCGGTCACATTTTCAGGCATTGCAACAATAAGCCCTAAGTGCTAAGAGGCTTTAGAACACAGACTCCTGCAGGTGTTGAAAAAAACCCTCTGAAGAAAGTGGCCAAATGGGTGCTATGGTGAATAGTGCTGACTGGTAGGGTAGAAGGAAGTGCATAGGTACAATGGGAGACTTGTCAGGTTCTGTAAAAGAAATGTTAACTCTTCAGATCATATGTGCCCTCTTTGCCCCATTGGCTCTGGATTTTAAGAAAAGAAGACACTCATGAGCCAGTAAATGATTACTCTTCCAAGAAGCTGACATTATATCCCACTCAGAAGAGATGTAGCCAGGAAGAAGAAAAAATTTTCCTTGTTCTACACATACTGTCACAGAAAAGGAAAGGAGGCTGCAACAAAAGAATTTCTGGGATGTCAGTATAGTTAGTATCTGGACACTTCTGTACCTTTAGAGAACACTGCTGTGAGATGATTCTACTTCCCAAAGACCAGAGGAAGCTAGACACACTTCCTTAAAGATATTTGAAATGCTTACATTCTATATCAGGCTAAACTGCTTGCTCAAGGTCTTTCAGAAAGCCTCTGAATGAAGAAGAAGCTGAATTTTGTTACCTCAAGTTCTATGGTTTATGACTCCAATTCAACCTCTGAAATCTGTACATAATCTATTAACCAAATAAAGGATCCTTCCTTTACTGAAATCCAAATGGTTTCCAAAGCACCTGCTTCCAGTTCTGCCAGCAATCTGGAGGATCCTTGGCAGATACCTTAAGGCAGAAGTAAAGCTCAAGAGCCATGGGTTTATATATATTACCCATCCCTGTGGCAATGTATGGGAAATAAATCTCCAAAGTCACCAATGTGAAAAGTTGGAAAGAACAATATATTTTCTATAAAGTGAGAGGACTAAAGTGCTGCTCCTTGTGGTATCCATTTAAAAAATGTTTCATAGAAAGGCAAGACAACAGTTTGCCTAAAACTGATTTCTAATTCAATGGTATGAGATATTTGAGTGAAGAGAAGGAATAAAGGAGAGAATAGGGAAGAAAAGCATATCAACATATGCTTTTCCAATGCATATCCAATTGTTTCTTGTATTTCTGGGAGATAATGGTCTGGGGTTATGGACTTGTGTAAAAGTATTTGAGAGAACAAAAAAGTCAAGAAAAGAACCTGAACAGAAAGTGCTTTTCCTCTGGTGTTTGTGTCAGTCTTGTTAATACCTGTTAGGTTGCTTTCAGGGCAGCCAGGATTCCCTTATTCTTAAAAGCAATGTGACTCTGGGGCTGTGCTCCAGATCAGTTCAGAAGCAGTCAGGCACATGAAAGATGATATTCATGACAAATACTTCTTCCTTAGTATTGGAAGTTTTTTGCTCTTACCAGCAGGAGGAAAACATTTGTAAACAAAATGTTTCCCTGTTTATTGCTGTAGTTAATTTATGCAGTTCTATTGTTTGTTTACCATCAGTATTTTTGGAGATTATCTAACAGAATCCAGAAATTCACATTTCATAACCAACATTTAATTTCTGTAAGGTTTAAGAAGATTTTTTATAAGGTTGTGGTAACAGAGAACACTTAGCTTTAGCTTTAGTTCCATAGCAGTACAGTAATCATGAAAGGGATGTGAGTGGGATAGAGAATTATAATTTATTGCCTTTGAGCAACTACTCTGAACTGAAATTAGCACATTCTTATCAAGGTTTCCAGTGATTAAGTATTTAATTGCTGGGCATAGCATCACCTCTCTGTATTTTAGAAATGAGTGTTGTCTGGTTTTGACTGGGAGAGAGTTAATTTTCTTCCCAGTAGCTAGTATAGTGCTGTATTTTGGATTTAGGATGAGTGTTCCTGTTCCAGGTTTTCTGCTCAGTTTTCAACAGAAAACCAGTGCCTTCACCTCTGTTTTTGTGCTAGCATAATTCAGTTCTAATTCGCTCAGTATCATTCACTCTTTTATACTTGGGCCACAGAATTAGTAAAACAAATTTTAAGTACAGCCATGAACAGAATAATGTTGCTGCTTCTTGAAAAGGGGAGAGAAAGAAGAAAACTGCTTGATTAGATTAGACTGCCCTTCACTTTGAGATGCTCTTTGGGCACGCAAGGCAAGCAGGTGACACAGAGCTCAGGTCTCATTCCCTATAATCTTGGGTAAGCAAGCTGGGAAAAGCATAGGTCAGAGCTGCCTCCAACAACAGCTGCAAAGTCACTGCTTATCTTTTCTTACAGGGGGCTACAAGGCTGCTCTGAGCCTGAGCTCATCCCTCAGAGCCTCTGTGTCCACTCGCTTAATAACACAACACAAGGGAAAATGGGACCTCTCACTTCCTCTCCTTGGTGTGTGTAAAAGCGTTGCTGGAAAGGGAAGACCTTGGGTTAAAAGGGCAGTAAAAAAAAACCTTAATGGCCATGTAGTTTTTCTGTCAGGTTTGATTGGTACTGCTCTCAGATCCCTTTTTATATAAAGAATTATAAAAACTAAAACAAAACTAACCCCATGGAGAAATTATTTTTATGCTAATAGGTATTCTTTCTTTATTATACAACATTGATCGATTTTGGAATTTTTTTAAATGAAGTATGGCCATTAGGAAATGCTGAGAAGTTTGAGGCTCCACTTAAATAATGCTAGTTACATGCATCCATATGCAGTAAAGTTTCTGTTAGGCACTACTCACAGCATATATAACAGATCACCACTGAAGGACTGACAACCACGTGGAGACTATGAGCAAACCAATCAAGAGTACTTCTCTCACTGTACCTGAAAGCTGAACAAAGAGCACTGTGCTGCATGGTCTAACGTTCAAAAAGACTGGGTTATAAAAACTTTATTTACTGAGTTTCAGGTTGACATGGGGCACCTGAAGAAAAGAATGATCACAGGCTTGCCTGTCTTTTAGCTGTAGGTAAGAGGGCAGTGAAGAGAGGAAACTATTCATGCTTTTAGCTTGAGTATCATTGAATTTAATGAGAGATGAGAGCTAGAACGTCACACAGCACTTTGAAGATACAGGGGTCACTTTACCTCCTATTCTGTTGAAATGACTGATAAACCAGCCAGGAGCTATATGTAGTTTTTGAAACAAGTAAATATGTCAGCAATACAGTAACACTGGTATGTTGGCCATGTTTGTAAGAAGTCAAAATATTAGGGGGAAATAAATTATGCAAAAATAGGGCAAGTTGTAACAGACTATGTGACAGCTGAATTGAGCTACTATGGGACAATTTTGAAGATATCTTCATCAATTTGCAAGATGACAGTAAATTTAACAAGATTCAGAGCTGTCCCTTAATTCTTTCTATTTAATTTTCTTTAAAAATATGGCATTAGAGGGCATCTATTGGAAGTACTCTTTGATATTCATTCTGGACATGAGCCAGCAATGTGTGCTCACAGCCCAGAAAAGCCAACTTTATCCTGGGCTACATCTAAAGCAGTGTGGCCAGCAGGTCAAGGAGGTGGTTCTGCCCCTCTGCTCTGCTTCCATGGCACTCCACTGGAGTGCTGCACACAGCTCTGGAGAGGACATGGACCTATTGAAGCAATCCAGAGAGGAGCAGAGGGATGGAACACCTCTCCTGTGTGGACAGAAGAAGGCTGAAGAGGTAGGGGCTGTTCAGCCTGAGGAAGACTTCAGGGAGACCTCACTGCAGCCTTTCAGTACAAACATGGGGCTTGTAAGAAAGGTGGGGGCAGACTTTTTAGTAGGGCCTGTTCAGGTGGACAAGGGGTAATGGTTTAAAACTGAAAGAGGGTAGACTAAGGGTACATATAAGGAAGATGAGAGTGATTAATCTTTTATGATTAGCAATGAAACTGTAACAGATTGCCCAAAGAGGTGATGCTCCATCCCTGGATACATTCAAGGCCAGGCTGTAGGCAGCTCTGAGCAACCTGACCTAGTTGAAAAGGTCCAGGTTCCTGCCAACCCAAACTCTTCTATGATTCAGCTCACAGAGCACAAGTAATTGTTAAGCTACAGCACTGGTGAACTCAGTCCTTGGCAATAGCTTAACAGTGGTGAGCAACAAATAGTAGAACAAAATGTTCTCCCAACAATTAGAGCTTCCCAGTTATCAAAGACTACCCTCACCTTCTTGCCTTCCATCTCTGACTCTTCAGACAGCTGTCTAACCATCTTGGCTCTGCCTGGAAGCATTCCTGGAGGCCAAGAGACTCAAGATATCCCAGTACTTGCCTGTGTAAACAAGGACAGTGTCAGCTGCTTTATTTGGACTGGTTTTGCCTGGAGGAAGAACCTAAGGCAGGAAAACTGAGTGAATATATTCTAAATACAGATTTGCTTCAGAAATAATCTTTAGACCACACTGGTAAAGTGAATGAGGAATTGGAAATGTGGTTTAGAACTTTTAGCTGATTTAATTTTTTTTTGCCATTTTCTCTAGTGAACATTGCTGTACTTATTATTTTCGCCTAGAACAGCCACCCAGACTTGAACTCCTGGTTGGTTGGCACATTTCACTATCCTTCACACGAAATCAGAGATTTTTATGGCCATCACTCCCTGAGGCTTTCTTAGAACTCGCCTCTCCAGACAAGTTCTTGAGCAAAAGTGGAAATGTCACTGCAGCCATGACAGCCCAGGGGAAGACTTCTAGGCAGTAATTTTTCTTTAGACAAACTGGTAGGGCTGGGAAAAATAGGGCATTTTTGGTGCACCAGAGTTGTTCTGCTCTGAAGAAAACACATTTGACCATTTGTGTGTATTGAGCTTGACAATTTTTACACAATGCTTCTTTGAGTCTTGTCGTTAAATGCTACCCTGGTTATGCAGAAGTAGCCATCAGTGTCTTAGGCCTCCATTAGTGTTCATATGAGCCTGTTCTTTACTGTAAAAAAGGTGGTGAGGGATTCACATTTATTGTGCCTGAGTGACTTGAATGACATTTTCTCAGTTTAGAAGCATCTCCACTTGCAGACTCAGCTTGGGATCTGAAAGTCAAGCTGTGCATTTTCTGGCTCATACAGCTTTGCCATTAAAGCTTCATTACATCAAATTCTACTCACAATTAAACCTTTGCAAATAAATTTTCCTCTGAGTTTGCAAAGTAGTAATTGAGGAGACAGCATTTTGGTCCTGGAAATGAAAAACATTTAACAGCTCTTTTGGTGACATATAAGCCAGAATGGAAACCAACTTTTTTCTCATACCTTTGTCAACACTAACAAGTGAAAGAAAAAATGTTGTAAAAATTCATTTTAGTACTAAATACAGTGGATAAATATACAGACAGGGAATAGATAATTGAGTGAAAGGATGTGACTTTTTGGCAGTCAGTCTTCAGAATAAAGACACATTTTAAGAAAGACACAGGTGTGTTGGAATAAAAAATTTTCTTTTATATATGAAGGTGAGTCAAACTGTCTTGGGACTTCATTTGCTTAACTGACAGGCAGAAAATAGGATTCTGGCTAGTACTGCAGCTCCTCTAGCTTCATATGGGAGTTGAAATTGAAAGTAATAATGAACTGTAATGTTAATCACTCCTTTATTAGAGCAGGGACTGAGGATCAAGGGGCCTTAGTTCTTCCTTTGACTATTTCATTGAAGCCTTAGCTGATGTGAAAAATATTAACTGAAATATCAGTTTGGTGGTACCAGTCACAAAATGGTACCACTTGGTTCTGGCCCACAGTTTCAGGGCCAGGTTAACAGCCCAGCACAGCCATACACAGGGGCACCTTTTTATTTCTCACTTAAGCACATTGCCAAGATATAAGACTACCTACAGAAAGTGCAAAACACCATTTCAAAACACCTGGTGTCTGAGAAAAATGCTCAACAGTCCCTGCCAGTTCCAATATATTTTCCTATGACAGCATCTGTGTTTCTTCAATAACTTTTTTCCAGAATGGGATATCCAGGACAAACTGCTATAGGGCACACTGTGCCAACTATGCAGGACACATCTCCCACATTATGAAGGAGCTTTAACCTTGTTAGAAACGGAAGGACTTCGTTATCCTGGGATTCCATATCACTGGGGACAGAGCTGAGCACTAACAGACTGAGGGAAAATTTCTTTTTTCATCACTGCTGTTTCCTGAAGCTGCAGCAGCAGCAGCAGCAGATGCTGCATATTGTGACTGCTTGCAGAACAAAGCTTTCAGCCAGGCTGGAGCCCTAGCATTATTCATCCCTCTCAAAACTCTTCCCAAGCACTGACAGCTGAGTTGGATGTCCTTGCCTCTGCACAAGTAGTAGTTGGTCTATCCAGTGTGGCTGCCACGAAGCTTAGTTTGGTTGTGTTACCCCCTGCAAATGGCTCATGCATTTTTCAGACTTGTGCAGAGGTTAGGCTGACCCACCTGGTACTAAGATTTGCTAAGAAAGGAGAGAAAACAAAAACATTTCAGAGAAACAATATGATTCTTTGTGCACTCAGCACTTACAAGCAATCCTTTTACTCATTCAGCCCTACAAACTGGATGCTAAAATGCTTTCCAGGAATGATCTGAACTGAAACTTCGGAGGATGCACATGTTTTGATCCTGTTTCAACTCTCTTGCAATCATGTCAACCACCTGCCTTCCTTGAGTCTCTATTAACTCAGCTGGACTCTTTTTGTTTTAGTAAAGTTGAAGATTTCAATGAAAACCAGATGTGCTGTCTGATCCAAATTTTCCTGGGTAAATAAATGCTCACTCTGTTCCATCCACTTAGTTATAATACACCAAACCATCTCTAATGGAAATGCTTTCACAGGCCATTTAGTAAAAATAAGATCCCACTTCTGGAGAAACACTGATCCTCTGTGCTAACGCAGGAAATGGTGGCAAGAATCACTCTACCCTGGTCAGTGTTCTTGTGAGCTGTAGTGAGGTCTTAGAGGAGAAAACAGCTTGGCAGAGATCATGAAAACCAGGGAAAAGCCTTGGATGGACTCTGCAGTGTAATGTAGTGTAAACATGAGGAATGTGGGAGGAGGTTGTGCATGAAGGTGTTGGGAAAAGAACATGTAGCAAAGTGGATCAATCATGCAGAAGAGCAGGGACATATAAGCAAGTAATAACAATATTTGGAGACAAAATGTGCTGAAGAGCAGCATTTTCCTGCCTTCTCAGTAGTCCACCTTTTCCCCCACCCTCAGGCAGGGAAGCCAGATGTCCCCGAAAAACAGTTCATTAAATTGATGTAACAAAAGACAATTAATTCTCAGTGGCAACATTTGGTACTGCCCTTGGTTGTGTTCATGTCAGGGACACCCTGCCCCATGGCAGTGGGGGGATTGCTGAGATCTCATAAACAAGCAGTCAGATGAAGCAGCAAATGCAGGGTCCCCTGTACACAGGTCACAAAGCACCCTGGTCTTTTACTCCTTCAGCTCTCACAGTCACCTCTAGCAGAAAGGTGACAATGTGCTGCTTTTGATTGGGATGCAGGAATCAGGAATCTAACAAAACTGTGATAACTGAGAGCTCTCTCTCTACTCTTTGATTAATAGACAGTGTTTGTGATGGCTTCCTTCAGCACTTAATTAAAATTATTTGTGTATGAACAAATAATGCTCATTATTTTAGAGAGAATGTGACAGTCCTTTGTTCAGGGAAGAAATAAGTATTCCAGCTCCTCTCTGCTAAATAGAGACTGTGGCTTTTATGGCCATCCCTAAGATCAGTGCTCTTTAGCACGAGACAGAGCTGACCATGGCATTTTTTTAGCAGACCTGTGAAAATATTTTTATTCCCTTAGACTTCCAACATAAACAGATTCTGCTTAACTATGTTTATAACACTTCATACTAAGCAGAACTGAGAAACTTAGAAGATGACAGCAGGCTCTTCCAGGCATTAAATTAAAATTACTTTATGTAAAAAACAAAGATGTATGCCTTTCGCTATATTCCAATTGTAGATGGCTGTAGTCCACTTGCTCTTGCTGGCAGCTTTTTATTTTCAATATATAAAAAGGTTATTAAGAAGTTTTGCAGACAAATGCAGACCATTTCTGCCCAGAAGAGCTCCAAGAGCAGGGCTCTGTGAGTGGGGGGCAGCAGGTCTACCTTTGAGAGCAGGTGCTGCTGGCCCTGTGTGCCCTGTAGAGAGGCAGAGGCTGCCTGGGATGTTTTGCTGAGCTCAGAGAGGCTGGTGGTGGAGCTACCTCTTGTGAGGCAGCAGTTTTTATCCCACAGCTCTCACTAGCTTATGGCATGAGTCAGGAAGATAAGTTGGAGCTGGAACCCACTGTTCATGGAGGCAAAATACTCCCAGTCAGCTTCAGTGGGAAGGGGCTGGTTGAACCTAAAGATACTCCAATGATCTCTTGTATTCTTTTGAGCAACTCTTCTCATCAGTCCCTTCCCAAATTTTTGTTCCAAAGCCCCACATGAACCTGCTGTGTACCAGAGCCTGTGAGGGTTGGGATGTGTTTTATCCAAGGAGAAGAGTGGGATGATTGTTACCTCATCAACATGATTGTGAGTGATAGGCAACACCCAAGCTGCCTGTGATGTGTTGTGGGAGAATTTTACAGAAGAACATTTTGGCATGAACAAGGAGGGAGAATAAGGGAAAAACAATCCATAATACATGTAATCTCTCAGAGAGTAAGTTTTGGAGGCCCTTAGAAGAGTTAGGAATGGAGAACAAAGCAGAAAATAGCTTTATACAGATAGGCATCCTTGGAGGGAGCTCTTCCCCTCTAACCCCTAAATTCATCTTTGTGCCTTGCCTCCAGTGGGACACAGTAAAGCTCAGGGACCAGCAGGGAGAGAGGGCACAGGCTCTGTGCACTGCAAACCCTGACAGCCTCTCCTCATGGGCAATCTGAGCATCCATTCTCCTCCTCTGTCCTCACTCAGAGCAGCTCCATTAAAACAGGCATTTGCAAAATGCTGCCTGCTGAAAGCATGAGAATTGATCTCTGCATGATATGCCTTAAGGCTAGTAAAAATTAGTTTTCCCATTCTGCAAAGAAGGAAATGAAATGAAAATGGTTAAGTGACTTGCTCAAGATTGAAGAGGGAGCCTTTACTGGGGCTTGGAAGGAACAATGGAAACCATGCAGTTAATTTCTTAGGATGGATCCTTTCTGAGAGAGGCACACATCTCATGAGACCCTCCCTTCTGCTCAGAGAATGACAATCACAGCTTTAGTCAAAGAGCAGAAGTGTTTGGTGACATTTCTCTTAGTCGCAAGGTCTCAAACATTTTCAGGCTCTTTGAAAAATATCTGGACTTGACTTAAAAACAAGGGAACTCTACTTCTCACAGAACACAAAATCCAGCCCCAGACATCCCCAGAGAGGCTATGAACTAAATGTGGTCTGGGGAAACTATGAAAGGTTTTCAATCTAAGGCTTTTCTTCTACCAGATCCCAAAATGCTGTTTTAAGGTTGATAAATTGAAGATTAGAACACATAGAGAGTTTTCAACAAATTATTCACTCATGGTGTATTGAAGGATTTTTTAAAATGAGAATTAAATGCATTTTTAGAAAATATGTAATGTCTTAGAGCCACTCTGGAGCTGGAACAAAACATGTTTTCTTTATTTAAAATGTAATTTTTATGGATGCATTAGACTTGGAGCCAGAGAAAACATTTTTAACTGCTGAGGTTTTACAGCCACTCTAGGGTTAGGAAAGAAAGCTGAAAAAATATTCTGCCTGGCAGATTTTTTAATGCTTCATTTAAAAGTAAAATAAAAAATATTGTAACTTTCCCACCTGTACCATAGTTCATCCAAGTGAGGGAGACACCTCATTTCATCCCTCTCTGTTGCAGTGAGCCCGAATTCAAGATAACTTGTCTTGTGTGGAAAGAAGATGCCAGCTCTGGGCTGAGAACAGCAGCAAAGGCACTGGGGCCATTCCTTGGTCCATAACAATGATGAGTCTCTTTGTTCAACTGCAAGCCTCAGTTTCATGCCCATAAAATGCAGTGAAAATATTGTTCCTTATATTTGATTCATTTAGGTGTGTTGGGAAGTAATTTGAGCAGTTACCATGTCTTTATATAATGCTTTTTGCAGAGAAGCCTTCACAGATATCTGCCTTTTGACACAAGTCAAGGCAGTTGATGCCAGTCTGAAAATCTACTTCTGAAGGTTAAAATGTGTTCATTTGCTTAATCAAGTAAATTAAAAGGCATAATATCTTGAGTTGTTAAGAACAGTTTCCCTCTCTAAATGTTGCTCCTAGGGGAGGGCCTAAAGAAAGCAAACAGGATCTCCAAAGCTTGTTAGTAAATCCCAGGGCCTGCTACATGCATTGCAAAGGGAGAGACACGTGCCAGACTTGTCCATAACTTAGTGTCTGGTGAGTCGGAGCTAAAAGAGGCTTTCTCTCCACATTTCTAGATGCATTTTTTACATGTTGAAATTTTTGCATGTGGAACCCAAAGATCCATTGGTGAGAGCAGATCCAACAGATGAACATACCCTATATGAAAAGCCAGAGGAACAGATGAAATTTTTGTTTATATATGGAAAGAGATTAATCTCTTCAGGTGAGTAATTTTGTGCTGTTCTCCTTGGCTCATGTGAGGACTTATGCTGAAGTACTTTAATTTCACACATGGTAAATCAGAAGTTGGGCATCTTCTCCTGCATTTTGCTCAATTACAGGGTGGCTGAGATTTTATTTGTGCATAGAGCTTTTACATACATTTCTTCTGAAATGGGCAGGTTCTTGAACTGGATGGGTTTGTAGGTTTGTCTGTAGCACATAGCAAAAGACCATTCTTATGGTGTGACTGTGTAGCCCACAGAAGCAAAGAACAGTTCTGAAATGGAGCAGGAAAAGCCATCTTATTCACTTCCTTGCTTCATGGGAAGATCAATATTACCAAATTAACACCTCATCTGACTCTCTCTGAAACAAACAAAAAAAATAGCTATGTGTAAGGATGTTAAATTTTTTCTCTTTCAACTGTAGAACTGACTTCTGAGAGGCAGTACAGTTTACCACCCCTCAGGATCTGAGGTCCATAGCAAGACATCAGGTAATCCTTTCACCGTTCCATGTTTCTATCTTGCACTTTCCACACAGTCTTATCCTAGATCATATGTAGATTGCTCTTGCAATCAGTAATGAAGACTTCTTTAATTTTCTCTTCAGTTGCTACTTTGGGATTATAGAATGTGCTGAATTCATAGTACAGCCTTTCGTAAAGTACTGGGGGATTTCTTGGCAATTTGAGAGGGCTGAGAATTTTGGATTTCACTATGGATTTCACTTTGGATTTCACCTATGGATTTCACTTACGTGACTGAAGGCCTGCTGCAAAAGCTGGACGTAGAAGAAAAATAAAATGAAAATAAAGGGGAAAATATGGGAGAAAAGCAGTGAGACAGAGATTTAAAAGCAACAGCAGTGAAGGGACAAGGCAGTTTACTTTTGGAGTTACATATGAATGCTGTCTCCTTTGCAGTAAGTGCCAGAACTGCTCAGCTTTTCTTCATGGTTCTCACACCTATTCTGCTCATGAGACAACACTTTAATATCACCAGATGTAACCCAGATGGTACATATTAATTTATATATGGATGCTGGAAAATACATATATACTTTGCATTTGAAGTCTTTTAAGTATGATTTTTATATTCATTTGAAAATTGTTCATTTTTATTTGAGCCATAAGGCAGCTAAAATACAGCTCCCAGGTGAATGAAAATTTATCTATTCCACCCTGAATGATTCCAGGTTTGTGTGAGACTACTTTCAAAGGTGTGTGATCATTTCAGAAATGACATTCACTAGTTCAACAACAATGCGTTACTGTCAAACGTCCATTATTATGCTGAATGAAAATGTTGGGGAGATAAATTTAGAACATCTTTCATCTCATTTTCAATATTAACAACTGTTCCATATCCTTGCCAGCAAAGACCCAATTGTGTGACAAAGTAGAATGCCTTAATTTAAACATGTAATTATTTTTCTGTGTCAAATTTTATTTAATAAGCAATGATAATTGGAGTCGGACATGATCTTTAGATAATCAAGCAATGGAGCTTGCTTATCTGAAAGAGGAGGAAGAAGTGGTGGTGGCATTTGTCATAATAATCTATGCAACATCAACACCAATATTTCCCTAGTGTTTAGAATCACTGAGAAAAGGTGATGAAAAAAGAAGAAAATATACAACTACAGGTAGAATATTTAAACAGTATTAAAGAACAAACTGGGCTTTTTTATTGATAGCTCCCAGTTCCTTCCAGGCCTCCACTCCATTTCTTATTTTCTGTTTCTATTCCAAAGTCTACACCATTTCTGCAATTGCATTTTCTAAGCTGAAAACTGGACTCCTAAGTGCTGTGTTTCTGCCAAAGATGGATCTTTGGCCCCCGAGAGCAACAAGGAAAAAAGTAAGCACTTAAAAATATCAATAAATAAATGCGTTCATTTTTAAAGCACTAACCCACAGAGTAGTCCGCTATTATTTCTGTTGTATTAAAGCAGTCATACAGAAAGGAACATAAACCCAAAACACGATCTTTGTACCCTTAAGAACAACTGGAAAAGGAATCTTCAGGCCATTCTTTTCAACCATTGCTACAAATATGCATTATTTCACTAGACTAGTGAAAACCCTTTCCTGCCAAGACCACCTTTCCATCAACAAAACACAGAATGGGGCTGGTGCAAGGGTGGAAGGTAGGCTTCAGAGAGAGTATCTGAAATCCTCATGTGTTGGTTTGCACAACCTGGTTTTTGGTAGCAGGGGGGCCATGGAGGTGGTTTCTGTGAGAAGTTGCTGGAAGCTTCCACCTTGTCCAGCAGAGCCAATCCCTGCTGGCTCTGAGGATGGACACACTGCTGGCCAAAACTGAGCCAGCTGCCCATGGGATGCTCATCTTACCTGCTGCCAACTGCTTCTCTCCCAAAGTTCCTCAAACCTCAGACCTTCTCCTTTCCTTCCCTTCAGCCCATTCAAAGTGTCTTCACACCTACCAGCTCCTCTCCCATAAGCATTCTGTGCTTCCCAAAAGTGGTTGGTTCTGCTTTCACATATACTAGGTGTGAATTTCCACTCTTATTTGGTGCAAATCCAGACAAAATGAAAATTACTCAAAAAACATCAAGCTGTGCAAATGGTTAGCATGATTACAGTAAAATAAACAATGAAACAACAAATCATTCTTGGTACTTCAGGATGGAAAACACTACAGTTCTACATCTTGGGTAGAAACTTCTGCTACAGGCATACAGTTCTTCCATTACCTGGTGCAAAGATATTATGCACCTTGAACAATTTGCTGTTTGGTGCTGTCAGAGAACAGCCACTGGATTAGATGAATTGTTGGTCTATGAGATAGAACAATGCCTTTACTCCATCCCATGGGCTCCATAAGTAATCTCCTAATAAAAATATATTTAGCTGCTTCTTATAAGTCACTGCTACTTCCAGTTGTTATTTTCTAGTTCTTTCTGGTTTGTGGCATCTGGTATTTACAGCATTCTTTTAAAAATGCCAAACTCCAGCAAAGTATTTTAGGTATATTCATAAGGTACAACCATATCAAGAGAAAGTACTAAGGGACTTCCCAGCAGCAGACAATTAATGACTATTAGGAGGACTGTAAGGTATCCTGCAGTAGCAATGGCACACATTTTTCAGCAATCACTGCCCAGTGCTTTGGAAACAATCTCTCTCCTGTTATGCTGCTGCCTGTTAAATATCTTGGCATTTATCTCACAGCAGAGACCACTCGCCTGTGCCAGGGTTCTGTTCCATTGACAATGCCTCTTAATTGCCTTGTTGTTTAAATAAACAAGACAAGATAATTAAGCGATAATGACAAAGAAATAGGATGTTAGTGATAATGGGTGGTAGATCCCTCTTCCACTCTAACTTCACTATCTAGAGCAGCCCATAGTCTGCCTGTATTAAATCTCACAGCAACCTTCTGAGTTTTGAAAGGGCCCTTTTATCCTTGCTTTTTGAATAACTCAATAAAAGTGAAAAAGTCTGGAGGAAGACTTCAAGACTAGGAAAAGGAGAGAATCAGGTGGTGTAAAGGTTTTGGTGAAGCAGGATGTACCTGTGGCACAAAGAAAAGCAGTTCTGCATGGGGAATAGCCAGCAGAAGGAGCTGCCTGTTTGCTGCTCCAGAGTTCTGGCAGCCCAGTTCCTGGCCCGAGTTGCTCTATTTCTGCTCCTGACCAGAGCAGCTCTTTGGCCATGCAGTCTCCCTTAGGGCTGGGCAGCAGGAATGCTGATCCCTGCTGATGCCAGCTACCTGGGCTGCTGTTACACACACTCTTTCTCAGTGTCTCTGCTCACACTTCACCTTGCTATTCTCCTGTGCTGGGAGCTAATCAAAAAGGCTGACTTTGAGAGCAACCCTTTAGGCAAAGATTAATCAAAGCAGGATTTCCAGCTATTTGGCTCTAGGAAAAAAGCAATTTTAAAGTGTATTCATATACATGGGACAATAATGAAATAGATTAGTGGTCTTTTCTATTTATCACCTTATTTCCTCAATTTGGGATAGTAGATGAAGATACAAATCCCAAAAGCCTTTTTATGGAGAAGTATTTTTGTATCTGGGATTATTTTTTTCTGACATCCTGCTAAGAAGACGAGAAGACTACAGACTGATGGAGCTCATTGCTTTTCTGAGATTTTTGTTTTATTTTGGTTCTTATTGGTGTGTACAGTTGACAGAGACCAGTTCTGCATATGATGATGCCATTGTACATTTCAAGGTATCAGAACAATCTGTTCTGGCAGAAACACATAGCTGAGCCAAGAGTGGTAGTGAAAAAAAAGAGAAGTTCCTTTGAACTTCTTTGAAGTTCGTGTTCTCTTTCCTGGCTTCCAGCTTGGCTGTACACTTTCCTTCAAAGACTAAAGTAGTATCATACCAGATTTGCTTCCAATTTTCTCAGTTCAAACATCTTTCCTGCTGGTTATTGATATTGATCTGACAAGCTCCAGGAGAGGTTTTCAGGGCATTCTTAAAGCACTTGTGTTGGCCTCAAACTGTTCAGGCTATTTGAGTAAAAAACACCACGTAGACCAAGGGCCTGCTTTTGTGTTTGTCCTAGAACAGATTACACCTTACCAAGAAAGCTTTTATACTGGTGTTTAAAAGTGAATTTTTGAGATAGAGGTGAAATGTTTGCTCCACAGTCATGTCTGCCTATGCCATGAGCCATGATGGACTTGAAGGACTGGCTATTGTGGTCTTGTCTGTTACTCAGACACTGAAAACAAGAACAAAAGTGTAGAGCAGTCTTGCTGCATGCTGGTTTCTTCAGCTATTGATTAATGCTTTAAGGTCAATCAAAGGGGGGGTTAATTTTGGAAATTAAAGAAATATGAGAAAGATTGCCTCTGTTTCAGCAGTATATGTACCAAAACATAAACCCTCATCAACACTTTCCAGCCTGCTCCTGGCAACTGGCAGGGGTTTGGGTCAGGCTGGCCTGCAGCAGGTTGAAGAATGAATGCTAGCCTCAAAGCAATTTTACTAGGACTGAAGAACTCACATGATGCCGCTGAGACATTAGGAGATTCTGTAGGTATTTTGGTCCTTGACTTTCATTTTTTTGTTAGCCATTATCTTCAGGGTTACAGGTCAGCTATCTGGGTGGAGGAATAGGTAGCTTTCATAAGGGCTGGGCTTGTGTTAGGCAAATTATACTGCAGCTCAAAAAAAAAAAAAAAAAAAAAGAATGGTGGAATATTTCCATAGTGCAGACTAGGAAGCTGGTTTATTGACATTGAGGAATTGGACCAAATCAGTACCATAATTTAATGGCAGAACCAAACCTGAAACCCACTTGCTTAAGATCCTAGGGACACATGCTGCATGTTTAGCTTGCTCTTTAAAGGATAATAATTGGGATACATTTGCAGGTACATTGATCAGACAAAATGAGGATATATGTATGGTATATGTATCACTGATACATATATGACACATATGGGTTTGTTTGAGCTGGAAATAACAGGCAAAGAGCTTGTACAAAAGGGTGTGACAGCACTCTAGCATGCTGCCCACACTGGGATTGCTTTTGTGAAGAAGGCCCTGATAGACAAATGCCTGATACTGTGATTTTTTGGCAATAAGAATTGTATTTTTGTCATTTCATATTCATATATTTGATTCTGACTTGCATTTTGAACTTATTCACAGGCAAAGATGAGTTCGTTTTATTCATGGAATGGGAACTTTCTATATCCTTATCCCTCAAGAAATCTCCTGAAATAATAGTCACAGGGTTTTAAAAGAAATGTCGAGCACTTCATGATCTAAATATGTGACTATTAGAAAGAAACAAAGAAAAGACAAATAAAATGGAATCTTATTTGCATCTGATTTACATTATCCTGTGAGCATTGGTTTCATTTTTATTTCATTCCTCTTAATACTCTTCAGATTGCAGACTGCAACCTTACTGCAAATTTACAGCTGAGTTTCATTGTTCATTTAATCATCTCAGGTGTTACTGAAATAAGGAACACTGGTGCTTGGAAGATTTCCCCTGAGGTTCGTGGGAGCTGCCTGTATCCTGAGGCTGGAGAAGGGGGTCTGCAGATATGTTCTGGCAGTTGCTGCTCTGAATTTTGATGATTGTTTGCTGAAAAATTGCATGGGCCATCCTGTGTCAAGACAATCATTGCTGTCTCCTCCTTTTAGTCAGCAATTTGTCTTCAAGCTTACTACTTAGGTTATGCCTTTTTCCTCCCCATCCCTAACCCCTTGCTTCAGCTTAAATATTTGCAGTAAGTCACATTTCCCTCTCCCTCATTCCAGGCAGGAACAAACACAGTGTCAACACTGTGCAGATGTGTTTTAACCCAGCAGAATATTTCGGTGAGTTTGATGGTGCATTATGAAATCTTTGTGGTTAGCTCACGACACAGGAGGATTCTTTACTAAACACAAGTAACTGTAGTTTACCATGAAGGTATCTTTGTCAGGGAATGTTTTTCTTTCTGTTTCCTGCAGCTTTGCTTTCTCTGGTTCAGAGAGTCAAAAAATTAACAGCCTTGGGCAATGGGCAGTGCTATCCATGATTTGAAATTCTCTTTTAACTAGTATTTTATATTGTTTGCTTAAAATCTACTGCGTCTGCAAGCAACCCCTCCTATAAAATTGTTTACCATTGAATATTTGCTGAAAGCAAACACAAAAAGCATAATCAAGTTCTAAATAATTATGTTTAAAAATTTAAACAACTAAGAGTTAAAAATATTTTGAAATCTTTGTTTAGCTGCAATCTCTTTCTATTGACATAGGCTTACAAGAATCTTGTGGTTGAGATCTCTGATGTTTCCTTTTGAATTTTTCAAATTAAGTTTTGTTCCTGATTTTTTGGAGACACGAAATTGTTATGGCATCATAATGAACAAATGAATAAATACATAAAAATGTAAAAATTTCCCCTTGGGCAACAAATTTGCTCGTATTAATGCTGAAAGAGAGGGTTAAGTGCTATGTGACAGAAACTGTATTAGCTGTTGCAAAAGGAGCTACTCATTCTGATCAACAGCAAAACATTTGCTTCGAATCTCCAGTCCCAGTTGGAGCAGCAACCTTTCCCCTCTAATTAATTTTTGTGTGCTGTAGTCCATTAGAGAAGAGAGTGACAGCCTCTGGACACAGATTACTGTCTTAGGTATGGCCCAAAGGAACATTATGGTCTTAATTAAAGGTGGCTCAATATGTCAGCCATTGCAATAGTTTGAGCATTTTTAATACTGTGTCAGTATCTAACCACCTTAAAAGAATTCTGGTAGCAAGCAAACTAAGTAATTTAAAGGCAGCTCATGTTCTCTGTAAGTTTTGCAGGACTGCTATTGGGAATACTTGATAATTTATGAAGGCTTACACCACCAAATTAATTACATTTTCCTGATGCCACATGTCTTTTTCATACAAGCTAGCTCTGAATTATAAGTAACAATATTGTCCTTGTTCATTCCTTCAGTACAGGAGACAGCTTACTAATAATACCGGTAGAATTCAGTTGCTGTATTTTAGAAGTGTCATTTATTAAGCACTGCTGCAGTTAAGGTGGTATATTCTCCTCTAGTATTGACCCTGATTTCTGCTGAGTGTATTACTGCATCTCAGTTCTGAGCCTTTGGCATGGGATTCATTTGGGAGCATTTTTTATAGCTGAGAAAAAACAAGTTCTGAGGAAATGACCAGTGCAGAGACTTGCTGTGTTATGCAGGAGGTACAACACCATGCATTTTACTGCTTTGTGTGGGAATGAGGTTATACTTCAAGCCACTCTTCTGACAAACAAAATAACCTTGGTGTCCTTAAAATAGGCAATTATCAGTGGGTTTCTTCTGAGGTCCTGCAATCTTGAATCGTGCTGGGGTTTTACATAGCAGATACTTCTTGGAAAGCCTGACAAACTCTCCTGAAGTGGTTGGCTTAGAAAAAAAGGAATGTTTTCAATTTTTCTTTAAATTAAAATAAAATCAGTTTGAATAGATAGTACATGGATATAGCTAACCCCTCAACTTTAATCAACAAGGAAGGAAATACATGGACCTTCTATTTTCTTTAATAAGATTTTAGAGTATTGAAACTTTCTTTTGTGCCTCTTCCATTTTTTTTTTTTTCTTGTTTGTTTCAAGATGATTGAAGAGCATCTAGGGCTGCTTTTGGAATAATTTCAAGTCAGTGATTTCTACAATGAAACAATTTTTTCCATGATTTGCTATTACTTGAAATAAGAATGAGATTGGAGATAAAATTCCAAATGGAGAATTTTTCATAGGAAATCTCACTTTTCTGCTGTTCCTTTAAATACTAAAGTTAGATCTGTAAAAGAAGCATGCTGCTGTGAAGTTTCACCAGACTCTAAGTGGGATTGGGGTGAGAAGACCTCAGTTATTGCAAAATGCATCTGAGAAAAACCCAAAAGGTACTGTGAAAGCAGATTGTATAGATGTATTTATAGATGTATAAATAGCCCTATTTGGAACATGGAATGTGCAGGAGGATCTTGCATCCTCTTCCTAGGAGGGAGTGAAAATGTTATTGGACAATGACACTACAGTATCAGTGCAGGAGGAGTAACTTTGGAGCTCAGAATTCTCCAAGCACTTAGGCATAACACCTTTTCCAGTGAAGTCTTCTGTTGCAGCATTTGCTTTTCTGATTATGGAGCATTGTGGAGCCACACTTTACTTTTCAGCTGTATCAGTCACACGTGTCTTAAAGGTCAGCTTCCAAACATTACTGATTCTGCAGAGAACATCATACTGAACTAACAGTAAATTATGTTCTCTGCTGCATTTAGTCTTCAGGTCTGAATAATGTTTGGTCATCTTCACATTATGTTAAGTACAATGGATGTTGAAGGCCTTCCAGGTAGCAACATCTGGTTGTGCTACTTTACAGAACAAAAATTGCCTGGAGGAACTAAGCCTCAAGTAGTTCAGCATCTGTTTCAGGTTGTTTCAAGAGATGGTATACTCCTTGTAAGCTTCCCATGAAGAATTCTTACATGAGCTTTGAGAGCAGAAACATTTTTCTGCTTTTTCTGCAGCATGCAGTTAGAAGTTTACTTTTATAATAAGTATTTTTTTTGTTCTCTGATATTTAAATCTATTTGAAAGTGGCTGGTGAAAACATGTTAATTAATTATCAGAAATATTATGAATACTTGCAAGGGCAAAGGTATATTAAATGGCTCTTCACACAGGATTTTTTAACTGGAATGGTACTGATCATGTTTTGCCCCTATCTCTGCTCAAAAGTAGAGCAAATCCAGGTCTTTGTAAGCCCAGGTAGAAGCTTGCCATCAATTCTCACCCTCTGTCTTCTGATAGAACTAAAGTCCTTTAATTTCTTTTACTCAGAGTAAAATTTCCTGTAACAGTTGCACAGCAGACAATAAATCAAACCTTCTTGGAAGACATTTGGATTTCTGACCAAAAATGAGATTCTTCATCTTTCACTCTGTCTTGAACCAATGCCTCCAGAGTTTAAAGAGTTTGCACTCTCCAGATTGATTTGTTTTGAACAAGACCTGAAATCTAACAAATTGGAAAGAACACCAGTTAAATGGTATTATAACTTTTAGTGTGCAAATATAAATTGTCAACTAAAGGCTGCCCTGGGTCAGGCCATATTAACTGGGAACCACAAGATGGTGCTGCCATAACTGACCTGTTGAGTCTAGCTTGGCTCAGCAAACAAGAAAACACTTTGCCTTCCTCTCCTAAAGAGGCAACAAGAAATGACTCACCAGGAATCATTCACTCTGTTGTTCCCCAACACATTTACAACAATGTGCTATTTGCTTTTACAGTGTCAGGATGACACTTTGCCAGGATGAGCTGCATCCTCTCATTGTCTCCTTTAGTACCTCTGGTGGCTGGGCAACTTCACCTACTGGGAAATTATTTAGAAGATATTATGGTTATATTAAGTTATATTCCAAGCAATTGTCTGACATAGAAAGTGCTAATGTAGAAATAATGTGAGATCCCTGATGATGGCATATCCAGACCCAACAGTGCAGACAGACCTGTGCATACCATGGAAGCTGATGCCTGGTGAAACATCCCTCACTTGTAATAATTCCACAGGAAAGGCCAGAATGGCTGAGTATTTGCCAGCCACATCTGGATGTGAACAATTCTCTATACATAGGCATTGTGATCTTCCTTAGAGCCATATAGTGTTTGGGGTCCAGAGCTGATCCCTAAGAAAACAGTCACAGACATTGCATCAAATGTCTCCAAGGGTTATCATACAGGTCTTCTGCTGAATCCTGCTGGGAAGCCTGCAGGGTAATTACCTTTACCTGCCCCCTGCTGCCTTCTGTTCCTCCAGCTGCCCCTGTCCCCTGGATGCAGTGATGAATATGTGCTGGCCCACCTGAGCAGAAGGCTGCTGTGCTGTTTAAAAATCCCCCTGTTCCCCCATGCCAGTTCTTTTCAGCAGAGCTGCTGTGCTACAGTGGGAGTGAGCACCTGCCTGAGCCTAAGGGCTGCTGTTCCTGCAGCTGGCACTCTGAAATGCCCAGAAAACATGACTGTGCTGTGGTTGAGGGTGCTGCTTGGGGGTCTTCATTAGCACACACTTCTGCCAGCTCTGCTGTGGGGTGATAACTGCTGGCAGGTGACTCTAAGCATCTAGAAGCTTTAAAATGTCCCAGAAAATTCCCCATGGGTTGTCAGTCTTTGCATTGTACCACCCTCATTAGTTTCCATTTATTACTTGTCCAAATGAAACTGCTGAATGAAAGGGATATCTTCTGTGGTAAAAATAACATTAATTTCTGTTGGATTGTTATTTCATCTGTCTGTTAGCAAAAGAGAAAAAAAAGACATAAAAAAGGTGTGTGCGAGATCACCTTAGACTCATAATAAACATTGTTGTTGTTACAGTGAGTTAATAAATAGCCTGTTGGCTGCAATGGAAGAGGAGCTTAGAATAAACTGTTCCAAGAAATAGCATTGATATGTCCATATCAACCATGAAGGAATCAGGAGGGACACATATGGAGAGTCAAATCTTTTCTTGGAGCTAATATACAGCTGCTTCAAGCACACACATGCAGATGCACAGTAGTGCACAATCTTTATTTATTGCATTCTCACCAAGGAGTACTTCTAAAATGTTATGAGAGACAGATCTAGAAATATATGATTTATCTGGAAACAGAATTAATTTGATGTGTTAAGTAGTTTGGCTTCGAATGAAGATGTTCCTGTTTTCACACACCGAAGACTGGTATTGATTTGATGCATATACAGAATAATCTTCACAGCTGCTTAAACTGTGCCCTCTACAAACTTCCATGAATATTTAGATTTATGTTACTTTTCTCATCACATCAGTGCTATTAGGAGGGTTTGTGATACTCAGGGAAGTGGTTTGGTCTTGCTGGGTCTGAATGAATTATGTTTTGGAGAACTCCTTTGAGTAGGAACAATCTTGTTTTGAAGTGTCATGTATGATCTGAGCCTTAGATGCTGGAATGGACATGGAGGTATTAAGCAGTTTGGTGATGCCTTTGTGACAAAACAGATCATTTTTGCCTTCTAGATTCTGAGGTTGCTTTTTAAGTTATGTTGATGTCTCATAGTTTACTGCTGGCTTTCCCTTGCACAGCATACTTCTCACATGGTTTGCACAGAAGAATTTTAGGAAAGAGTAAGGATTTCATCATGCTTGTTGTGTAAAAAATTGTACTATACTCTATATTGGAGTTGACCATACACAAGTTGCTGATTGTTCCAAAGCTTTTTACAACTCCTTGCTACATAAAAAAAAAAGCTACCACTTATTTGTTGTATTCTTTAGCTGTATTGCATCTTTATGCTCTTTTCTGTTACAATTTTTCTTTACAGTTTATTTTCAGTTTATCTAGAAGACCACTGGAAATGGGCAACACAAATAATTTAAGTTCCTTTGTAGTTTACCATGTCTGTTGGAGGCAGGAAAAAGCATTTGAGAAAAAAGGTGAAAGTGAGTACCAGTGTTTTTTATTCATAAGGCTCCAACATGAGAAGCTCAGAGCACAGTAGCTTTGCTGAGAGCTGCCTGACAGACTTTATAAAGATTTGTCCTTTATTAATATTTCTGGTCATACTGCTTCATAACTTCCCTTCATCAGACAGCAAATGAACCTCTTGGGTTCATGGTGAGCAGCTGGGTTTTCCTCCTTGAAAAGATGGGTGAAGAGGAAAGTCAGATCTGGTCCTGCAGGTTGATCTGTGGAGCAGTCCCAGAGGCAAAAGCACAGAGGTGTCACAATCTCACAGCATGGCTCTTGGGTCCATAGGAGCCCACTCTCTTCTGAGTGCACAACTGCTGATGTGCCTCAGTATCCTCTCTGTTGCAGCACCATCACTCTGAGTATTGGAATTTGTATTTCTTCAGTGATCTCTTTGTAAAGTAATAATCTGTGCTTTCAGATGTTCAGTCATAATCAGCTGAATGCTCTGACAGAGATAGCATCCTTTAGTTGGGGGTAAGAAGTGTGAGTTTTGGGCATTCCCGTGGGATGGTGACCAGGTTATCCTGGACTTGGCACCACAGTGTAACGTGTGGCTTTGGGTTGGCAAAGAAGTGCCTGTGCTTGGTGACCTTTCCCACCCTTCTCTGCCATGCTTTTTCTGTCCCTCTGCCAGGCATCATGCATATGCTGGAATAAGCAGGTGGGAAGAGGAAGATCCCCTGCCAGCAAGGTCCTGTTTGTGTGCTGGGGAAAATCCATCTCCAGCATTAACCATTGATGAAGAGCATGATCATTTCAGAACTGCTCCTTATACATTGATTTCTGGTGGATTCAGCAGCACAGAAATCCTCTGTCTGAGTCTCTCACCTTTGCTTCTCCTCTGTGTTTGGACAGAGAAGGGTTTCTTTCTCTTGCTGGCTACAGGAGGTGAGGTCAGAAGGAGAAAGAGCTTGGGTGGCCGAGTCACAGGTGGCAAAAGAGCTGGGGAGGAACTCCAGATGGCTGACGCAAGGGTTCATAAAGTGACGAGGACCCAACCCGCAGTGTTCCTTTAAACCTAAATGTTTGTATGTGTTACCAAGCCAGCATGTAAAACCATATAAACATTTTCACATGTTGAACTTCAGATTAACTGTGGTGCTTATGATGATAATTAAAACCACAAACACAACATATTGTGAAAAATTCCACATGCACATTTAAGTTCCATTCTTACAGTCATGGAAAGGCATTACTGAGTTTCCCTTGAAAGTTGCTCTTTGTATTCACCAAATCTTAGCTGAAGCTGAAGGTCTTGCAGGGTTGAACATCAATATTTGTAGAATTTGTAAAAGGTCTTTCATATTTCTGGAGGTATTGTTTAGATCAGAAGTTTTTTTAAATACTTCTCAAAGTGAAAGAAACTGACATAGGAATTTGGCGTTATCTGTATATGGCATTTCAGATCAAATGTTTAGATGGGAAACTTTAATTCTTGGCTATTTCAAGCCATTAAGAGGAGTGTAAATATGCAGGGGTGAAGGAGAAATTAGATTTCAAAATTATGTTTTATTTCAGGCTTGTAACTCTTTTTATTTAATGCTTGAAACACCAAGGCAAATATTTCTGAAAGTCATATTAACTATCTTCCTTTGGGGATGGTTTGTCATGTTTGTTTCCTGTGCCACAAACTTTTCTGTGCTACACTGAGACTAAAGCTGGCTGTCAGAACTGAGTGAGCCAGGACATTTACTTGGGGTATGCTGCTCCTTGGTGAAACACCAATTACTCTGAAATGTAATAGCCACATCAGCAGCTGAAGAAAATAAAACTGGACCATGAATAATTAGTTTTGTATGTGTATTTTTGATTTTTTTAACTAGGCTCATAAATTTTTAAAAGTTTGAGACGTGTTTTTGAATGTTGGTGGTAAGTGAGACTAGGAATGAGGCAAGCAGCAGTATCCTCTCCAAAGTAGTCAAGAGGCCAAGACACAGAGGTCATGACTCCTACCAGCAGAATAGAGAGAGAGAGAAACTACTGATGTAGGTAATAATATAGTCTCATTTGCTCAAACTGCAACTCAAAAATGAGACTTTTGATTCCTCCAACCTCATCAAAGTGCTTGTATGCCAATGTGATCCTGCACTGATCTTATCTATTTCACTGATATTTCTAATTTTGGGCCTGATTCTCCACTAAAGTTGTGCCTGGACAGTGCAAAGTGGCCCTGCAGGAGAAAGGCTGAGACCAGCTCTGAGCA
The DNA here is from genome assembly GCA_030060385.1 of Muscicapa striata striata. Taxonomy (NCBI): domain Eukaryota; kingdom Metazoa; phylum Chordata; class Aves; order Passeriformes; family Muscicapidae; genus Muscicapa; species Muscicapa striata. Next base: position 386,034 of record JAREIS010000233.1, read on the forward strand.
AGCAGGAGTATCTCCATTGCACAGCACTGCCACATGTTTTCAAAATTGTTGACAGCATTGGGGACACCATAATATTGCACAGTGTGGATGGGGCTATTTCAGGGGTGTTTCCACCAAGTAGGAGAGATATACCTAAACTGCAGTAGAAGCAGCCCAAACAAACAGTAGCAAAAGTTTAGTGACACAGGGAAACTGGTAAAAATACCAAAGTTGGTGGGTTTTTTTCAACAATCAGAAGTGTTTAAAATTAGAAATACTGAATCAATAGAAGGAATGACTTAAAGTGTCATAGATCATGTTTAAGATTGAAACAGATAGAGAACCTAGGGTATTTCAAGAGGCAAATGCTTAAATATTTCTTTGTTTTAAAAACTGAGTCCTTTATCTGCTATAAAACATTTTGTCAAAAATGTTGATCCTATTTTTAAATTCTTTTATGCAATTTTCTTCTGAGTTTCTGAAATTTTCAATTTTTTTTTAATTTTAGGATCTCCACAAAAAATCATCAAAAATGAGCATAGCCATATTTCTTCCCATTAAAAGATTTTTTTTCACACAAAAGTTGATTATTTTAGGAAATTGACAGCAGTTTTTGTAAAATAATTACACTTCAGGGAGAAAAAAAAACAAACCTCACACACTAAAAAAGAAGTGATACTTCCATAAAAAAAGATGTGATGTTAAATTCTGAGCAGCTGCAATCCAAAACACCTTGCAGAGTGTTGAGAAATTATAGCTGCAGAGTTAGCAAAACACAGGTGTAAAGGCTCCCTCTGTGGAGCACAACTATCTGTGATGTTTGCTGTGTATTTGCATTTATTGGGATGCTGTCTTGGGAAGTCTTGCTGGCAATCTTCCCTGGGAACCTGAATTCAGAGTGAGAGAAGCATCACACTGGGCTGTTCAGCTTGAACCTTGCACTAAGCCTGCCCTCACACATACCATTGTTATTACCATTATTTTTAGGTCTGGGCTGTGGGGTTTTTTTGCTCTGCATTAATGCAACTAAGATGATAACAGCAGCATATGCACAACAAAGCTGCTAACCAAGGAAATATCAGGCTTACAGCACTTCTTTGCACCACAGTTGCTTATCAATGAAGCGTGTACATAGCCTAATTAACATAACTGGAATGACTATAATTATGCTATCATTTTGTTTACTTTAGCACATTCTGTTGAGGTATATGGGTAGCAATATTTGTTATTGAAATATTCCCCCTTGCTACACTCAGGCTGTTTAATTTTCCTGTTAGTCTATTTTATTTATGGTGTGATTTAGTTGCTTAAAAGTGAGGAAAGTGTTAAAGTCCACAAACTCTTGGCTTACACAGTCTTCTCTATTTTGGATCTTGGACACAATCTGATAAAGCTTTGAGTAGTTCTTAATCATGCAAGTAAGGCAATCCTGTTATAATTAATGTCACTATTGTCATAAATAAGGCTTTGGAGGATTGAAGCCTTAAAATAAAAATAATCAAGAACATGCACAGCTAAAAGCCTTTCAGGCTCCCATTTGAGAAAGTGCAATGCAAGTGAGGCTGTTACTTTGGGATAGGATTGCCAGACAAAGACAATAGAGAAAAATGGCATGATTTTTTTTTTTTTTTTTTTTTTTTTTTTGCCTTGGCTTAGACTGCCCTACTGAAATGAACTTCTATCCACTTTTGATGAAAATAAGATGTCGGTCCCAGAAGTGTTTCTGAGGAAGGTTCCTAGTGCAGTGGGGTGATGCTTTCTGCAGCTTTTGTATAGTCTATGTGGACATCTGCATCTTCATGGCTTCAGCAGCAGTGTCACCAGTGCATCTTTGCTGTGCTGTAGTGTGGCTGCAGCTCAGGAGCAGCACCCCAGCACGTTCTTATCCCTCATGCCCTTGTCCAGAGCAGAAGGAAGAGGGCACACAGGACGTCAGTCCTTGCTGATAGACGTTTCTGGAGGTCTGGCACTGTAAAAATCCTTGTGATGCTGCTGCCTTGAACTTTTCTCAACCTCATGCACCCACAGCACGGGCTCACAAAGCCTTTCACTGGCTCTCCCTGACAGAAGGGCTGCTCAACCAGCTCACCCAGCAGAGACCTGGATCATCAGCTCTCCTGCATTTCACCAGGGCTAATGCCTTCCACTTTGTGATAGTGTGCAGAACATTAGTAACAAAAGTCATGTTTGTACAGAGATATGATTTCCATAATTAGGAATGTCAAGAGTGTATTTTAAGGTAAGGATGTATAAATTAACACAGACATACTGAATGTGTTGGCAGTTTCACACACCTTTGGGTGTAGTCCAAGGTCTTTCTTCACTTTAAAGGAATAACAAAGGTTCTCTCGGGTCTCTTGCTGAATTTGCTGGTCAGCTGAAATTCTTATTTTTTTTGTGCTTTTGATGGAACCAAACTGTTCATGATAGTGTTTTTATTGGGAGAGTACCTCTTGTGTGCAAGCTGTCATACTCACAGTCACTTCTAATTGGGGACAACTTTACTTCTCAAGTTGACACATCCCACAGGTGAAGTGCCTTCAGCACGTGGCAGGTCAGAGGTGTCCAAATCTTCCCAGGGATCTTCTGATGAAAACCGGATGGTCTGAAATCTTTCCTTCCCTTTCCCTACCAGTGCACTTGCACAAAGACAGTGGAGACATCTAATTTAAATGCACCAAGTATAAAACCACGGAGGGAATTGACTGTAGTTTTTTCCCTGTTAATTGCAATCACATCACAGTCAAAAGAAGAAGAATAAACAAGCAGCACATTTCAACCCCACTGTTAAAGAAGTCTCACAGTGGCTTTGCTGTTCCTCCATGTTTCTTTACCACTCTTGATCAGGAGCCATACATGAATGAATAATGCTTTCATGCAAGATCTCGCTTAGAGTTATATCAGATATTCCTGCTAAAAGCTCAGTATGTGGAACTTAATCACCTACCAGATGTTTTTATTTACCAGTTCTTATTTTTTTATTTAAAATTGCTTGTCTGGTTTAAATGAGTAGACACAAAGTCATCTCTGAAAATACATCATTAAAATGACACAGTTTTACATAAAAGATAAATTTTATCCGCACATCATATGTTTTTAAGAATAAAAAAGTCTGTTACTGAAACATAAGCACATACACACTTTCTCTAGCCCCTGGCCATCACCATGAAATGAAGACTCAAGGACATAACCTTTGGAGACAAATATACACGTGACTCTTTCCATCTCATTGCCATCCCAAGGACTTCAGCATTGAAATGACAGCTGATTCTCTCTCCTTTTATGCAGGCACAAAGGCAGGGAGAGGACTGAGGCTCAGAGACAAATATCTCAATGTCCAGGGCAAACAAAGCTTGTGCCTTAACAGCGGGTTTGAACTGCTATGGCAAGACTAGTCAAGATTTTTATCCATCTTCTGCTCTGATCCTCTGATACGCTTGTGGCATTTTCTCTCTCATTGCAGACCATTAGCTGGTAATAGGGCACACAGAAGTGTTTTGTGGGCTGTAAAAAGAAGAAACCAAATGTTGTGACATGCTTGTCAGTGACCATGGCTGGACTTGCCTTGTCTTCCACTTCTGTGCTCCTGTTTCAGGCACTACATATGCAAATGTCTTTCTGCTGCTTGTTAAATTGCCCTTGAAGTCTCACCTTTTCTATTCCCAGCTTGTCTTCTCTTAAGTACACTGTCAATCATGTTAGGAATTTCTAGATATGTGAGGGTTTAGTGGGCTTTATACAAAAAAATATTGGTTTGCTTTGATGAAAACATATGCTTTAATTTTCCATCGTGATTTCTTAAATTCAGAATGCGAAACAGGAATCCTTCCAGTTTAAACAGCTTCCTAGTATTTTGCAGTGGTGCTCTGGGAACACAACCTCACAGTGCCTGGACATGAGGCCCTGCTGCCTCAGAGAGGTGATGTGAGACCCTTGCTCCTTGCATGAAGAGAGCCTTTCTGGGGCTCCCAGTAATACCAGGCTGTGAATCATTTTATCATTGCTGTTATCATCTAGGGAAACAAACAGGATTTTACCCTTTATTTTAATGGTATTTGTACTTGCTGCTTGAACTCTTGCCCTCCCTATCCCTTTTCCTACTATAAATACTGCTTCTGTTCCTTTTACATTCCCATGCAGTCCTCTTTACCTTTGCCCTTTCTCCTCCTCTTGCACAGCTTGTCTTTCCCTAGTACCAGGTTATCTCAACAGTTTGTATTAAACTCCTGTATTAAGTGACATGGCATTTGTGCAGCTGCACACCCCGCTCAGCTTTACTCCATGCTTTCTTTATTCTAGGTGCAAGTGACAGCAGCACAGGCTGGAGTCACCAGCTGGCACTGTTAGGAAGAGCCATACATGAAGTTTTACTTCAACAAACCTAAACTTCCATGGTCACCAACACCTTGTTTGTGAACAGCCTGAGCTCAGTAAGACCTACTGCTGTATGCAACTGGGAAACAAGTAGCAACTTCCTTCAAAGAAGGGGATTTTTGAAAAGTGCCAGAATGAGTAAGGGATGAAAATCATGTTAAAGGGAGCACACCTCATGTGCAGCTGACCATGTGTATGTTTTTGTGAGGATTCCCAAGTCCTGTCCACTGCTGTCATCACAGAGAAGTGCCTGCAACAGGCAAGGCAAGAACAGCCAGCAAGGAAAATAACTGCAGATAACCAAAATCACAAGAGCAATCCCTGCCTGACATACCTCACAGCACAGCACTGTGACTCTTGAATAAAGAGCCTCAAGATCTCTGATGGCCACAAGTGGCAGAGGTTTATGGTGTACTTCCATGCACCCTTCCCAAACATCACTCTCCTAGTGCTGATCACTGCAGTGGTGGAAGTATTCCTTCAAGTGCAATGCCTGCCTCAAACCCCTGCCTTTGCCAAGGACAGCTGCTCTGCCAAATGCTTCTTTTCTTACCTTAGTAATTTCCCAGCAGACAGGAAACCTTGTTTTCTCAGACCAAAACATCTCATATAATCCCAAACTGAGACACATCATGAAAATACTGTGTTTTTATTCAAACCAGCCCTTGTTTAATTGTGTTGTCCTTATCAGCAAATTGCTTTCTTTTAAAAATTCCCACATGTGACAAGTCACGTTGTAATGCATTACTTCAGGCTGTATCTTTCATGTTGCATTAGAGTAAGTCGAGCTTAACATGATTTGATGCTTGCAACCTGCTTCAAACGTGGCATGTGAAAGAGATGTATCTTTCAAGGGAAACAAAGAGTTTATAGATTTCTTTTTTTCTTTCATTTATATTTTTCTCCCTTTTTAGTTTCAAACGGAAGTTAAATAATGGGAATGTTAAAGAAAGAATTAATCAATGCATCTCTTTTTCCTACTTGTAAAAATTCTTTGAACTTTCAATTGTTTGTTTGATTTCTGCTTTGTATTTCCCAAATTAATGAGAGAAACATCTACCTGGTGGCTGTTAGGAAAAAGTCTTCTAGCAAAGCAACAATTAGGTTTGAGAAAGAATGGTTATACATTCTCTAATGGGTGCTGATAACAGAAAAAAAGAATTCCACTTTTGAAAGATGAAAGTTTACGTGGCTAAATCCCACCTGGTCCCACCTGATCAGCCTCTTGTATTCTGAGATTTTTGATTTTCTAAATCAAAGGTGAACATAGCAACTCTATTGTATAAATGAACATAGTTGCCTAACAACAACAGTGAGGAAAAACAAAATAAAAATAACCTGAGTTGTTAGAATAGCTTCAAATAATTTAGTTTATCACGTTTAGCAATAAATTTACACTTTAACATAGCAAAAAATACATGTTTTTCTTTGAAGAGTAGCAGAAAGAATATTGTCACATTTGAGGTTTTGGGGTTTTGTTCCTCTTAGAAAACCATTTAGCCAAGAAATGTTTTCCTGAAACATTTCTGAGCAGGTGCGGTTTCTCCTGATACAACCATATAAACATGTTGGTGCTTGCAGTCTGCCTGAAGAGTTTTCTGCTTTCTTTGCTGCTGGTGTTTTATTTTCTCTGAGGCTATTCAGAGACTATATAGTCTATAGACTATATATATATTTATTATAGTCTATATGTATAATCTATATAGTCTGTATATGTACACAATATACAGAGACTATATAAGACTATAGAGACTATATATTCAGACACTATATGGCCTATGAGACTATAGTTAAGTATAAACACAAGCAGGTTCATGATTCACACTGGGCTAGACACTGATGTTTTTATTCCTTCTGAACCATCCTATTTTGCCATTTGAATCACAATAATTGCAATGGGATGACTTGGACAAAGATCTCAGTTTGTTGTACCCATAGGTGACATATTCTGGTTTTATGGGCTTTTTCAGTGTGAGTATCTTCATTTTAGCTTCATATTTCATCTTGAATAGATGCTAATATAACTGCAGTAGGTGCAGCCACCTGCTTGTCCGTAATTTCAGGTCTTAAAATTATAGTTTTAGAAGGCATGCTCTGGACCAGCCAGGAAGCAGAAAGCTAATGCAGGAAACACAAAATAACATCATATAATTCCTGTGTACAAAATCAGAATTCTTGGCCAAAATGAGCTTTTCTTGTGTCAAAATCTATTAAACTCTGTCTACACCCTCTAGGGTAGAGGCTCTGCAGCAAGACCTTAACAAATTAGAGAGATTGTCAATTGTGTGAAGCCTAAGAAGGGCAAGTGCTGGATTCTGCACCTGGGATGGAGCAATCCTGGATGTACAGATAGCCTGGGGAATGAGAAGCTGGAGAGCAGCACCACAGAAAGGGACCTGGGGGTCCTGGTCAGTGGAAAGCTGAATGTGAATCAGCAGTGCCCTGGCAGCCAGGAGGGCCAGCCCTGTCCTGGGGGGCATCAGGGACAGCCTGGCCAGCTGGGCAAGGGAGGGGATTGTCCTGCTCTGCCCTGCTCTGGGGCACTCACCTCGAGTGCTGGGGGCAGTTTTGGGCACAACAATATAAAAGAGAGATTAAACTACTGGAGAGCATCTAAATAAGGGCCATGAGGATGGTGAAGGGCCTTGAAGGGAAGGTGTGTAAGGAGAAGATGAAGTGAGTTGGTTTGTTCAGCCTGGAGGAGACCAAGGGGAGACTTCATTGTAGTCCTCAGCATCCTCACAAAGGGAAGTGTAGGGATAGGTACTGATCTCTTCACTCTCATGACCAAAGACAGGACTCGAGGAAACACCATGCAGCTGAATGAGGGAAGGTTTAGGTTCAACATCAGGAAAGGTTCCATTTCTGGAACTCCTTCCATTTCTGAAGTTTCTTACAACACAGCTGTTGGAAATAACAAGAGAGTGACCTCAATACAAGAGTCAGCACCCAGTATTTCTCTGAAAACCAAAGGGTATATTTTTGTTTAGACTCCCTGAAGTTGCCCAAATGGCATGTCAAACCAAGAAGTGATGTTATGAGCAGAGGATGTGGTCTGTATCTCATGGAGTTGGTTGTAAATGATTTGGGATAATTTAGATGATACCAACAAAATTATTTTTGTTTCCAAAATGGAAATAATTTTCACATTCTGGTTTCACAAAAACTGAGTACTTAGTGACTTTCATTTGGCTAAGAAGTGGTGGGGATAGAGGTAATGGTGTTTTCTAGCTCATCACTACTGATTCATCTGCATTTAAATAGAAAACAAAGATAAATGTAATATTCTTTGCATCACCATGTAGTTACCCACTCTTGTTTCTAAATGAGAATTTCACAAGCTGGCAGGATATTGAGTTTCACTGCCAACTATTTGATTTAGCAATACAACTCAAGAAGCAGTGACTAGCATAATCCATCAATGTGCAAGTAGACAGTATGTCAAGAAAATACTGAAATGGATGCTGCATTGTTACCATGTGCACTGGGTCAGATGTCATAACATCCAATTCCTTGAGCAATAGTTAAAAGCTCTGTGCAACAGGCTGAATATAAATCTAGAAAGCCAGCCAGAACCTCATATTAAATTTTTCCAGAGCATGTGTCAGCGGGTATTCATTGTGCTAAGCACCTTGCTATAAGTACCCTGATCTAGTGCTGCTAATTGCTCCCAGTGCCAGCTCTCTTCATACAGATAGCCACATGAGCAGCAGTGGGAATTACTTACAGAATTGCTACAAAACCTGGAGAGGGCCTCTGGGAACTTCTCACTTACTTGCTGCATGCTGATGAGTCCTTCTGGCTGTTGCTGGTCACCAAAAGTTGCTTCCCTTTACAGCCCCTAAAACACCAACTCTGAAACAGTCTGTACATGTCTGCTAAGGCACAACAGATTAGGGTGGGGATACAGCTCATGTTAGTTCTCTACTCTCCTGAGCTGCCAATCTTTCAAAGAAAAATGCTTTTATGTAAGCCAGTTACCTTCAAACCACTCTTACTGCAAGTCAGGTTAAGGTAAAAGCCAAATGAAAGTAGAAATTTACAACATCCAAAGGTGACCTGTGATTATGAAGGTTTATGCAAGTTATGGGCAGAAGAAAAGAAAAAAGCACACAGTCTGTCTACATGAAGTTGAAATTAAAGTTATTTCTTACTACAGCCAGCGGAGGTGCTAAAAGTGCCTCAGTGCACACCATTTATTTTGGCCTCCATTGTGCCTACAATGTCATCTTGCAGCTTTTGGAGAGGAGCACCCTGGGCAAAGCCACAGCTCTAAATCACCTTTCCAGGGGTCCTCAGTATTGCCATAGATGTCAGGCTTCCCATGCAGGTTTTTCCCTGGGAGTTTAAACAGACTGCTCCCTTCCAGACCTCTCATGAGAGGCATGGTGGAATTTGCCCCTCAGTGAACCTTAACCAACTTTCATGTGATGTAGGCCAATTTTCCTTCCAAAAAACTGATTGGAAGTTCTAATCTTTTGAGAGACAATCACACAGTGTGGAAAAACCCTTGATAAAATTTCTAAATAAATACAGCATGGAAAACAAATAAATCCTGGTGATGATAAAAGCCTAATCCAATAAACTAATCTGATCAAAAGATCAGTCTTGTAAAATCAATTACATTTGTCTTCAAATAGAAAGACATAGGCAAGGTTTTTAGAAGAAATACATTCTCTGTAGGGATTAAACCACAAATTGCTTTATGAATATATTCCCCTAAGAGAAACTAGACTGTAATTCCTGAAGGATCTCTATCAAGAACCAATGGGAATTTAGTCTCTTTTGTACTACTTTAGCAACTCACTTGAAAACATGTAAACAATGTTTGGTATACAGCATGTGATTTATTGCATACACTGTTTTGTCTCGGTGCTTTCAAGGAGAACAATAGCAAGCTGTAAAACCTTCTGCTCCAGATCATTCCTTCAAAATAAATCCAGTTCAGATGCTCTGTGAGGACTGGTATTTCAAAGTGATAACTGGCAATTTATAAATCACCCACTTTCTTTTGCAACGAGACAGCACATCTGTAATCCATATTTATTTCCCATTAATAACTGTGACAGTGCTGCGGCATTGATTGTTTCATATCGTGTGCATTTCACCTTACTAACTAACCTTGAAGAAGAGTAAAGAGGAGCAATTTTCCCCATTTTTTTTTCCACTCAGAGAGTTTTCTAAGATGAACTGTTTCAAATAAATTTAAATGAGTTATTGAACTAACACATGCTCAACATTTTCATGAGTTTATTAATGAAATCTATATTTGCACCATTTATGTTTCATTCCCTTTCCAGACAATCACATCACATATGAAAGCTGAGCAACACAAAGAGGAAATAGTTATTTCATTTTTAAAAACAGTCAAAATGTTAAGTCATTTCAGGTTGACATTGGTAACAGTGTGACTTTGAATGCCTCCAGGATTTGTAAAATTGCCAAAACAGATTTTAGGAAGCTGATGGGACTAGACTACCAGGAGGGAGACTTAACAGCAAGAAGATTGATTGCAATCAAGTCTGCTAAGGGAGGGCTGTAACAGGCCAAGGTGCACTCTCTGCCTGCCCTCAGGCTATGCTGGCTCCTGGAACTGGCAAAAAATTGTGTAACCTGGGCTGTTCCCACTTGCTGTTCTCATCTCCCTACACTGGGAAAGACTACACAAATTGCAACAGCCCCACAGAAAGAAGTCAAAGGAAAGGCTCTGATCATGGAAGTTTCTTCTGCCCGTAGCCAAGGAGTTCATGACTATCTGTGGGGAAGACTCCAACAAAGCATGATTGATTCAGCAGAGCACATCTTTTCTGCTTTGCTCATGTTTTCTTTTCCTTTTGCCCAGTTTCATGTCTGTTGCCAAGGTTTCTGTGTTAAAAGGCACCCTGTTTTGACAACTTCTAAACTTACACTAACATTTATATTAAATCTTTGATTATTGAAGCATAATAATCTCCATTAATAAATCCCATATAAGTTAAATAATTAACCTCCCAGCCAAAAGAGATGTTGAACTACATGGGCAATGTTAGATGCACACACAACCTACTTTGTGATGCACATCCTAATCACTACTAAAGGCTTAAAACCCTCACTTAAAAATACCTTTACAGCAGAGTCCTCTCCGCCTAATATTGCTCTTAAATCAAATATGCCGAAGATTAAATCATTGGCTTCATGTCACACTAAACATTCAAAATCATTATCCCAAAATCCTTTTGGGAGGCAGACAAGATGCCCTCAATTCAGCTCCCTGTAGATTGTAGGTCAGTAGCACAAAGACATAGCATATAATTGGACTCAAGTGGTAGTCTGAGCTCATAAGAGGCCAAGAACAAATTAGTCTGAATCATCTTCTACTTTAAAAAGAGACATTTAAGTATGGGCACAGTTCAGATTTGCAGCTGCCTGACCTATGGATAAATACAAGGCTTTAATGCTTCCAGAAACAGAACAGGGAACAATTTAAGTACCTGAATATGACAGGAAGCATCAGCTTTTTTGATCCCTGGCATTTCTGTGAGCATTTTGGCTTTAGGATGAGCACTGAATTCTTGAATTTATATTGAAGCACAAAACAACTTTAAATTCTACATTATAAAGGGAAATGAAGAGCAAAATAAAAACAGCATGCAAGTACTAACTGTGAAATATTTCCAATAATTACCAAATATTGCTTTTTAATGTTATGTGACATTTTACAGATGGAGAAAACAATCAGATGTCTATTGTCAGCCAATTAGTACATTAAAATAAATGCAAATGCAAAAATTACTGACCTGATATCCATTTTGATATCATGAAAGTGGTATGTTTTTATTTTACCAAGGAATTTTTAAAATTACTAAGCATTTATGCTGAATAATGGGAGAATAAATAAAGAAAGGATCAGTCTATGTTTTTCCTTATTTTCTCCAACATTCTCCCTAAAAATCAGGGTTAAGATCCTTTCACCTAACTTGAAGTGGGAAATGTGCTCCTAAAATTTAGCAAACAAAGAAGTTGTCTAGGTTGGAACTTGAGTTTCCATTCACATCTGACTGTTAGTTAATATATGGTAACAACGAGCACATTTCATGCTTTGGGTAGAACAAACAAATATTTGCCTCCTGAAAACATGTCTGTGATGCATGGGCAATAGCACATATAATTCAGTCAAGCTGGAAAGAGAGCCAAGTGGCTGAGGTATGAGCTGAGCCTGGAACAAAAAAGCTCAAAAAGCTTTTGAGCTTTACCCCAGGCTTTTGTGGCAGAGTTGGAGCAGTCCTGTGGCCTCCTGTGTGCCTCAATTTCCCTTCTGTACTGCAAGGCTAATAGTATCACTCTCCATCTCAAAGGAAGACAGTCCTGTAGGTAATTCAGCCTAGCCAGCCAAGCAGGAAGAAAAAACACATTGTGCTTCTCACTCTTTGGGGTTATTTTTGGACCTTTACGTGGAGGTAAAAGAGAGATGAAAGCACCATCTGAAATGTACTTTTTGCTGCTGGAACAAAAGTAATGGTGTCTATCAGATTTAATCAAGCTGTTTGTCTGCTTTTACTTTCCTGTACTTGAAACACTGCAGTGCTTTGTTTTCTTTGTAGTGCTACATTTCTTCATTGGTTCAGTTTATGTTCAAAGAGATTTAGAATTGAACATAACTTTTAAAGTGGTACTTTTAGTGTTTGTCTAGAGGGCTTGGCTCACAGAATCTGTCACATTCCCCCCACAGCGTGCTAACAATTCAGGTGAAGCATTGCAGCCACCACTGTAAAGCAGTGGCCATATTTTTATATATGCTGCATTGTAATGAATAAATGGTTCCTGTTGAAAAGAAGTTGGTAGAGTAGAAGGTGACAGGTTCCAGTTTTGCTGTCAGAAAGCATCACAGGTGCAGCTGGCTGGGGCCATAAGACCAGCCAAGCCTCCTTGAGCAGACCCCTTTTCCCACAGCCACATGGTTTGGGAGAGGGAACACTTATTTATCAGTGCAGCACAACATGAGGTTAAACAGCAGGATGCATATATGTACACTAAAATACTCAGCAAGGTCTTGTTGACTTCTACTGCAGGAGAATTTCATCTTCAAGAGTACAACATTCACCTGTTAGTATGAAGAGGAGGTCCTGCAGGTGCCTGCTCTTCTGTGACACCACCCCATTGTTCATGTGGCAGCTGAGTATTGCCTTTGGCTGCCTCCTGTGCATGCCCACTCTCACCAGGCTTGCTCAGATGAAAAGGAATGGAGATGCACAGTGTTTGAAATTTTTTGAAACTGGTATTTAAACTCATTTCCATCCTTCCCCATCTTTTCCTTTTTTTTTTTTTTTTTTTTTTAAACTCTTCACATTCTTTCTCTAATTTCTCTAATTTCTCTAATTTCCAAACCCAGAATTCATTGAATTCATTGACCTTGAAAACAAAAAACAAACAAAAAAAAACCCTAGGAAAGAACAATTCACTTGCCAAGTGCAAATACTTTGACAGATGCAGGGTACAAACCAAGCTGTGGAGTCAATCAAACCTGTAAAATCTCACATTAGAAACCCTCTGTCTCTGTCCCTCTGGGTTTCTACCCAGTATTATTTTTTCTTGATTGCATCATTCTTTTGTGATGACTGAAACTCTTGAGAACATAACTACTCTAGTCTCTATAATAAATATATCATGGAAATGGTGTGATTTATGGATTTTGGTATTATTTTTAACAACCCTGTTATATGTCAGCAAGGATTTATGGCATGGATCCCTTGATCTTATAAAACCAGGCACAGCAACTAACAGCCCAAGAACCCCTAACCATTAGCAATCTCTAGTGCTCCTTTGTCAATAGGGAGGATTAAGAGGATGCACTGTATTAGTATGGGATTCACACTAAGGCTGCCCAGGACATCCCATGTCCCTTGAGGGCCACAGTTGCACAGCTCCACACTGGGAGGACATCTCTTTGAGTATTTAAGCCTATACCTTTATTTAAAAAATGCAAAATTGAACCTGGAAATATTTGAACCAGCTGGTCAAGTGCCTGAGCACAGAGGCAGCAGATGTAGAGCAGCTCCTATCTGTAAGGGAGCCACTAGAGGGAGGGAGAGGTCCACAGTGCCCTTCCCAGCCACCTTCTGCATCTCCTCCATCACCAGGCACAGGCTAGACCCTGCCTTCTGACAGCCCGTGGGGACTGCAGCTTTGACCCTAGTCGTGGGACAAATGAAGGTGGCAGCAGTTTCCCAAGGTCTTCAGTGTCTGACCCTCCAAAAGCTGCTGGTAGCTTTTCTGGAGTCCCAGCTGCTGCTCCACATGGATGTGATTCCTCAGTGCTGCAGGCCAGATGGATGCATCCTGTGGGCTCCCTGCAGCCCAGGAGCCCTCAGCTACAGCACCATATGCAAGTGGTGTTTTACACACATATCAAATGTCAAGCCTTGGCTAAGTCACAGATGAAGTATAATGCTACTGCTGTAGCTCAGTGCCCTTAATACCACCCCACAGTGTGGGAGAGTCCTTCCTCCAAATCATCAGCTACAGATGAGCTCTGTGCTTATTATAGCCCCCAAGTACTTTCTAGCAAAAGCATCCCCAGAACAAAGTGTGTCTCCACTCCTCCTCAGCTGAGTTTTAACACAGAATTTAATAAAGATTTATAGGTTTTCAGAGATTGTTTTGAGCTCAGCCAAAGTCTCTTTTTTTAATCACACTTTTCCATAGGGGGCAGGGGAGGGAGTGTTTCCAAGGCTATAGAAATTGAAGCAATATCTCAGGTATCTCCAGCCTCACTCAATGTGCTACCAGCCCTTTAACTTAAGGGAAAACAGGATTTGTTTGAAAAAAACCATCCAGAAAAGCTTTGAGTGAGTAATAAAATGTTAGGCCTCATAAACTTATGCTAATGCTCATATCCCTGGATTTATTATATTTGGAAACCAAAAATTAATACCATAACATTTCAAAAAATAAAAAGAAAATGTACAGAGGACAAATAAATGAAAGTTATCCTATGCCATTATTTGTTCATTAAACTACTTGAAGGCCATTTTGATGACTAGAGATGGACAAATGCCAGAAGAGAAGTTTCACTCCTGCAAGGGGCTTGAAATTTGCAAGCAAAGGGAATTGTGATGGATATAATTTTGTAAAGAAAGTTAAAGTCTTTCCTCTTGTTAATTTAACATTCCAAGAATTCTGAAATGCTTTCCAGAGAAGATACAGATTTCCCCTTAGCCTGGATAAAGGCATTGAATTCAGGGAGGAATGTCTCGGAGTCAATGTTTAAGCCTGAGTGTCCTCAGCTCAGAGTTAGAGTAAGGAGTGGTTTGGTGGACCTTGGGGATGTTGATTCCTCTGAAACACATCCCAGGGATGCTCATTTTTCTCACACAGGCTGTGTTCCCCCAGTTACTGAGCATTCAGGTTGGTTTCCTGAAGACTCTCTTTGGGTGGTTCATACCTTTCCTAAGGTGCAGCATGAAAAACAATACAGAAGGTGAGTCCTCAAAAGTAGGAACAATGATGAGAATTTACTTTACATGTTAAAATATCTTTTTGTGTGTTTACATTTGCAGTGGTTGGGATTTATATTCTTTTTCTGTAGACCTGCAGTCCAGCTCACATTTTTTGTGAGCACGTATCTCATTACGCCTACATGTGTTTCACTCACCCTATTAAACTGCATCCTGTTTATTTTAGAGAAGGGTTGTTTTGTTTTTGTTTTTTT
This sequence comes from Muscicapa striata striata, assembly GCA_030060385.1. NCBI lineage: Eukaryota > Metazoa > Chordata > Aves > Passeriformes > Muscicapidae > Muscicapa > Muscicapa striata. The sequence goes on from JAREIS010000233.1 coordinate 401,074, forward strand.
CATTTATCAAAGCCATTTGGAGTTTGCAGACTTTTCTATATGAACTCATCATAGCACCATTTAATTCTTTATCAAAAATACTAGTTAACTAATGTCAGACCCAGGCTACTTTTGCAAAATCCAGCTTACTAGATCAGTCCAGTTGCCAAATGTTAGGAATTTTGGATTTAATATGAATCCAAATCATTTTGGAGAGAGCATCAGTAAATGGCTGCGCTGTTGAAAGCAGGGGGAGAATTTTCATACTCTACCAGAAAAGACAGTCCAGTAGCCTGTTCCTAACATCAGCTGGTTTCAAGGGAAGGTTTTAAGAACTACAGAATGGGCAGCTGTGGAACTAGGGAAGATTATGCTGTAACCAGAAAATTACAAGTGACAGTAGGATAGCACATACTGAACTTCTGCCAAACAATATTATCTGGGATTCTGAACAAGGGAGAGTGAATGAATAAAGAGCTCTTAGGGAAGATAAATCTCATACCCTGTGAGAGAGGATGGTTTTGTTTTTAAGCCCCTGCTTGCTCAGCTTTACAGGGGATCTGACAACTGTTTCTACCACTGACTTTTCTTATGGGCCCTGACCACATCAGTTAATCTCTTTAAGCATCAAATCTTTTCCTGATTCTGAAGGATACAGGTTGAGTTAATTGAGGGGCTCTGTGATACTGTGTCCCCCACCCCCCAAAAAAACCCAAAAAATGAAAACAAGCAAGCAAAAAAAAACAACAACAAAAAAACCCCATTAAAAACCCCAACCCCACAAAACAAAACAAAACAAAACAAAACAAAACAAAACAAAACAAAACAAAACTGAAAAAAAAACCCAAAAAACAAACAAACAAAAAAACAACAACAAACAAACAAACAAAAAATTCCACAACTCTGGAGAGGAAAGGATAAAACCAGAAGAAATCAAAGATGTGCCTTGACTAGAATTTAGCTTGTGTCTGGTGAGACACTCATACAAAGTAAAAAATATACATTCCACAGGTTAGATAAGAGAAATGAGAGAAGACAAGAACTACCTGTGATAAAAATAGATTCCTTACCTGACTTTAATATAGTCAGGTGAGGAGAAAAATTATTTTTTTTTGTTCTATTCAAAGCATTTGGATCCCATATAGAAAGTGTACACCAAATGAGAGTTATTAGAAACGAAAAGTCAAGTAAGAGACTACAACATGTGACTTCCCTTAAGACCAAAATCAAAACAAATTTATGATCTAGGTTAGGACACTGGAGCAATTCAGGCAGCAGACTCTGGTGCTGAGATTCTAAGAACTCATTACACATGACTTTGGGGCTGTATAAACCCCAGTGAAGCTGAAGATCTGCTCTGTGCTTAACCAGAGTGGCTTAAGAAGCAGCACAGCTCAGGACTTGGCTCCTGTCTGCATGGAAGCAGACACAAACAGTTGAATCTTTTGTAATACCAAAGATATTGAGAAATCTGGTTTTTACACTGAAGGGTTTAGCAGGATCCATTCTTTCTGGAAGGAAAGATCTACCTCTCCTTGCTCAATTCTTTTTATACAGACAATCTGACCTGACATGAGGAGGCTCCATTTCCTGGAATGTATGTGAACTGCCAAAATAAGTCCCCAAATAAGACTCTTCCTTGGTGACCTTCACAGACCCACTATACAGAATATCCCCCTGTGTCTCAGTACAAGTGCTGGAGGAGAAAGTGAGTGCAGGAGCAGCTGAAACATTGTCTGACCCCAGCTGGTGGAAGGAACAAGACAACTCCCTGGGGATCATGGAGGCAAGGGCACAATGGGTCCAACAAATGCAGATTGGGCTAAGGCAGACACAGTGCAGAGTGGGCACTGGCATCACAGTTTATGATATTACCAGCATCTAATAATTTTGAAATGTTCTGTACTGTGAATCATGTTTCTACCATATGCTGATATCACCAATCTGCTTGAGGCTAGAAGTATCTGTTAGCAACAAATTCCTTGTAATGAATGTGTCTGAAGGACTGGGTCCAGCAGTATTTCTCAGTGTCACACATGTGCACACACATGCACACAAATGCACCTGTGTGCACAAAACTTACTGGATTCTTCACAAAACAAAGCCATAGGCTTCTCTTTTCTTTGGAGGTGGGTGAATGAGGACAGGTTGGTGGTCATGCCAGAGCCCAGTAGGTGATTCCTTCACAGTGGGTATGGAAGGTGAAATATCATTTTCTTTGTTCAGGTTCAAGTTCTTTCTTTGCTTCAGAGAATCCAAGTTCAATCTCACTCTTTGATATGCAGTTTTCTGGTAGAGATTGATTAGAGGAGAATCAATGTGATGAGGTACACCTTACAGACTTAAAAGGAAAGACTACATTTCCTTACTTCTCCAGAAGAAGGGGAGTTGGCTCCCACTTTCCCAAGGCCTGTTTGGGAAGTTGAAGTCTCTGTCTCAGCCTTGCAATACTCTTGTTCCCTGCATGGCTCTGAATGTCCTTGTACAGGTCCAGGTGGCTGATATTTCTCATCATGTTTTGTGCAAATGTGCAGAACTCCATAATCTCTGTGTGCCAAATGATGGAGTTTATGAAGCCAGAAAGTAAAAGTAATTTATAAATCTCATTTCAGACCTCAGGGGAATAATGTAAGGCAAAATATAGAACTTATGTATCTCATTTTCTTGTACATTCACTGGTTACCATGTAAACTAAGGGGAACTACTTTGAAGTAAAACTCAGCAATTGAAATAGTTTCTCTCCTTTGTCTAAAAGAACTTTTAAAATAATCCATTTGTCCTGTATTTCTTCCTGTTCCTTTTCTTTCCTACTCCCCCTTGAATACCACAGGTCTTATTTCTGACTTACAAAGATGGTCATCTGCTCTTCCCATTCTCATGTGGTCTCCCTGGATAGCAGAGAAATGATGAACCTTGCATTCCTTCACTGTCTTGCTCCCAGGGGAAATAACTGTAGCCACAGATACAGAGCAGAAAAAATGAGTGAGCTGGGCTTTTCCACCATCCTTTATTTACACTTTTCATGGTTTCTTTTCCCTCAATATTGGTTATGTGTTAATGTTCATCCACCAGCCCAGCAGGGAACAGTCTTTACTCTCACTAGTGGAATATCTCATCACAGCAAGAAAAAGGTGTAAGAGCCCTGGTCAAAGAACTAGATAGCACCCAAATTTTTTATAACTTGCAATACTGTTTGCAAAAGACTGCTAAAATTATGACACAAAAGACTGCTTTTTGAATGAATATAGACTAATCCCACCAGTCTCAGAGCAACTCTAAATGTACAGGCTCTTGTTCACTAGTAGCAAAACTCCCTTAGTAAAGTAGCACACCCAAAGTGAAGGCAGCTGTGATACAGTGCACTAGAGATTTTGTACTTTTCAATATAGAGCTATACAAAGGGGGTATAGCAGGGAAAAATTTGGTGTGCAGCAATTTTATAGCATAAACTGATAAAATATTGGCAGAGATTAGTAACACTTGCCTGGTTTTAGGTTTCTTTACAAAATTCAGATATCACATAAGGTTTAGCAGGATCTGTCTACACAAAGGTAAAGGACTTTTAAAAAATAACTCTTGTGAGCAACAAAGAAAAGAAATGTCTTCCTGACTTTCTTTGTCATTTATATTTCTTTTTTTGATTGCCCAAGGGACCATGCACCCAATCTAGGAAGTTGGGGTGAGGTCAGAAAGAGAGAAAGGGTAAAAAAAGAGAGAGGAATATAGTATTCTGACTTCATGCTTTTTAGTGATTCACTAGCCAGCCCAGTGTGGCTATCATGAAACACACTGCTAGCATGCACCAGCTGAAGAAGGGAACAATCACAAGGCAACATTAATTAGAAATCAAGAAGGATAGAAAAATTGCAACATGGTTCTAGAGGCTTCTTCAGAAGACACTTCAACTTTAAAAATAGAATTTTTCAAAAGATTGTTTTTTTACCAAATATCTTAAACTGATGAGCCTAGCAGAGGTTGAGCTGGAATAAAATTACATTGCACAGTTATTCTAGGTAAGTAGCTGCAGGAGAGAAAGAAGAGCCCATGAGGAGGGTAAGCCCTGTGCTCATAGAACAGCAAGAGGACTCCTCCCACTTCACACCTTTTACTGAAGACCCTGGGGTTTGTTCTTTTACCTGGCACCAGGGAAAACCATTTTTAAATGATCTCTCTGTTGGAGGGAACCTGGACCCACATTATCTGCCTCCCCAATCTGTCCTTAGGCTCTCCCTTGCTCTCAGTTTGGATCCTCTCCAGAGATCATGAAGTCTGTTCTCAGATGAGCATTATAAGCAGTATGCTCTTGGGTAAATGAATTAATCATCTCTTATTTCACTTTTGCATCCATCTGAGAGCTTTCAAGGGGTGGGATTTTACGACAAAGTATCAGTATTTGTGGATGCTGGTGTCATGGATTTCCACTCAGTATCCAGTTATGTGTTAATTCCCACATCACTACAGTTGGTGGCTTCTGCTTGCTGCAAGAAATGCATGAAACTGTACCTAAAAGAAACAGTAATTTCTCCATGCACCATTAATTCATTGAACTCAGTGGCTGAAAATTGGATGCTTTGAAGAAGACTTTCATTGTGTCACAGTCTTTGACGAGGCTGTCACCTTACCTCCCACAGACACCTTGTGAAACACACACAGGAAAGACAGGACTTCTCAGCAACCACTTGTGGGGTACCTAGAGGAGTCTGCAGCTTCTTCAAGAGGACCTGATGGAGCTGTGGAAGCAAAACTGAGCACAGGTGTGATTCTGTGTTATCTTAAGTTGGTCCTGCAAAGAGATGAATGGAAAAGTCATGGGGTAAATTCAAAGGCAGTTCCTTAATTATAGTCAAGGTTTCACTTCGATTCTCTTTTTAATAAGAAACAAAAATATTAAAAGAGTAACATAAAGACAAAAAATTCAGAAGCCTCATAATGGACTTCAATGCCCTGAGTATCAGGGGCTAACCTGACAGATTGCAGAAAAGATGTATATTGTGGGAAAATACAGCATCCACAATTTATTATTTCCTGTAGAAATAGCATGTAGTACCATGAGCCCCTGACATATCTCATAGGGAATTTGCAGATCTCCTTTAATTAACTTGAGTCACTAGTGAATGCAAGTAAATAAATCAATGCAATCTTGATCATCTCAGAATTAAATGTGTAGAAGGTTCCTGCATTACCTCGGGAGTTTCTCTCATGATTTGTTTCTTAGTTATGCAGATTGATTTGGCTGTTTAGCATAGAGGTCCAAGTTTCCCTCCTCATGCCTGTGTTTTCAGTGGGCAGGAGAAAGTAGGAGACAGACTTCCCTGGAACTAGCACTGGGTTTCAGTGGTTACCTGAACTGACACTGCAGTTACTGAAAATTCATTGCACCTCCTGTTCTTGAAGCCTGCTCCTTCCTCCTCTCTTCTGTTTTCATGGAAACACCATAGGGAGGATAGTACCAGGACCTCCATGAACTTCATTTTAGGGAGTCAGCAAAGTCTGCTGAGGCAAATTAATGAATGCCAGAACAATGCTCCTATTCTCACAACAGAGTTTCTGTTATACTAATGCCATTATCTCTGAAGGAGAGAGGAAAGGAGAGCAGAAGGAACTAGTGTCAAGAAATGTGTGTATTTAGGCTTCTACTCACTGTTATCAGTTTGTGACTGAGCAGGTAAATCATATTTCACACTATTGTTTGGAGTTCCCTGAGTGACCCTGCTCCAAAGCCCACTCAAACTTTCAGGTAGAAGACTGCCCAGCTCTTTTCTTTTACAACAAATGACTAACTTGGATTTGAAGCCATTTCCATACTGGACACAGTCAAAATAAATGCAATGACTGAGAAGTAATTCTATAGCTTTGTGCTTCAAATTCACATTCCAGGCTGAGTTTCCTGACTAAAGATGAAAAAATCAACATTTATTACACATCAGTGTTAGCATAGCTTTTAAAAGACAAACCAATTTCAAATATCAGAGAACAGAATACAGTTTAAGCCATAGGAGCAGCAATTTCTTACTCTGGAAATCAATACCATGCACTGAGGAGAGCTGCAAAGTCTCTTCAGTTTCTATTGCCATAAGCTGAGGCTCTGATTCCCAATGTAAGCATAACTCAGTTTCAACAGACTTTGATCCTTACTGAGAGGAAACAAGGATCCGACCTCTGCCTGAACTTGGGTCCTGTGGAGAAAAAGATTCCCCAGTTAGAAAAATAGAGGTTTCTGAGCTTCTTATACATCTGTTTGCTTCCCAACAGGCAGCATGTGCGTGTGCCTGGGTAGTGTCCTGAGTCATCTCCTCTAATTAACCTTTTAGAGAAGGTTGCCAGCTAATCTGCTGACCAACCACAATCAACCAACCAAAAAAAAAAAAAAAATATAAATATGCCAGGTTGTAGTTCTGTAGTTTTGAGCATGATTCTTGAATTAACTTCACCAGATAGAATAAAAAATTGGCTGCTGTGCAATAACCTCATTCCTGCATCTGCTTCTAACATTGCTTCCTCTTCACTCTCAACCTTTCTCACTGGGAAGTTTCCTGATGTGATTAAGTCACTATTGATTTCTTTGGGTAGAAGTAATGGAGGTCTCCCAAGCATAAGAAGCTGTGAATGTAGACCAAAATTTGACTCACTGAGCTCCTAAAAGAAACATACATACCAAGCAACAACCTGAGTTATTCTTTTGAATTACTGGTGAAAAATGTGGATTATCAAAGAGGTATTCTGGCTATTGCTGAGCAAGGCTTGCCTAATCAAAGGACCTTTCTGCTTCTCATGATGCCCTACCAGTGAGGAGGCTGGGGGTGCATGAGGAGGGGGGACACAGCTGGGACAGCTGACCCCAATAGACCAAACAGACCATTCCATACCAGTGTTCAAATGGGCTGGGAAATGAAGTTTGGCCAGGGCTGCCACTGCTCAGTGATTGACTGGGCATCAGTTATTTGGTGGTGAGTAATTGGTTTTCTTCTGCATCATTTGTTTTTAGACTTTTACCTTTCTGATTCTCTTTTCCAAAAGGAGAGTGAACCAGTGGATCTATGGTGCTTAGCTGCCTACTGAGATTAAACCATGACAGGCTTGAAACCCTTCCACAGATTTGCTAAAACCAATATGTGAGGCTACACAAGTTTCTTGCATAAAGTGGTAAACCAGTATACACTATCCCATATAACAGTTTTACTCTCTGATCCCTCTCATGTCCTAAAAGCTTCCAAATACCTCCACTTTTTTCTCACTGGATTTGGATTCACTTCTCTTTCTCCTGATGTTTTCTCCTGATGCCTTCTCATTCCCACCAGCCACAAACCAAAGTTCAACCTCCTGTCTCCTACCCATCTGCTTTCCTTCCTCTGCTTGCCTTCCTTCCTCCTTGCTGCTCCTGTGACAAGTCTCAACACTGATTCAAGGGCTGCAAGCACATCAGTTTATCACTGCTCTCACCTTGCTGCAACCCCCGTGTGCTGCCCCAGTCACAGCATGACCAGCTGTGGCACAGCTGTGTGGGACACACTTGGGGAATGCCTCCTTCTCCCTAGCTCATATTGCTGACCTCCTACTGAGGTTTGATTATATTTTTCCCTATCCTGTTTTTTTCCACTCTTCCTCACTCCTTCCTTCTTGCATCTTTGGGATCATTTCTCTCTCATGCAAAGGAAAGGGGGTCAAATACCTAAAATTAAGTGCAGCTATAAATGGACTGGTTGTTTTTCCACTTGATCTTTGTATAACAATGCATAGAAAAGGGAGATTACCAGGTACATAAGACAGGAAAATGTGTTGAAAAATTGAAGGACACATGAAGTTTTTCTTTGAGCTTGAATACTGCTCACAATTTGGCTTTGAGTGTGTTTGAGTTGATCAGTTCATGAAGAAAATTACATGGCATGGCTTGCTTGTGATGATTAGAGGGATTTTTCACTGACCAGGATCTTTTCATCTCTCTGTTGCTCTAATTTTATCTCTTGCAGGAAAGGATAGGGTAAAAGTAAAACATTTGGTTTAGGAAAGTAGATTTTTGTTGTTTAACATAGCCTGGCATAATTGCTGTCAAATTAGCTGTAGTTGAAACTGATATCTTGGACTGTAAACTGCACTGGCCCACAATGCCTGTGTATTCCCTTCAGGATACCTAGATCTTGAAGTGGGTCAAAAAGCTGGTAGCTTTGCTTAAAGTGTTTGCATCTGACCCAAACACTGCTGCAGGAGTAAGGAACAGCTAGTGGCTATATAACAGTTGAGTTGTGGATGGTAATAATAGGGTATGATAAGAAAGCTGTCAGTCTGGGATGGGGAGCTGGCCACATCCACAGTGCTACAGAAGAGATTTCTGGCAGTGGCAGTGACTCCTCATCCTCACTATGATTTGTTCTTGATTGCAGTCAAGCTCCTGCCTTAACAAGCTCAGGACATTCATTGTGCATGTCTGTCTTTTGGGGAGGGATTCCTCAGTTTTCCTACCATGGCCCTTAACCTGGAATGTGAGGAAAAGATTTATGTAACTGCTATTCCCCAGAAGTTATGAGCCTTTGAATAACTGGTGCAGTGTCCAACATCTCAGAGCAAACACAGCAGCTCAGAAGATGAGTGGCCCCTCCACTCCTCAGTGGAAGGAGGCTGGAGTGGAGTACACAGCACAGAAAGCAATTCCCTTCTTCAGAACAGCAGGGTGTGATACAATGCTCCTGTCCCTAGAATGGCAATCTGGCAGGAATCCCTTAGCACACCAGAAGTTTTCACTGGATTTGTTAGATCTGTGATCTGATTACTCTCAATCCAGTTGTGAGTACTGGTCCATCCTTCCCCAGTGATGACTGTTAAAATGATAGTCCTGCATCATCATAAGACCGTGTTTTTCATAGCTTAATGACCTTCTATCTTCCTGGAAAAAGTTAGGGTATATTACAGGAGTTTGCTGTCTCCTCTGGTTACTTACTTAATGCTTCTAGACATAATCAAATTCATTTCTCTGCCTCTTACTTGAGGGCAGATTTTCTTTTGTGCCACCAAAGTACTGTCACAGTTATTTATAAATGTTCGTCAGATCATTTGCCTGTACAAATTACAGCCTGAGTATTATCTGTGAACTGTGTATTTCCATTATTCATCCCAGTCTCCACTCCTGATTGGATGCCTGAAACTTTATGAATAGAGAAAAAAAGTGAATGATGAATAGTGAATCATGAATAATAAACAGAAGATGAGTAGACTTTTTCAAACTCCTATTCCTCCATGAATATGTGTACCCCTCTATGTCAGTTGCCTTCACCAACATTCATATGCAGAGAAAATAGATTGAAACAAGACTAACAAAAAAGGGCAGGAATGCAGCTGAATCAAATCAGGAACTAGCATTTTTTTGTGCCTAGTTGTGAATGTACTACTCAGCAGTTATTCAACTCCAGTAAAACCCAACTGTTCTGGGGATGAACTCAGCTGCACAGGCAAGAGCAGGGCTTTTCTCCACCCTGCCTTGCCCCAAACCTTTCCAGGAAAGTAGATATGTCACAGTGCTTCTGCTTTCTTCTTCCTCAGCTGTAAAATAGAAATAATTATGCCCTTCATTCTCCTTGTAGTACTCTCAAACCTCTGAATAAATCATGTTAAGTGAGAAAGAAACATTTTTTGAAGACTCATCAGTAACTAGCATAAATCATGTCAACCTTTAGATTCTTAGCTGTTTAGGTAACTTACAGACATGTACAATGAAGATGTTGTTTTGAGATTATTCTTAAATTATATTTTTCCACAACAGATAAATGATAGCTTCTGTGTGCCTGACTTGCCATTTCATGTTTTACTTAAAAAAAAAAAAAAAAGAAAAATATCATTTAAAAAAACCTGTTTTCTTGTGCAATTCCAAAACTTAATAATTATAGTTTTCCTAAATTGCAACTATTTGCCTTCCCAAGCCTTAAAAAGAATCTTCTAAGGTAGATTTGTAGAAACATCTTGGCAGTCAATGTAGGCAATTGCAATCATTCTTGCTCTAATTTATACAACCATAGAAATGTATTTTTTCTTAGCTGTGGGTACCAGCTGCCTAAAGCTGCTGACCACAATTGAAGATGTGAACATACTTTTTTTAAAAAGAAGAAGATTTTGTTTAGATTGTGAGACTTGTACTTCTCTTTTTCATGTTTTTACAGATGGATCTGAAGAAATTACATGTGCACTTCTAACTTCTTTCTATTTAGGGAATCTACATGACTCTTGAGCTTTTTATGAAGAGGCAACAGGATTTTAATCCTAAAAAAGATTTAATTTTTACAAAGTAAAATCCAAATCCCTAGGATCTCACCTGTAAATCAAAAAATAAATAAGCCTGAGCCTTCTGTATGTGATCTAACAGTTTGTCTCTAGTTACTATCAAGCTGTTTTGAAGATTTTGAAATTCAGAAAAGAAATGTTCCTAGCTTGAATAAAAACAGCCAAGCCTTTCAGGAACTGCTGGAGGGTACTCAGCCAAAAGCATCCATTAGTCATCCAGAATTACCCCTCTAAATCAGACAGAAGAGGGACTCAAATCTGCTTTTCTCATAGAATGAGTGTCTCAACCTGCTTCCAAAGAGCCTTTTGCCAGCTGGGACCCAAGATGGTTATGCTGAAACCAGCACTCTTAAAATAGCTTTGGTTTTGACTTTGTCTTTCTTAGTGACAAAAGTCATTTGCATCCAAAAATTCACAGTATGCTTTAACCACTGTAACTGGTATTGCATCGAGTGAAATACCTACAGATATGCATTAAACAGAGCTGTATGGCTCTGCTCTTTAACACTTTACTGAAGTGAAATAACAGAAATTTCTGCATTTATGGAACACCAGGATTTGAAGATTTTTCTGGAAGAACTTTTTAAGCAAAAAAGGTTTTAAACAACATTTTATGCTATTAAAGTATGTAAGTGCTTTTAAAAGTACTGGATACACTTTCTTCAGTCACAGTGGTGTGTCTGTTTAGATTTTAGCCCTGACTCTCTAAAAAACTATAATCAGAAAAATCAAAGTACCAATCTAGCCTAAAACTCAGTTAATGGAAGTTTTGTGACCATATTTTTGCAGCTTTAAAAAAATGATAATACAGCTTTGCTGATGTTTCCTTTAGTGCTCCAGTGAACTGTAAATTGGGGTTACACTTTTAGTATCCTTTTGCATTATCAAATTATAAATGCATTTCTTCTGTCTCAAGGTATCACAATAAAAAATTACAAGATGACCTTTAAAAATGTCTTGTAAAGCACTGTTACTTACTTTGTTCTAGATCTCATCTCAGACAATCTCTTGTCTTAGTCACTTTCAGAGATAAATTGCTTTTTCCACTGTGCCAACACCTGTAATAGCAGCTGTCTTTTCACCACTTGTCACTCACTTTTCTACCCTCTCTTCATTCCTGCTTTTATCTCTTTCTGCCTACACTACAGTTCTCCATTTCTCCCAAGGAAAAATTACATATTTGATATATAAATGTATACACAATATACCCTGACCTTACTTTCCTTTTTCTTTCATAATGAGAACAGTTCCTCTATGCCTTCTCTTCTCACTCCTTAGCTGTTTCAGTATTCCCACCTTATCCCATAGCCTCCTCCTTAGCTTCTCAGTGTACTCTGGCTCTATTTCCATAACAATACAAGCAAATTAACTTCTGTCCAGCTCACACCAACCTGCCCCTCCAGCCCCTGCCCATTCTTTCTCTGATCCCCTCTGAGTTCCAGCTGCTGTGTGGAATTTCGCTTCTCCCTCATGACAGTCTGGTGCCTTGGACTTGAACACAAATGAGCCCACACTTCTGAAAAACTTCTCCATTTTTTTAGCTTAAGTATGGCTTCTCTATTTTTTTTTTAAATTTTCGTTTCCCCCCCCCCATTTTCTTTCTGTCTACCTAACTGTTTGTTCTGGAAGTCTTCTGGAAGATTTTCTTGTTCTCCTCCATACTGGGGACAGCAGACTGGTGCTTAGTAAAGCCTTATTTTTATAGCATTTTTGATTTGATTATTCTCACTTTCTGTTGTGTGTCATCTCTGAACCAAGCAAGGTGTCTGTGACAAAAAAGTATGTCTTTGCTCCATGTCTATTTCCCTTTGTCCAAATTAAAACTTTTTAATATCTCTTAAAATTCAACAATCAGGCCAAGACAAACACAGCTAGAACACATATCTCAGCCTCTCTGCCTTGTAAATTTCTTCCTAAAAATGCAAAACTGCTTTTTGTTGGCACAATATTGCTATGCTGCTCTTAAATTGATGCAATTTTCTGTTGAGATATTTATAGTTTCCCCACTCCATGTCATGGCTCATTCTTGCAAAGTCTCTTCTAACTTCTCTGAGGTACATTTCTTATCTACTCCATCATCTAAGATCCCATAATTTTATTTCTTAATGAGAACACAAACCTTTCTCAGAGTTATGATAATGAATGTCTCCCCCAAAGCACCCACTGAGCCACTTAAGGTAGAGATTTTTTTTTTTTTTTTCAAAACCTACTCAGCTATCACCATATTGAAGGCATCACCATCTTGCTGATCACTATGTCTGGATGTATGTATTTCTATCTGACTAGATGCAGTGAAGGTATCTCTAAATGTAGGTATCTGTGAAACAGCTCGTTTCAACTTGCTCTATAGAAGATAGAAAAAAACAAAGCAATGCCAGGTCAGATCCAATGATTTGTTATGTAGAGTGACTGTTTCCCTTCAATAGTTGCAAAGGAAACTGAGGGTCACTAGCTCACCTGTCAATATCTGCAGCAGCATTATCTGGAACTATTGAGAAGAATCACACTTTTTGTGGATTTGAAGTATTTTATCTTAGTTTTTAAATTATATGCAGTTGAGAGCAATTTTTTATCCATGCCTGGATCTGTGCAAATCCTTCTACAATGGGATTTGAGGCCATGAATATGTTCCCATGGTGCCACTATAATGATTAGACTTCAAGTTACCAACAGCATCCAAATGCTGTTCAAAAAGACTGAAGAAAACCTCTTGCAGAGGTTAAAGGAGCCACGGTGATGCATAGCAAGAATATGGAGGCATTCAGGAGCAGTTAATTGATAGCTTGTGTGGCTGGTATTCACAGCTCTGCAGGCCCAATGACTCTATACATATGGCAGAATAATGCTGAAAAATAACAATGGCATTTAGTCAACTGTACTATATAGCACTTTTTTTTTTTTACTTATTACTAAGAGTGGTATGTAAAACTTTTCTTGCTTTCCCTTGGAGAAGGTTTTAAAATTAAGATCTGAGCTACTTGGAGAAAACATGAAGTCAGATGATCATTAAATTGTTTCAGTTGGAAAAGATTTTTATGGTCATTGAATGCAGCCATTCAGTGAACACTGCCAATCCACCACTAAACCACATCTGCACTTCTTTTAAATACCTCCAGCAATATTCACACTTCCATAACTATGGGTAACATTTAGTAATCATTTTGTCTTTGTTTTGCTGCATGATTGTCTTTTAGCAATAAGGGAAATTCCAGCACTTGTGCTAACACTGTAGTGAGGCCACTCACATTCATCTTTGAAAGGTCATGGACATCAGGAGAGGTGCCTGAGGACTGGAAGGAAGCAAATGTCACCCCAGGCTTCCAAAGGGTGAGGAGGAAGACACAGGGAGCAGTGGTCAGTCAGCCTCACCTCAGTCCTGGAAAGGTGATGGAGCACCTCATTCTGGAGACCATCACTACCCACATGAGTGACAAGAAGGTGACCAGGAGTAGTCAGCATGGAGTCACTAAAGGTAAATAATGCTTGACCAGCCTGATTGCCTTCTATGATGAAAGAACTGCCTGGATGGATGAGGGGAGAGCAGGATATTGTCTGCCTCGAGTTCAGCAAGGCTTTCAGTGCTGCCTCTCACATCCTCACAGGCAAACTCAGGAAGTGTGCACTGTGTGAGGGGACAGAGAGGGGGTTTGAGAGCTGGCTGAACAGCAGCTCCCAGAGGGTTCTAATCAGTGGCACAGGGTCTGTTTGGAGACCTGCCACTGGTGGTGTCCCCCAGGGTTCAGTACTGGGCCCAGTATTGTTTAACTTTTCACCAATAACTTGGGTGAAGGGGCAGAGGCCTCCTCAGCAATTTCCCTGACAGCACAAAGCTGGGAGGAGTGGGTGATAGCTCAGAGAGCTGTGCAGCCCTTCAGAAGGACCCTGCAGAGATGGGCAGAGAAGAACCATCTGAAATCCAACAGAGGGGAATGCAGGGTATGCACCTGGGGAGGGGCAGCCCCATGGACCAGTACAGGATGGGGGTGACCTGCTGGAGAACAGCACTGTGGAGAAGGACCTGGGAGTCCTGGTGGACAGCAAGCTGTCCATGAGCCAGCAGTGTGTCCTTGGGCCAAGAAAGACAAAGGTATCCTGTAGTACATTTGGAAGAGCATTGCCAGCAGATCGAGGGAGATGATCCTGCCCCTCTGCTCAGCCCTGATGAGGCCTTAGTGTAAATAAGTATCTGAAAGGAGGGTGTCAAAAGGATAGAGCCAGGCTCTTCTCAGTGGTGCAAAGTGATGGTTCAGGAGGCAACGGATGCACAGGAACTTCCACCTGAATATGAGAAGGAACTTATTATGTGGGTGACCACGTACTAGAGCAGGCTGCCCAGAGGAGGTGTGGAGTCTCCCTCACTGGAAATATTCAAGAACCATCTGGACACAGTTTTGTGCCATGTGCTTTAGGATGACCCTGCATGAAGAGGGAGGTTGGACCAGATGACCCAAAGTGGTCCCTTTCCCTTGTCCATTCTGTGATTCTTCTCATGTCTTTGATTTTGCAAACCACAATGACCTAGTTTAGGAAAGTGATGACTTTACAGGGATATGACTGACATACATAAAATTACAAGTAATATGGTGATGAAAAATGTTTATTCAACATTTCCCAAAATATTCTTATTCTTTTCTAAGAGCATCAAATAAAATTGCCAGGCAGCAGATCTAAAGCAAGTAAATTAAATACTTCTCCCTACATGCTGCAGAATTTTTCTGTGAAATTTGTTACCATACTGGAAGGAAAATACCAGGCATACCCACACACAATACAGTTTTCCCACAGAAAGCTTGCTGTTTAGTTACACATACAAATCCAAAGTTAAGTTGTATTATTCTGCTTCTGCAAATCAAATTAAACTTGTTTTCTCACCTAACTCTGGGTAAAATAGAAAAACAGGGAAGATGGCTACTACTTTACCTTTCTTGTCTTCACTCTGGGTTATGTTGGAATCTCCTGAGCAAGGAAAAGACTTTCCCTTACAATAGAGCAACCACATACTGCCCAAGCAGGAAAATTTTGAAATACAATATGGGACAGACAAATTAAGTTCAGACTGGGATCTAAAACACAAATAGTTTTAGAGGTGATGAAAAGAAAGAGGCTTCTCCAAAGGACTCATAAAATATTTTCCAGATTTTGTTGTGAAATGGAAACTCACATAAAATTGCTGGATTAAGGGAAACTCCAAAGGAAACAAATTGGCATGCAAGGAACAAATGTGTACTCTTAAAAGATCTTCACTTTTCAGATACAAATTCCTTTTGCTCCTTCTTTAGAGTTTCTTAAAGGAAAATATATTAGGAGATATCTGAGTTTTGGGTTTTGAGATCATGTCAAATCCCTGACAAATATTTAGTTTCTGTAGCCATTGGAGAATAAAAAAAAATAAAAAATCAGGAAATAACTCATACCTAACTTGGGAGACAAATGACCCTTTGGAGGCAACTTTTTCTCCAGTGACAACATGAGAACCTGATGTTTAAACCAGACACTTGACTTTCAGGTGTCTACATTAATAGAATAAAAGACTCATGTATTTTTTAGTTAGGAACTCTTGCTACTCCAGCCACCCAACCTGTGCCCACATGAGTGAACTGATGTATGCAATACCACGTGATAGCTCACCAGTAACCCTTGCAAGAGCCATATCTCTAAAAAAGTACCATGGAAGCACAGAATGCCCCATTTACATTCAGATGCATAACAAATCACTCTGATCTTTTGTTTCAGTCACTCTTTCAAAAGCTGAATTGTTTTTTCTGACAGGAGAGAGCACTTCATCATCTCCAAGAACATCATTTGACAGTAGGCTAACAGGCTCAGAATGTGATCTGAAGTTGTGAAACAATTGCTTTGATGGCCTTCTTCAGCTTGGTTACAAGAACTCTTGCTTGACAATTCATTTTGAACATCTGGTCTGCTATTATTGAGCATCTATTTATAAAGCTGTCCTCAACAAAATTCTCATACAAGTGTCTGTCTTCAATCAGTTTGTGTGTGTCTTGTGGCAACAGAATATTTTACAGACATTAGCTCCTAATTGTCCAGGGTTTTCTTATACAAATCAACATTCCTTTCTGGAGCTACTTTATTTATATATGGTTTTTATTAACAGAGCTGTTTCTGTATACAACATAAATGAAAACAACTCTATTAGAAGAGCTGTGAGTCATTGCCATGATTTTATTAAATATAGTATTTCAAGATCTCAGACAAGGCATGAAATGACTTTAACAAACAGCTTGCAATGGCTTAAAATACATTCAACCCCCTTTTTTTTTTCTGAATTTGTATTAATTTAATTTTAAAATCCTCTGGTTTGACCAAAGGTGGATAACTAATTGTAAGCACATTTGGAGATGTTAAACAGTATCTGAGAGGAGGAAAGAAAGAGAAAGCATGATTCACATTCAAGAAAAAAGATAGGGCAGTTTGATTACTACTGTTACTACATGGGGACATCATATATCAAATGAAGGCATATTGGGGAGGGACTACAGTTCTGTTTCTATCATGATTTCCTCTTCATAATATCTTCATAGAATGGTTTGGGTTGGAAATTATCTTAAACAGCACCTGATTCCAACCCCCTCCATGGGCAGGGACATGTCCAGCTTTGCATCCACCAGCATCCCCAACTCCTTCTCGGCAATGCTACTCTCAATTTCTGCATCCTGAGACTGTATTGATAAGGGGAGTTGCCCTGACTCAGGTGCACCTGGCCTTGTTCAGCCTCATGACATTCCCATCGGACCACTTCCAGTTTGGTGTCATCTCCAGATTTCCTGAGGTTGCCCTCAATTCCACTCTCTATGTCATTGGTAAGAATGTCAAACACTACCAGTCCCAATAGAGAACTGTGTGGAACACCACTCATCACTGAGCTCCATCTGGACATTGAGTCCTTGACCACTACCATCTGGATGTGACTGTCCAACCAATTCTTCATCTGCCAAACAGTTCATGCATCAAACACATATCTTTCCAATTCAGAGAGAAGGGAAGGGTGTTGTGGAGGATCATGTCAAAAGCCCTATAGAAGTCCATATAGAGGACATCCATATTTCTTCCCGTGCCAATGATATAGTTAATCTGTCAACAAAGGCCACTAAGTTGATCAGGCAACACAATTTCATGAAATTTCTACCTACAATAATGACAGCAGATTAAAACATTAAAAAAAAAAAAAATGTTGCTACTAATGGTTTGTTCCTATGTAACCCCATGTTTTCCCCAGTTGGTCTGTCCCCAAGTCATAGCCACCCCCGAAACTATCTTGTTTGGCATTTCCCCTGCCTTGTCCACCATTGTAACCCTGCCCCTTGTTCCAGTCCCTTCCTTGTCCATTATGGTAACCTTGCCCCTTTTTCCAGCACCTTCCTTGTCCATCATGGTAACCTGCCCCTTGTTCCAGCACCTTCCTTGTCC
Organism: Muscicapa striata striata; assembly: GCA_030060385.1. Classification (NCBI taxonomy): domain Eukaryota; kingdom Metazoa; phylum Chordata; class Aves; order Passeriformes; family Muscicapidae; genus Muscicapa; species Muscicapa striata. The sequence continues at coordinate 418,750 of JAREIS010000233.1, forward strand.
ATCATTGTAACCCTGCCCCTTGTTCCAGTCCCTTCCTTGTCCATCATTGTAACCCTGCCCCTTGTTCCAGTCCCTTCCTTGTTCATTATTGTAACTCTGCCCCCTTTTCCAGCACCTTCCTTGTCCATCATTGTAACCCTGCCCCTTTTTCCAGCACCTTCCTTGTCCATCATTGTAACCCTGCCCCTTGTTCCAGCACCTTCCTTGTCCATCATTGTAACCCTGCCCCTTGTTCCAGTCCCTTCCTTGTCCATCATTATAACCCTGCCCCTTTTTCCAGCACCTTCCTTGTCCATCATTGTAACCCTGCCCCTTGTTCCAGCACCTTTCCTTGTCCACCATTGAACCCTGCCCCTTGTTCCAGCACCTGCCTTGTCCATCATTATAACCCTGCCCCTTGTTCCAGCACCTTCCTTGTCTTACCCTGGGCCAATCCCTAGCTGTTCCACCCCTTTGGAAACTCGACACCCCATTGGCCTATGTGACCCTTTCTCCTCCCCCTGCTCCCCTCATTGGTTGTAACCCTGTAAGACCCTGCCCTCCACTCCTCCCCTAAGGAATCCCGAGCACAGCAGTGCTCCTGGGCTTTTTGTCTCTGAGTTCACCAGTCTCAACTGGTACTCTGGAACCTCAGAAGCAGAGAGCTTCCCTCACCTGCTTTACCCAATTCTAGACATGGGTCACACTGAAGAGCTGCTAGCTGTTAAGGTTCTGACTCTGGGAAATCTCACCCAGAGCAGTTCCACACAACTGACACAACACTGGTGTGCTCTAAAGAGCTAGCCTGGGCTCCGGTAGCCCGTGTCAAAGTAATCCTCTTCTTTGTTTTTTTTTTTTCCACTTCCAGCGTCAGTTACCAATAGATGACTATTATGCTCAAGTAAATTCAAAATGACTCAGTTAAATTGTATCCAGAATTTAGTGAAAAAAAAAAACCTGCAAGGTTTTTCTTGCCTTCAGTGGTACAAAAATCTCCTTCTAAATGCTCCTGTATTAAAACCTGCCATTTTCTAGTTTGCATTCTCTAGATGGTGCAAAGATGAAATGTATTGCATGGATTTAGTGAAATACAGATGCCCAGCATGGATGATGGATATAATAAATGATGATGAGAGGACAAAGAGTTTTGTCACATGTAGCAAAGCAAGAAAATGTTAAGAGAGGCATCTTTCTGGCTCAACAGGATCAAACTTCTGTGATTTCTGGGAATATAATAGGAGGAAGTGACAAAGGCTGCCCAAAGAAGTGGTAGATGCTACCCCCCTGGGAATGTTCAAATTGAGGTTGGATGGGGCTTTGAGCAACGTGATGTAGTTGAAGATGTCCTTGCTTATTGAAGGGGAGTTGTACTGGATGACATTTAGAGGTCCTTTCTAACTTAAACTGTTCTATGATTCTGTGATACTATATGACACCAAATTGTATACATATCTGTAATAATTTGGGTGTCTCAGTTTTGGATGATCCCTAGAAGTGCCTTAAAATTGAAACTGTTAAGTGATCCACAGAGATGCAGGATACCCTGCACTCAAATAAATGTCATGTGCTTTAACTGTTTTGAGGTAGGAATTACTTTGAGTGTGTGAATTATTTCCATTCTCATTATCTTGTTATTTTTTGTATATACATAGATATGTTTGTGCACACATAAAAAATAAAAAGAAAACTCAAAATGGGGCTCCTGTAGGAGCAAAACACTGCAATTGGTATAGTGTAGCTTTAAGACACTGTATCGACTGGAAAGTGTTTTTAGTAGTGTAGTATTTCTGTATGAAATTCATTGTCTGCAAGTGGGTCTCTGTAATTATGCTGCATATTGCTCTGTCCATCATTAGTCTCATAAGGAATAAGAAAGATAAAATGAGGAGAATATTTCAGTATTACACTTCCAGGTGTGTAACAGCTGGTCGAGGCTGAGGGACATTGGCACTAAAGGCTATAAATTCTACTGGAACTCGGGCCATTTTCCATCACTCTGGCTTTCTCACATTAATAATCACTGCAATTGAAACTGCGGGAGCTCAGATGTGCACTGTCTCTCTCCCTGTGATCATCCGTGCACATTGACCTGTCCTGGAGTCTCACTGGGGCCTTGAGTGGTAGTGACAGGCAGAAAGCTGTGATTTATACAGTGCTGTGCTAATTAAGGCAGTGCTGCCAGAGTTTGGGCCATGTCTGTGTAGTGGCTTGACACTGGCTGGATTCCAGACACCCACCAAAGCCTCTCTATCACTCCCCTCAGCAGCTGGGCTGGGGAGAGAAAATACAACAAAGGGTTCATCAGCTAAAATAAGGGCTGGAAGAGATCACTCACCAAATACCAGCACAGGCAAAACAGACTGAAATTACAGTTATTAATTGGATTTATTGCTAACAAAATCAGAGCAGGATAACAAGAAATAAAGTAAGACCTTAAAAACATCTTCCCCCCACTCCTCCTTCCTTCCCAGCTCTGTTTCCTCCCCTTCCAACAGTGCAGAGAGACAGGGAATGAGGGTTGTGCTCAGCTCATCACGTTGTTTCTGCTGATGCTCAGGTAAAGGAACCCTTCTCTTGCTCCACCGTGGGGTCCCTCCCATGGGAGACAGTTCTCCATGAGCTTCCCCAGTGTGAGTCCAGGCAATAGATCTCCACAAATGGCTGCAACCTGGGTCACTGTTCCACAGGGTGCAGTCTTCAGGCACAGCCTGCTCCAGTGAGGGTCCTCTGTTGGATCACAAATCCTACCAGGAAATCTGTTCCAGAGTGGGTTCCACTGTAGGGGTCTGCAAGTCCCTGCCAGGAGCCTACTGCAGCACAGGCATCCCACAGGGTCACAGCCTCCTCCAGGCATCCAGCGCTCTGGAGTGGGTGCTCTCCTTGGGTTGCCAGTGGATCTGTGCATCCCTATAGTTCTCCAGGGGCTGCAGGGGCACAGCTTCACCATGGTCTTCACTATGGTCTGCAGGGGAATCCCAGCTTCAATGCCTGGAGCTCTCCTCCCCCTCCTTCTTTAGTGACCTCCGTGTCTGCAGAGTTGTTCCTCTCACATGTCCTCACCCTGCTCTTCTATGGCCTCAATTACAACTGTGCAATAAGTTTTTTATTTTCTTCTTAACTATGTTATCACAGAGGTGTTACCACTATTTCTGATGGGCTCAGCCTTGGCTAGTGGCACATCAGTGGTGGAGCCAGCTGGCATTGGCTCTGCTGGACATGGAGGAGGCTTCTGGCCTTCCAGAAGCCATCCCTCTAGCCCCCCACTACCAAAACTGGGCCATGCAAACCCAATACACTCCATGTATCCAACAGAAATCTTTATGTTTAACAGTTAAAAAATATGCCCGTTAAATGCCACTCCAGGCTGCAAATTGTCATACAAATTGCCAGTGCCAGGGAAAATCTCACAAGGAAATACAAAACGTGTTTGGTACTTTTGAAATAACTTGGGTACACACTCATGTGCACACACACAAGCATCTGCCCATCAGAACAAGTTTGGAACAGGAAATATGTGGCGTAAGTTTTACACATTGTTCAACCATAAGTTTCATAAAGTTTCATAAGTTTTAGTCCTCTTCTCCTATAGTAAATAACTACATGGATCTAGGAGCATGCCCATGAATGAAAAAATTCATTGAGTATTTCAAGAAAGCAAACTGAGAGAATGAGGAAGGAGTAAGAAAATTCATGCTTTTGAATCACACTAGTTTTTGGTAACATTTGTTGTGTTCCAGTATATCACATAACAAACCCACCTGAAAGTCACAAGCATAGAATAATAAATGAAGTTTATGTGACTTTTGAGAATAGTAACCTCCAGACTTTAAGCAGCTTGTGTACAATTACTTCTAGAAAACTTGCTTCCTTCTATGAGCTTCCCTCCCTAAGTGTTATCCATTTGATGTAACTGTAAAGAAAGAGTGCAGGAGCCAACAGATCACAAAATGTGAGGTATGAAGAAGTGTACATTTCAATCAAACCCGTCAGCATGAGCATTCTTATTTATGATATGTTATAAAAGGTTTATTGCCTGTTTTACAACTCTAGCTGCCCAAAGTTTGATTTAATCAGAAAGCATGCCAGCAATGTGTATTGATGCCAGGCCTAGCTTTTCATGCCCTGGAAGTTGTGACAACTTTTCCCAAGCTATTTGTTAGTGGACATGAATCCATCAGGTATTTGGGAGAAAGGCTGCACTGTGACTTGTAAATCTCTCAGGAGCTGAGGCCAAAATCTGCACCCTGAATATCTGCTGGTGAATAGAAACACCACTCATTATTAACTGGATATATCCCTTTTTTTAGTGCCCAATACTAAGAAATGTAATCTAAACTGCTGGGTAGTTTCCAAGTCATCACAGGTGTGATTTGCCATTAGAAGAAGTGAAATGTCCCCTGAATCAGTGTGGAAACTCAGCTGGCCTTACTGGCTATGGGGGACATTTTCTCCTTCACAGGGAAAAGCCACACATTGCTGGAGGGTTTTCCTTTCTCTCTGCCTTAGTCTCAAGCTGTGGGTAGAAATATTCCTGAAGAATGGGTGGAGAAACAAAACAATGTCTCTTTTCCCAAAGCAGGGCTGAGGATGGAACTTGCTTTCCTGGGCCTTTTTCACCTTTTGCAGTTGTCTGGCACAGAGAGACGTCACTGGGTGTTTGCAGCTGTATCCCTCCCTGGCACAGCGGGATTTGCCAAGTGCTGCCTTCGATTTGCTGTGGCTCTCCTGCAGCAATATGAGACACACTGCTCCTCATTCGGGCCAGAGTGGGTGTGCAGGTGGGAGACTTCACTGGCTGGCTGGTTGGTATTGCCCTGATCTGGATTTAGATGAGCAAAGGCCATTTTATATACCGGGAAACTAAAGATAATTGGTTTTATAAAAGGAGGTCCTTGTGACTTGGACAGTGGGCTGAAAGAAAACAGAAATAAGAAAGGTAGCATTGCACCAATACATTTTGAGATCTCTCACCTGTGTCTGTTTTTTTTCCCCCAAAGGGGTCAGAGAAGAAGACATGATAGCAAGTTGTGGGCTGTCAGCTTTCTTTATTCACTGTGCTGGCTAAGGCCATAGAGCTTCTTGTCAAGTTCCTTCAAATATACAGCTGTGGGAAGGAGGAGGAAGTCTAGAGAGGCAACTAATACTCTCAATTAATTTTAACTAAATTTCTTCAACTATTTAAAATTCCATGTAAGCCTTCAATATGCATATATGGCCTGATCAGCCTTCTGATTTTGGTCACGTGCATTGCATACACAGCAATTCAGTCCTGTTCTGCAGCTTTAAAAAGACTAGGGTTATTCTAGCCTTTAAGAGCTACTTGAACCCAGATAGCTAAGAGGGGTTCAGATAGCTACTTAGCTACCTGCCAGCAAGGAAACAAAGGCTGAGACCTGCAGCTGAATTGTTCCAAAGATAGTTTATTCTTCGAAGGGAGTTTCAGCTACAGAGTCCGATTATTACAGGTAGGTAGGGATATTTATACATTTCAAAGGGATTGAAAAAGTAACCAATAAAACTACTAGTTAAACACAGTATCCAATTGCATTTCACTTAACACTCTAAGAAAAAGCCAATCACTTAACTAACTCAAGGACCAATAAAAACCTAAAAGATAAGGGTTCTTCAAGGTGGGAATTATATCATCCTAAAGGAATTTTCTTTGTCTCTAAGGGATAGAATTCCAAGGGTATACTTCTGGGGGTTTCGTATCATCCACACTGTCCTACAGATATCAAAGCTTCATGGTGGTCTCACAGGAGGACACAGGTGAAATGATGCATCAGAGATGGAGCCCTACATGCACTTCATCCACATCATCCTCAATTCAAAGCTCACGCTGAGCCAGGGCAATGTGGGGACACAGCAGCAGCACAAACACAAACAGCAAGTCAGTGCAGAGGTCCTGACCTGCAATTGGTTGTCCTAAATTCCTGGAAAACTTACCAGGAGATTAACACTGTAGAAGTATCAGCACACAGAAGTGCCTTTTATATCCTAATTATTTTATAGTATACAAAGCAGTATCTTGTGCTATTAAGCTATTTGTTTATCAAGCATCAAAAGTTGCTGCACAAAGTTTTCTGAATTGCTGCAGAAAAGCATATTGTCTATGGATTTTAAGCCAAGATGCCTTATGGTAGTGAGCTGCTGAATTATATGAGCTTTCTTCATTCAATGATGTTACATGAGGATAAAAGACCTCAAACTTTTGTCCTGTACCTTCCAGTGAATGGATTTTTGTTCGATGTCAAAGGCAAAAGAAAATTTAAGTAACAAAAAAAAAGTAATCTGTTATGTTACATAATTTATTTCTGTGTTCTTTCCTTTGTTTTTCAAATTCATTAAAAAAAAAAAAAAAAAAAAAAAAAAAAGCTGTGAGAAGAGTTAGCCTAATCTTGAAAATAGAATAATATGTTTAACTTCGTCTGCTCAATAAATGAAGGTTTTATCACTTTGAGAATCTTTTGGACTGCTAGGAGGAACGTGGTGAGAAAATATAAAGCCTTTTGGAATAAACAAGAAGTAAACCATTCTGAGTTCAGGCAGTGCTCAGCTAAAGAATGCATCAGTTTCAGAAAAGATTAATAAGCCAATATTTCTTTCTTGTGCTCTTCTTTGGAGAAAACAGTTGGCTTTGATTAAATAAATGAAGATCAAAAGAAGAGAGACAGAAATGTATTGAATACCTGATCCAGGCTAGGTGTAACTGTTAAAAGAGAAAGTTGAATCCTCCATGTCTTTAGTTGTGGGTTGGATATTTTTATTAAGCATATAGCATTATTTATAGTGATTCCATATGGTAGGGATCCAAAGCATATTTAAATTATGCTTCCCCTATTGTAAATGATAACTGGTCTAGGAAGGCCATCTGTGTATAATGGAAACACAAGTGTAAATTGTGAGGGATGCTGTAAATTAACATGAGGCAGGGTACCAGTGGACACACTCAGCTATCCTGGCTGAACTGTCATATGTTGGATCAGCTTAGGGAACTGTAGAGCCAGATAATGTGCTTTGTCTTGCCAATGTCTTTTAAACCTTGAGAGTGAAAAATGGGGTGGAGCTACAGGACAAGAAATGTAGCTTGCCATTTATGCTGTGGTCAATGAGGTTTGAAACACAAGCAGAGGCACAGTAGGTGAGTAGTACGACAGAAAGATTGACTTTAACAAGCCAGAAAAAATTTATGACAACCTCAGAAAAATTTATCAACCTCAGAAAAGCCAGGCTATTCCCATGTAGTATGTTTGGGAAGTTTATTTTTATTTTATACAAATACTCCTTTTAAGATGCAGTCTTACACAGTGATGAAAGACTACCTGTCTGTCCTTACATCAACATTTTATATTATTTTTCATGAAGAGCTGATGATATTTTTTTGTCTCAGTAACCCCACTCACTTGCTAGTACTGTTGCTGGTGACTTCTCTTGTCCCCCTGATTTCAGTAATGAGTCTTCATAGGAGATGTGCTGTTCTCTGGATGAGACAAAATGTTCTCACTATTGAACAGATATTTCCATTGTAAGCTTGCCTCACATGATCAGGGGTGAATAAGCTGCTGAAGAATATTATGCCATCTACTTGTGACTCACCTGCCACATTTTATTTTTAAAATAATGTCAAATAAATTAGGGAACAAATGATACAAGATAAAAATCTCAAGTTTTGAGCTGAAGGGGACAAAAGGAAACCTGAAGTACATCAGTTTTTTTCTCTTTGGTTTCATTTAATTCTCCATTTCCTAGGTCTAAAATAAATCATGTGAACTTTTCTGTGCCTCTGCAATTTAGATCCAGGGATAGTTGAAGTAAATTAAAAGAAAGTAATCACATGATTTATTTTAAACCAAATATTAAATATTAATAAGGTGGAGGCCTTTGTAAGGCTCATCTAAAAACAGAATGGTACTGCTGCAAAAGGCATATGATCACAAGAATTTCTTTTCTGCTAAAGACCTGAAAATTTGGAAGCAGTTGTTTGTTCTCTAAGAGGAAATCAGGAACTGTGCTGAATTACTGGATTACTTCAGAAAACATGGAAAATATAATCTGCTGTGATGGAAGGACTGTAAGACTATAATATGATTAATTTTTGATTGAGATTTAGCCCCAAATCCAAAACTTTCTCAGAACTCAGACAATCAGATCCACCAATATTTCTAAAAATCCACTTCAAAAATCTTTCAGATCACACCCACTAGAAATCAGGAAAATTGTCTATCCCAAAAAACCTCACAATTATCCAGAGTGGATGGAGCTGTGGGATAGGGAATACATTTGAAAGGAGGGCCTGAGCTCTTGGGATGCCCTGACTGCCAATGTGGGCCAGGCTGAGCTGATGCATGGGGGCTGCATGGGAAGAAATGGCTTTTTTCTAATTTGCATTGCTGAAGATTACAGAAGTCCTGCTTATGGTCCAATATCCCAGTGAAGTATAGAACTTAAGAAAAAAATCTCGGGGTTTGGGACAATTTTTGAAAAGCTAGTGTTCTTCTCATGCATCACAGCAATAGCTGAGCTGGTTCTAACCAGACTCCTTCAGAAAATGGGAGCATTTGAGGCAGCCCTGAACTTGATGGGGGATGTTTTGACAACATGGAAAACATCTTAAAACTGATCCAAATTTTAAAACTAAGCAAAAAAGCACTAAGCTGAATATTATATGAGCATATTAAAGGGAGCACTGGAACATGGCTGATTCTGCTCTGCAACTTTAACTCAAATATAATTTTTCATTTAGATTAATGATGAAGTCTCTTTTAAACTTAATAGATGGGAAAATTTATATTTTTTAAATAGTTGGATATAATATACCTGGTTTAACGTACCTCAAATTAGCTCAATTTATTCTATGTGATCAATATGGATCAATATTAGGAAATGCACGTTTCTTCTTTGCAGTATTATCAATACAGTTGTGTAGTATGACATAAGAGTTCTGATTTCTTTGAGTTCATATTTTTTTCTCATACTTCATATGCTTTCAAATTAAGTTTTCTAATAAAACTCCAGGGGTATTTTTTTCTGCAAAAAGAAAGATAGATGTTGAGATCTAAAAATTAATCACTGGTTACAACAACAGTTGCATAAATGAATTAATGTTTAGTGTTAACAGAGACTGACTCAGTTTAGCTTTAAGAATAAGGTCCTGGAGGAGCAAAACCCAGCAGTGGTGACTGTGTGTTCGTGTGTAAGGGATTTGTAATGTTAACTTCTGATTTACACAATTTTAATATCCAAAGGTTTGCCTCCTTTATAATTAGACATAGGCATTTGGGGCCAAAATAAACACACTAAACATAAGGACATTTGAGAAAACATCCTCAGAGATACCCTAGTTCATGTGAGAAGCTTCCTAATTCCTTCAGCAGCTTGGAGCACAGGTGCCATAAAGTCAGTCTTGTTCTTCCTCTTGTGTGGTGCTTCCTGAAGGATGAGATAAAATCATTCCAGTACACAGTAAATCAGAATGCCTGCATGTATAGGACCAATTTTAAAAAATCACCCTGAAGTTCACAGACAAAATGTGTTATCTAACACAGAGATTGATATGTAGTATTTCTTATAAAAAAACTTCCTTCAATCCCTGGATTTATCCTCAGAGATTTTCATCAAGAAACTAACATGTATTGACCAGTCTAAGCCTTTGTGAGTCCATCCTGTGGTGGTAAAAATGCAGACCAAGAGCAAGATTTGTTTCCCAGTAGTTTCTACTTTTTTTTAACCATTTCTTTATTGATCTGTGTGAGTTCTATGGTTTTAACAGGAGGAAGGCACTGGGGGACATTAGCAACCAACAGATCTTCAGTGGGTGCATTCAAATTCATGCTACTATGGGGGTGTTGGGAAAAATGGAGAAGTATTTTAGTAGAAAGCTCATTTCATTTGCTTTAGTCCATTTTCCAAGCAATGACTTACTTCAAAAACTACTGAATATGGGCTTCTTTGGGTAGTTTTTACCAAGAACTGTGCATTGTGACTGGACTGCAGATGCCAGAGGTGTTGAGTGTAGTGGGAGCACAAGGCTAGTTGGCTCTGAATCAGATGCTGTGTCTTTTCTAGCTGTGATTATCATGACACATGGATTAGGTAAATCCAAAATCTCTTAATTGGCAATATCAGGGACAACTGGTTGAGATTTAGAATCATGGAATTGCTTGGGTTGGAAGGAACCTTAAAGATCACCTCTGTTCAACCCCCCTCTATGAGCATAACTCCTTTCTCTATACTAGGTTGCTCAGAGCCCCATCCAACCTGGCCATGAACATTTCCAGGGATTGGGCATCAACAACCTCTCTGGGCAATCATGTGCCCATGTCTTAATACTCTCACAGTTAAGAATTTCTTTTAAATACCTAATTTAAGTCTAGATAGAGTTTAAAGCCATTAAAATCACCTCTTCATGATTATATGATTCTATCTTTAACACAAACTAGATAATGTCATAACCAACTCTAGGATGTAAATGTTCTGTTTGTTTGCCCATTCCTTCTATCAAAACTTCCTTGAGTGATTCCTTAATTTTGTGTTGATGATTTCTTGGAGGAAGCTGGTACACCAAGTCAAGAACAGAAGTACCACACAGATTTTTCATGTGCCATTACCTTCTCTCCAAGCAGCCTTGATGAGTACTGGACAGGATGGGAGCTGATGGGAGCCCTCTGCTACACCATTTCTGTGATTACCACTGCTCAATGACTGCTGCAACATCATAAAGTGATTGCTATGATAAAGCAATGCTCCACGTGCATGGTGACCAATGGTTGAAAACATTTCTATGTGGCTTGGATGAGGTCCATGCTGCCTTTGGACCACCTGCACTCAGTCCCTGCCAGAGCAGAGCATCACTGAAGCCACAGAAGGTCCCTTCATGGGTTGGGTTGTGCTTCAGTCCCAGCTATGCCCCAGCACAGAGGTAATGCTGTCTGTCTCACCTGACAGATTACTACAACAAATTATGCTCTGTTGATGCTTCATTGCAGTAGATTTTGAAAATTAATCCTAAATTTTTGATGTTGTTTTGTTTTGTTGTGCTTTGGAAGGGGATTTTTTTGGAATTTTTTTTTGCAGAAATAAATTAATTTGTTGTGTATTTGTTTCATCCTATAAAGTCTTCTCTGAAGATGCTGGATGGCATGGATTCATTCTTCCTGTTCCTGAGTATTCTTTTGAAGGATTATTTAGGACTGTGTCTTGCCACCTTCAAACACAGTGCATGTCTCCTGGAGATGTGCCAGAGGAGCTAAGAGTGCTGCATCACAGGGGTGTTTAAAACCAGAGAGCTTGACAGCATGTAGATCCAGACATGGACACAGGGCCCAGGCAGAGCAGCCTGGCAATTTTCTGGCAGTTTTCAGTGAGACACATGGGTCTATCATAAATCCAAAACACATTATGCTCAGAAGAAATCTTTGATTTCATACAGTTGGTATAAAATAAAACAGTGCACTGCTGAGCAGGGTGGCTCAGACAGCACACACAAACAGTGCTCCCTGAAGGGTCTGTGCTGGCTGGGGATCATGCAGTTTGAGACAAGATTAATAAAACAAGAGGAAAGGTAATAAAAATTATTTTCTTGAACTATTATAATTAGTCTTTGTGTGTACCAGTGCAAAGATTCATGTGGTCTCCTGTCCAAAAATGACAGCCTATTAATTCAATCTCATGCTTCAGATTTAGAGCAGTGTCCTCACAGCAAGGGGATATCAAGCAGCTCCTGTTTGAAACTCTGCAGACAGCACCTCTGGAAACCTCCCCCATTCACAAAAATGCTACAATGACAGCTAAGATTGCCTGAAAGTCCTTCCCTAATCACAGATGCTGTATGCAGGTTTTCAAAGCTGTATTTCCAATCCTGGATCATTAAATAACCTCAACATATTGAAAAGACTCTATTTTAGATACTTTCTCTTTTACTGAAAAAAAAAAAAAAACCACCTTGAAATGAAATTTATAAACAAGGTCTAAAAAATTTATCCCTTATTTTAGTTCCTTCTAAGGCATGACAGCCTTTAGTAATTCTGAGATTTTTTACACTGGGATTTGGGTAGCCACAGTAGTTGAGAGAAGCTGAATTATGTGTACATTTGTCTGAATAATGGAGGAGGCAGTGGCAAGAATCCCCACAGAATCCTGGCATAACAACAGAGCAAAATGAATGAGAAGACAGGATTGAGAAAAAAACTGTGCTAGGTCTGCTAACGTGTTCTTGGGAATTCAGCAGGTGCAACCCCAGTTAACTTTTCAAAAACCAAACAAGAAATCCAACTTTACTTTCTCTCAACGTTAATTTCTTCAGCAATATGTCAAAAAGTTTTTCTGGAACATGAGTAAGGTAGAAAGTTTTATGATTCCTTTAGAAAATTTACCTCTTCTAATCCCTTAACCTCCTTCCTTACTCTTCCCAACTGCATTTTGAGCCATATCAGATAGGAAAATTTTAAGACAACTAAAGAGTGGCAACTATTGGGGGTTTTGTCTGTGTTGTTAACTAAAAATTTGCACAGTAACACTAAAAAGATAAATGCACTATAAAAGCAAATACATGTGATATATTTAGAGCAGTTGGGTAATCTTATTTAAAAATAGCTGATGAATTAGTTATGTTTGCAGGGTTTTAATCTATGCTGAGTTATTCTAGTAATATCATTTATTAACCAAGTCCTATCATAAGCAAACATATGTCATTTTTGTTTGAAACTGACATCAAATTAAAAAAACATATTTGCTTCTATTTGCTTCTTTGTGTTCTCTCTTTTTCTTATGGCTCAGCAACTTTCTTTCAGTACTTGCATCTTTCTTGTATTTCAAATATTCTGACAAACATGCTGAATGATTCAGATGATTCCTAGACTAACTCATCTAAATGCTAGTATGCAAATGAATTGTATTTGTCACTGTTGAAAAATCTACCTTTAATAACTGCTGTTTAGTACTTCTTTTTTTTTTTCCTACATTTTCATTGGAACATTTCACTGTTATTTTGCTTCTTTTAGTAAATAGAGTACAGAATTATGTTCATTGTGCTTCAATATTGTTATTTTCCCCATTTCCAGCAGCTTTTGTGCATTTTTTCTGATTCTAATGTGTCCAAAATGCTTCTGATCTTATCAACTGACCCTAGACAACTGCTTATATTCTTTTGTCTTTCTTATCCTTTTTATGTTATTCATAACTTCTACTTTACATTAATCACTATGAACACCATTCTTTCTTTCTGAACTGTTTTATATTGTTCTTCAATTAATTATTTGGCTTTTTACATTTCCTCTAAGTCAAGTTGGTTGGTTTTATTTTGTTTTTTTCCCTATGTGGTTCTTTCCTAAAACAGAAAGATTGTGACCAGACAATATTTTAAAAGCAGTTTTCAATTTAAGTTTGCAATTTTTTGTTTCAGTTCTTTTATTTGGTCTGATCTGTTTCAACTCTTTTGAGATGCCAGTAATTGGGAAGCAAGTTTTGCCATACAGACCCTTTCTCTTCCTCATTTGTCCATTTTGCCTAAATAGGATAAAACTAATTTTTTTAACACCAATTAACAACAATTACAGCTGCCTGTTCACTGCCAAAACCTTTGGCTGAATCAAAACTCCCTGGAACAGCCACAGCAAGCAGTGGTGACCTCCAGAGCTGCCCAGGTGGAAATTCACCATCACCATATTTGTTCTTTTTCCATTTGTTATGTGGAAACACAGGCCAGTTTCTTAAACCTGGATGCCAGCTCAACTTAATAAATGCAAATTTCAGTAGCAGGAGCAAAGCTAACCCTACATTAAACCTTGTGAATAATTAGAAATATTTGAATATGCTTCTGCCAATGTTAGAATTTCAGTTCTTATTCCTGCAAGTATAGAACCACCTTCAACAGCCAGCTGTTAGCTACTGGTAGGTTTAAATTATCTTCATGAGGGTCTGCAAACCTACTGGAAAATATTTTAAATTTTGAAAATCAAAGGCAGTTGAAAATTATAACCATGATAATATGTGAGTGCTTCAAAGTATTTGGAAATAACTGTTTCTATCTATTCCTTTCTTGTGGTCTGTATAATATAAACAACTTGATTAGATCTAGCTTGGCTATGTGAAGGATATATTTATTATTGAGAAAGAACTGCATTTGAAGAAAGGAATTTTGACTTCAATTTTGAAAGGTCATTTTAAATGGTCATTATAGTTGTGCTTGAATTCACCTGAGACCAGTGTTTGGGGCTTGTTCTCCTGCAGCCATGGTAGATGTTTCAGAAAACACAAGCACAAGAGATTTTGGGTATTGATTGCTGAATAATGAGAATTTGTCATCGAAATGACAAAAATATCTACTGTCCCCCACTAGGGCAATTTATCTGAGCTGACAATAATCTCCACAGAGTATCTCCTATCCTGGCTCCAGGGTCTGCTCTACTGCATCCTCTGCCTCCCATTCTCTCCTCCCTTGCACTTGACCCAAGCAAACAGTTCTTTCCCTTTTTTTTATTTGGTTAGTAGCTGTTTTTTTCTTAGCCACTGAAATTTCTAACAAGGTCTGTATCATTTGCCAGAGAAAGTTTGCTGTTCCAATTTATTTTCCTCCATCTCATAAAGGAATAATGTAGTATTGCTCTTCTTAAATTAGAAATGGCATTTCTTTTGTTTACCCTAGTATCCCCTCTGTATTTTGGACCTCTCATGAGCAGAATCTTTTTCTGTTTTTGTGAGTTTCTAAGCATTTTTTTATTATTAAAATTTTCTAAACATTCACTTTGGCTTTTAAAACTGAAGTAATCGAGTGACATTTTGTCATGTAACTGTGCAGTGATCATCAATGTTTAATTAAAACCTGTCATTGAGAGGTGATGTCCTTCCTTAGGAATGAATTTACTTTAGCAGTGAAAGTCTAGAGGGGCAGTTCTTTTGCTGTCACAGATCGACTTTAAAGACCAGAGAGACATGCAGGAAGACAACTAACAGTTCTGTGCATATTTATGGACTTGTTGTGCATGTGGTAAGTACTCTCCTGACAGCTAGTGTTAAATCCAATCAATCATCACTTAAATACATCACTGTGTATATTCACCTCACTTCTTCATTAGCATTCATTAGCAATTAATCAACACAGCAGTAGTCTCTGGAAAGATCAACAATCCATAAGGTACATTTACATTAAAGATGAGCAAGTGAACATTTGTTCCACTTCAGCTAAGTCTTGTGTATTGTCATTTCTTCAAGGAGTGAAAGACATTGATCAAGCACATGACTGACTGATAGATAGAACATGCCATCTATCGCCTCTGAAGACCATTTTCCTTCAAACCAGAGGACAGTAGTTTTGTTCAGAAAAAAAACTCTCACTCTTTAATTTCACAGTATGTTTTACCATACTGTTTGGAAATGTCTTCCTTCCTTAAATCCACCAGCTTTGGGGACAAACTGTACTGAATTTCTTTTAGTTTCTAAAGTAAGGCCACATTCTAGGTTACAGAGGTCCAGACATATTCTTTTAGCACCAGACATGGAATTACATTTGTTTTGCTAAATTATTTCTTCAGCCAAAACAAAACAATTAATTAGCAGCATTTCTGAGGCAAAGTGGAAGAAAAAAATCATATTCAGGCATATAAAAAAAATACAGCCTTAATTTTTTGTTCTATTACATTAATAATAAATCTTAGTACTTTGAGAGACCTTTTCCACCCCATGGAAAATTAACTAAACTAAGATTAATTGGAGTCGTTGTTCGGCTCCACTTATAACATAAATATATACTGATAATGATATCTTTAGTGTTTATCTTAAGTACTCTTCAGACTTTATAGCAGTGAAATTATATAATCAGGTTTTAATCTGATTGTTTTCTTTTGTGATAGAAAAAAATCTGTATTTCAGAATAAAGATTATTCTAACCTTAGATGCCAAAATTAAAAGAGAATCTTACATTCAATGAAATTGAAATATTTGCATTAATAAAAACATTGAGTTGTTGAGACATTAAGTAAACATATTTTTTCAGTAATTCCTTTGCTTTCATGGAGATGCATTGAGCTACTATCATTGTGTTGTTAATGTGATAAAATATCCAGTATCCAGTATCTGAAGAACATTCAGTTCTTTGTGACTATTGAAAGCTTCCTTTTTAATGCACCAATTACAGATTTGGATTGTTATTTTATCTGCTTCAATGTATCTCGTTACTTGTTTCATGATTTCTTTTTAATTACCTTCACATAGAAATGCTATCTCTTTGTTATCTGTGACTTGATATACCTTTGGACAGATGTAACTGGGCATATGACCTCGCTGTGTCATACCTCAGAATTACTGAGCCATTTTTCACAGGACAACTCACCTCTAACTCTCTCTGTGGCCATTCTGTTCCTTCTGCAATTTTTTGTTTGCTTGTTTTTACATGAATCTTTGTTCTGAAAAGAAATATCTTTTCTTTCTTCTTCTAATATTTCAGTGCAAAAGTTTGTTAAGGTTTGGATAACCCCAAAGTGAAGTACTGTGGATGTGCTTAAATAGCACAAATTTATGTCTTCCAGGTGAAGGGTGGTGGTGGGAAGAGGAGTTCTTTTCCATATTGCAGAAATAGAGAAAGTTTCATGGACATTCCATTTAGTGAAAGATTTTGACATCCTGTTTCACTATGATATGAGATAAACCCTTCCTTGTTTGAAAGTCTTCATCTCCTTGGTAGGACTATTTAGACCTGTAGGCCCTGAGAAGTCACATTAGGAAAAAATGTGTTATGGGAAATCTGGTAGGTCATACCAGACTAGTATCTAGTATCTGGATACCTGCACAGCCCTTCCAGAAATAAAGGCTTCTCTGCAAAAACACATTGATAGGGTCAAAATTCTTCATCATTTAAACACAATGAAATATTGAGCAGAATTATTCCAAGGAATTTGATGTATAACTAAGACTACTCATCCCCATCCCTCCTCTCTGTTTGATTAGCTTCTCAGAGATGGCGTGGCAGGATTCACAGAGGTCAGGGAAACAACAACCTTGGCTAGAAAGATAATAAACAAAACAATAGTGTGGATTCCATTATGAGTTTATCTGCCCACCCCTGTGCTACCATCCTTATCAAAAAGCTCTGACCTAGCACAAAGATAAGCTTTGCTCCTCTCTTTCCCCAAGCAGCCTGTCTTCTGTGTAGGAAAGGCAGAATTTTACCTTTACATTCACTAAATGGTTCTTTAGACTTACTTTTTTTGGTGAGGCTTTGATTTAAAGCTTTTTCCCATTTCAGAACAATCCCTGAAATGCACATCTTACTTTACACATAAACACTGAAATTAGTTAAATTAATCTTTATTTTGCAGAGGGAAACCCAGCAGTGATTTTACTTTTTAAACTCATTTTCTATTTCTAGGAAACTTCAATGAAGCATTTTATGGTATGATGATTGTGCAATGGGAAGAACTTGTATTCAGAACGATTAGACAACCACTAACATAAGGCACTACTGAATTTCTCAACCCTACGGGCAACAGAAATGGCAGAGCAGATTTTAGGGAAATTTTACACATTAGTACATAAACAGTCTGTCAAGAAATCACACCCTTCAGATGTCTGCCTCTGACAGTCTTCAAGACATTAAAAAAATCATAAATGTGATTTGCAATAGAGACATCTACTAGCCTTAATATACAGAGACTGTCATCACTAGACAAATCCAGGAATGTCAAGTGAAGATTATTAGAGCCTGAAATACCCATACAGCAGAATGGCATGTGTGGATGTATGTTACCCAAGGAGTCATGAACTTCTCTGCTCAATGACCTGCTTGATCTTCAGCCCACAATCCCTTCTTGTATGGCCCTACATGCTTTGACAATGTGTAGACATAACTGTAAAAAGGAAAATCAGGGGTCTGTGAAAAGGGTTAGGAAAACAAGAAAACTGGAGCTTTGTGGAATTTAACAAGAAATACTGAAACAAAGGAAGCAGTGGCATGGTGAAGAAACTGAATTGAAAGAAGAAGTGAGGGAAGGAGAGAGACCACAATAAAAGATCTGAAGATGAATAAAGAGTCTGAATCACGTTTAGAAAGAAAACAGAGCTTATCTTCACTGCATTTTTTTGATTGATATGTGATTCCACAGCTTGTTCTATTTGGGTGAGTGTGTGTCCAGGCAGTAGCTACCAAAAGGTATGCAGAGGTTTGGTGAGCTGACAGTCTCAGTCCAAATGTCTGCTGACAGACATTTAAATTACAAGAGTTCCAGGGTAAACCAAGAAATACCCTGGAGATGGAGCCTAAATCACACTCCCAGTTGTAGAGATGCTCCGTCTTTTGGCTATGCAGCTGCACTGGCTGCCTTGGAATCAGCATTCCTGGGGCTGGCTCTAAGGTCTCAGGAGCCAGTGTTATCAAGCTGGTACCTTTTAGGTCATTACAGTCAATAATTCCTTTTCAAGTATCAAAAAGAAAAGAAAACAAAGTGAGATGATTAAAAAGCCAATTAGCAGATCAAAGTATGAGAAGCCAAGTCCTGGAGGGGGAAAAGAATGCATGTATGTTAATTTAGGCAGTAAGTAAGATAATTAGAGCAGGGTAGTGATAATGGGATAAACTGGGGATCAAAAACTGTGGAGTTGATTGGGAAAAAAAATGAGAAGAAAATGAAGGGAAATTTTAATGACTCTTAAAACAATTAACCATATAAATCTTAGAATGAAAGCTTGTCTAGAAACCAACCTGACCTCCACAATTCTCAAAAAAGTATAGCTTTTATTCTTCTTCCTGAGAAGTATGTCAGTGTTTCTTATGCAAATATCTTCTGGGATATGGAGCTGGATATGGAAGACATAAATGAAGCAGCCAATAGTAATTAGAGACATAAAGGCAAACTTCCCCACCCCATCCTTCCTCCTTACCTTTTTCATAATTTTAACTCCCTTTTTCAGCAAAGAAGTCAGAGTTTTGGTGTTGAAGTTCCAATTCACTTTCTAAACTTTGTTTCACTTGACTTCCTTCCAAATTCTGGGTTTTTTTTGTTTTGTTTTGTTTTTTTAGCGTTCTGATGAGGTTTGTTCTTGGCCAAACTTTCTGTCAGCCTTTTCTGCCCGTGTTGTGAGCACACATCCCCCTCCTTGGCCCCATGCCTGCCTGAACTCCTGATCCTGTCCCTGCTGCTGTCCATTTGATCAAAACATGCTACTCGGGAACTTGCTGCAGATGGGGCAAAGAATGAGGGGAAACAGAAAATCCTCTTTTTTTTTTTTTTTTTTTGGTTTCCAAAGACCACCCTTGAGCTTTGGCTCCAAGTGCCTCACAGCATTGTGAGTCCACAGATTCCTGTGTTCTCCTTCACAAAGTCCTGTGAGTCTTTAAACAGAAAGGCCCCTAGCAGTTTGCACCCCATGGTTTTGTCAAAGCAACAACATGCTTACATAAATATTGTTTGGCTCTAACCCTTTCCATGTGGCTTGTACCACAGGAAGTTCACTTTCTTCTTAAGAGCCTGAACATGAGTGGGGTTAAGGATGAGTTTCAGTCTGTGAAGTATGAATCAGACTTTTAGAGACAGCTGGGACTCAAGAGAGAATGAAGGGTTTGCAACTTAACAAGTAAGAACAGGAAGGAAAAGAGCTGTGAAGAAAAAGAAATAAATCAGAGGCATAAGCAGAAAAATAAACATCTCCTTTATATAACCTAAGGAGCTTCTGAAGTAATTTCAGCAAAGGAATATTACAGTCACAGGACAAAGAGCATGGTCATTAATGGCAGTACTGTATCTTGTCAACAATAGGGAAAAAGAAAGGATCTTCTCTGAAGAGTAGCTGGTAAGGATTAAAAAGCATTCAACAAGAGATCCCCCCAAGTGAATAATGTCAAACAGTATGTCTCTTCAATGTTCACCTACTGCTTTACTGATAAACACATAATGCCATATCTCTGACCTGAGAAAGCTCTGGGTAGCAACTCCCTAACTCCTTGCAAGTAAAGAGCATGAAGAAAAGGAACCACAAAGTAATACTTATAATTTTATTCAGAGCATCTAGTTCTCTCTGAGATTAGTAACTCACTTCAGGGAATGGAAAGATGCAGTTGGACCAGAAGGTGATAAATGCCTAGCTTCAGGTCAAATTCTTCCTGCCTTCTAAAGCCACAGTAGCTGTACTTGAGAAGACTGTGTCAATGACACATCTTTTCTCTCTGGAGGCAACTCTCTTGTCAGCTTTTCTCCTTGTGGAGAGGAGAAGAAACATATTTCTAATAGCAGGGCAGAAAAGAAAAGAAAGAAATGGTCGTGTGTACTCTCCTTCACAACCTTCCCATTTACTCCAGGTTAAAACCCACTGTACTGCTCCTAAATAGTGATTAATGATAATTCTGAGTTAGCCTATTGCTATGATGAGTCTGGAAAATAACATTAAGAGAACTAGCAAAAGAGAATATAGCAGACACTAGAGGTGAGAGGTTTGGAGGTGGAAAGTGGAAGAAGAAGGAAAGAGGATATGCTTCAGGATTTTGTGCTGCTGTCTTAAGTATTTCTATAGAAGATAGAAGATTTGTGGTTTCAAACCTTGGACTTCATTCTTGTTTTACACTTCAACAAATATGAGACATTCTGCCTTTACATGACATCATGTGCCCCATAACAAATTTGCTTAATATATATTAGGGTTGCTTATAAGACTATACATTATTTGTGTTCTTTTCCAATTAGTCTGGATTTATCTCAGTTTTAGCCATCTTTAACATCTAGTCTAAGACACTTACCTAGACCCTTGTTATAATGAGAGAAAAGAGCAAAGCATGTCCAAGGGTGATTCATCCTGTCTATCTTATATGTGTCTTGCCAGAAGTAGTTGTATGGAAGATCATGTACTTGGTACTTGTATATTACAGCAGTGAGGGTTTTGGGGAATGGAAGAAAGAATGGAAACAACATGACAGTTTTCTGAAACCCACTTCTTTCCAGAGTTTTTCTTGGGCAAATTTACATGTGAAACACCAACACTTGATCTTTAGCCATTTCTTTGGTCTGTGTTTTCTACAAGTGACCAAATCTCAGAATTATTCTCTGTGATATTTATGGCTTTGGTCTTTGCTTTTTTCGTCTTTATCTTCATCTCTATTTTCTCTTTGTCTAAAGTTTTGTTTTATATTAGCATGGATTTCTACTGTAGTCTGGAAGCTCAGTTATAGTTAGTACTGTGTAAGTTTCCCACCCTTGAAAAATATTTTATTCCCTGAAATAATTACCCCTTTTGTTTCACCTTCACATTGATTTAGGTGCATTTCCCTCTTCCTTCCTGGACATGTGAAAAACTAAAATAGAGTTTTGCCCTTTGAGATCAACAGAATTTCTCTAGCTTTCTCAATACGGTCCCTGAAGAGAAAATTTGAATCTTCCTCTCACAGCTGCAATTAATCGAATAGAGCTTCCTTTTGGCAATTTACAATGCTAACTTTCTTGCTTAAATTTTCTTTTGAAAAATCTTAAGACCCACTAATAATGCATAAAAACTACCAGATATTTTCCAGAAAGTTTGGTGGACTCATCCCCTCCATAAGATTATATTTCCTTCACGCAGATTCTGCAGTCCTGAGTCATTCCTTCTAAAACTCTCAGAGAAAAGGAGTTGTGGTGGCTGTTGACTCTCCCCTACTCTTGTTTGTCTAACACAGAAGTTTGCATGTGTTCATTGAAAAGCAGAGAACTCCAGCACTCAGAAAACAGGAGATACAGAGTTAAGCTGAAAGCCTAACTTCAAGATTTTTTCCTGCTGGGAAAGGGCTTTATTTCATTATGTTGTTTGTTTGTGCATTTATTTTTGGAGAATGATGAGCTCTCCATTGTTTTACTTCATTATGAAAACTGAACTATTGTGAGGAGCCCTAGAGTGTGGGATGGGCTCTTATTTGGTTTCCTAAAAGAAAACAAAATTAATTAAACTATAACTCTTTCTCCCTGGTTTATGGCTTAAAAGATAGTGCCTTTTTATTGTTATGGATTCTTTAGTAATTATTACCTCCTGTAGCAAACTGCAGACTAGAAACCATGTCTTTAATAGAGCAGAGATGTTCAGCTCATATCCCTCAGTTATATATTTCTGTTGCAGTGAGGCTGTGATCTAAGTGCCCCCGGCATAATTGACAAACACATCACAAAGAATGCCTTAGAAGTGGAACAGTGTAATTCAGCTTTGCTTAACAGCAGCAGGACACACACAACCACTTTGCTTCATTCTGCAGCCCTGGATGCATTAGGCTGTGTTACAATCCACATTGCTCAGATGAGCCCAGCTCACCAACTGCTCGGGGCCAGTCTGTACATCTGATTACTGAATTGGAAGATCCTGTGGAAACTGTGTTAGAGGCTGAGAAAAAGCATTAAATTTTCTTTATTGGGCTTGATGGCATAGGAAATGATTGATTTCCTGGGACCTTATGGGCTGTGGTACTGGAAATCACAGCTGCCAGGGCTGGCCCAGGCTCTGCCCACCAGTATGGCTCAGCCAAATGCAGCTTGTTTGCTGGAGGGCTTAATATTGACCTGGCTTAGGTTTTCATTTTCATCTAAATTTCAGCTAATACTGTTTTGCTCTGCAGTTACTCTTAGTTCTTAAGTCTTATAGAGGAACATATTGAGAACAACTCCTTATGCAAAGTTATTAAATTCATACTTGAGGATCTGATTGAGCAGATTTAGCATCAAAAGACAAAACCTGCCTACACTTAGAATTGCACAAGTTTAAATTTAATCTCAAAAGTAAGGAATTGCCAAATGGGCTTTGAACAACCTGAAGCTATGTATTTGTCCAGATCATCCTTGGACTCAGGAGAATGATGATACAATATGGAATGGCCTTCTCAAGTGTGAAGCTATACAGATTAATTCTCCTTATTCTGGCCACTGCCAGCAGGACAGAAAAAGAAAAGGAAAAAAGGCTTTGGGTCAAAGAACAGCTGGAAGAAAAAGATACTGCCTTTCAAAAATAAAATTGTTGTAATTTCAGGATATAAATACATAAATATTTAGGCAAATAATTTGCAATTATAAAGTGACAACTGCATGTGTATTTGAAGGTAATTGCAGATGAAAGTGAAATATTCTTACTCAATGCAGCCAACGCCAAGAAAGATACAAAACTTTAAAATGTATGATTCAGGTCCTGTACTCACTATGAAATGACTAAAATTTATATGAGATAAATTTATTGCTTCTATATCTAATATTACTCCTGTGAGCTGTAATACAGAAAGGCATGCAACTGCTCATACACTGAAACACGTTACTTTTTTGTAAAATTGGTTCTTAGGAAAGATTTCATTCATTCATTCATTTGTCAAAAAGTTAAAATAGTGCAAGTATGTACAATTTTACTATTATTTAAGTGTTTTTGTGTTGGGAAAACTTTTTGAAGACTTGCTATTGCATTACTGAATTTTGATTATTAAACTCCTAGCTTAATATGACATTTTCCTTATTTTTTACCAGATGATCAATATCTGCTGTTTTTCTTTACTTTTCTTGAGTATGTTGCTTCTCTCTTCACAGAAGAAAAAAATATTTTCATTTCAGATATGAAATAGATGTTTAAGGAGTCACTTAAGATTTGCTTACATTTTCAAATTACTCTTCAAAGGTCTAATAATTGTGAGATAACATGAGAACATGATAACATGAGAAGCATGTTGTTATTACAGGTAAGTGTGTTAAAAATTCTTATTTCTAACATATCTTTATAAAATGGATCTTTCTGAAAAAAAAAATCCCTCTAGACTTGTTCTAGCACATTTAACAAAGCTACTTAAATGATTTAATTGTTTTGGTGAAGATAGCAGACAGTGAGTTACTGGCAAATCCACAAATACAAATTTAAAATGCAAAAATCTATCTAAAGTTGTATGGAGCTTTACTTTTGTCCGAACAGGGAGCATGGACACCAACATAATAATTTTTATTAACTTTGCTTTTTGATGGGAAAGAATGATATTTGCCTAATTCTGGACTGTCACTGAAGAATGTCCATGGGTGTTCTGTGAAAATCTTTCATAATGTGTTTTGAGGGGGCAGTCTTTAGTGGTTTGGGTGTCTGAAGCTATTTCTTAGTGCTTCAATTAATGAATTCTGCTAAATTCATGGGAGCTACATTGATCCCTCAAAGATCCCAAAGAGATCCCCATGGATCTCTCAAAGGCTCCAACAACTTTTTATCAAGATTGTGCATGACATCATACTTAGAACACTCTGTTTTACTGAAATAATATTATTATGGTGGCAAGTTTGTTTCATAAAGGTGTTAAATTTGCAGAGTTCCTAAGCACTCTCTTCTTTTTTTTAAAATGTCTGATATCTTTTTATCTTTCTTAATGTTATGCCATACCCTTCTGTGCAGTTATGGCTGACCTCTCTATTTCTAAGAAATCTCTTACAATTAATTTGTTTTACTCTATAGCCTTTTTTAAAGTTATAGCAATTTAATTGCAAAAAATCAGTTCTAAATTATGCCTGATTTATGCCATTTAGTCTTCCAGTCTTCTGACATTTTTGCATTATTATCAAAATATTACTTGTGTCATCTAATGACCTTTGCATATTTTCTCAGACAAAGCTAAGCCCCCTTCTTGTATTGAAATGTATCTGCATTTACAACACACTTTAATGGCCTTCCTGTTAATTTTATTACTTGCTTCTTTAAGAAGAGAATTGAGTTGTTATTATTGATGTTTTCATTTTTTTCCCTGTGAAAAATTGATTTTAATGTGGTGTCCCTACTTAAAAATCAATGACACAACCTGACTCAGGGTTTGACACTTAAAATCTATACTATTCTCAGTGGACTTGACTTTCATAAGCCTAGAATCTGAGGACATATAATACAAAAGGCAAAAATTCTCCCCTGGGGTAAAATGTCAACTGAGATGCCATGCATCTTAACAAAGCAGTCTAATTGCCCCTGTTGCAATACAGAAGGTATATCCAGGTAAAAAAAAAATCTGTTTGTGTGTGTGAGTGCACGTGTTTATAAACCATATCTATCAAATCCCCCTAAAGTTAGGTTATGGATGACTTCTATACTTGTTTACTCTTTGGAATCAATTTATCTGTGACATATCACTCCCTATCATTGTCTCATGGTGATACTAGTAATATTTGGAAGTTCACAAAAGAAGGCAGATAAGCTATGATTAATTAAAAATAGAATTTAATTAAGAATATAGAGAAGATTGAATAGGTGGCCTGATATGGAAGTTTCAAGGGCAGGTTTTCAGTTCCCTGAGATCCTGGATCCATCTTCAGATAGGATTAGCTGGGGTAGGGAAGAAGGAGAAAAAGGGAAATAATCTAACAAGGTTTATTATGAACTTTGATCATTTTATGGAAAATACAATGTGTTAACTCTGAAAGCTCCTTTTCATTTTACATTTCCATGTCTCCCCCCTGAGTTCTGCACAAAACCAATGACATTTAAAGGTATCTCAGTGATATTTAAAGGTATGAAATTCAAACGCAATATAAGTTAATATTTTTCTATATTGTGCATATTTGGCTTCAGAGAACTGTTGCCAAAGTTTTGCCAAAAGAAAGTTTTATGCTAAAAATGTAGTTGCTCTGGAACAGAAGTTGGCTGTTGGGATCCATTGCAAAATTTTTTTACTTCTTGGAACAGATACTACACTTGCTTGTCAGAGTTTCTCTCACTATTGTGGTTTTTACAGTTTCTTTCAGGTCTCTTCATTAAGGCCATCCCCAAAATAAAGTATTTGACTGTAATGAGTTTGGGTCTTATCCACAGTGGTCAGGCCTTCTTAGATAAAAAAACAATTGTTCACAATCATACAGTCTTGTTGTAAAACATCACAGGTCTGTGAGTAGTACTGGTCTCTCATTAAATTATCAATTAAAAGTACAATTCAAAGTTAATACTAAGAAAATTGATTTATCAGTGTGAAGACTTGAATATACTGATGCAGCCCGAGTCTAGGAGACAAGAGTTAGAACAGATAGCTGCCATCTAGATGGCATAGATCACCCAGAAAACAGACACTTTCCATCATTAGCAAACTTGAATTGGTCCCCTGTGATAAAAACAGCTTCTGAATTTGATCTGTGATGTTCTGTGTATTTTTGAAAGAGCTTTCAAAGACAACAACCAGATTAGGAGAGTCCAGTACCTCCTGTCTCCCATGCTTTATTATGGACACAAACTACATTCCTAAGGAGACAACAGTAATGAACATAAAGAGGAACAGCAGCTACTACATTTTATCTGCAATGCAGGGAATGGAGAGTCCAGGTTCCTGTGTCCTTTCCCTGAACACAGTTGCTGGATAGGGATATTTTTACTTTCTTCTTCAGCAAGCATTTTGAGATTGAATCAAATTATGCTTCTGAAGTGATGTGCAATATTCAAGTGAAAGTTATAATGTCATAATAAATTATTTATTTAAGCAAGAGGTGAAAAATAGACATCAAGTCAAAAATAGCACTCTGCTAATATTTTTATTTTATTCATCAGTGTTTTTAAAATATTTATGGGATACAAGAAATGTCATTCTGTGGGGAAAAAAAAAAAGACAATGAAAAGCTAGTACAAATGGCAGAACCATGATGACAAATGAGGAAAAATACAAGTAGTTACAGAAAAACATCATTTATGAGTTAACAGAAGACTGAATCACTATAGTGCATATAAATATGATGCAACAATGATTTTGATGACTCTTTATCACAACTCTGTGATACAAAGTATGAAATAAAATAACAAAGGACATGGGGCCAAAGATAAGCCAGTCTACATTATGCTATTAATGAAGAATAAGGAACAGCATGGAAATTGATAAATCTTGCAGGATAGGAAAATGACAAGTTTGGGGTCATCTATAATAACCTGAAGGATTTATCACTCTCTTTCTCTGCTGAAGCTCTAGGCAATTTTTCTGTTGTCTGTCTGGTACCTCAAGTTATTATACAAAGAAAAGGCATCATATATGCAGCAAAGATGGAACTGAGGAGAGGAATGAAGATGAAATATCCCAGAGGTGACCTCTGTGACCATGTTGGTTCTAATATGCCAGTCCTAATATTTGTGGCATTCATTTAATCAAAGCCTGTTTGGACTTAACTAATATAGACACTTGGATTTTCCAACATTCCTAGTAGGTATCTTGCCTCAACAAAACTCATTCTCAAGAGAGAGTCTGGTAGCACATTTTTCTGGTGAATAATGGGCAGTGCATTTTTTGTTACTGTGCAAGGCACTACCCATTTTTATGAGTTTCAGCAGTGATTTGGATGATATGTGGGACTAAGGCTGGATGTGCAAACAGAAATCACTGTCATGGGAGGATTTCTCCAAAGTGTGTCTATTGGAGTGTATTCTTTTAATTTCTCTCATGATCTCCTTTTTTTTTTTTTTTTTTTTTTTTTTTTTTGTTAAATTTCCTTGTGATTATGACCTGAAGGGGATCAGTAATTAGTTGCCATGAGGGACAAAATTTACTCAAATTGGCAATACTCTTTTTCTTAATCTCTTCTGCCATTTCAACTGATACAGGCTTGGCAGTTCTCCACTACCAGTCCCAGCACAGCTTTTCATTCTGTGTATCCATCAGAAAACAAACAAACAAACAAAAATCTTCGCAAATTTTTGTTTCCTTACTTTAATCTACTATCCTTCTAAATTCTTCTTTTTTTTTTTTTGAACTTCATAAAGGTGTGTGCCCACCTATGGACACTGTGCTCACAGTTCCAAACATCTTCTCTCATGGGTTGTTCTCTTTTACTTTGAAGTTAGTTCTGCTGTCTGTGTCAACATGTGAGTGCACATACAATGTCCACAGATGTCCAGACACACACCAGGTGCTCAGAATTAATCTTCAGGCTCCACTCTACCATTTCTGAGGCACATTCTTAGATAGAATCTGAAGAAAAAATTAGAACACATAGAATGCTGTATTATCCTGACTCCACAGCAATCTTCACACATTACTTCAAATTTGGAAGGCCTATAAAATAAAAGGGTCCTGAATCCCTGACCCAACCCTCCAGATGTTTAGCCCTCTTAATGCTGAATAAATGGGATGATGTTATAAGAGCATCATCAATAGTTTCTATCACTTGGTATAAATATCCCTTGAAATAAAATCATCTGAACTCCTGGATGAATTGGTGTGTCCCAATCCAGGTAGAAGATCCTCATGTCCACTCTATGGTACTGAGACTCCATTTACCATCTCTGACTTGGGAAATTCTTCAATTAGACAGGGTTAGAAAGAAGACAGGGCTAGAGAGAAGGTGAAAATGGACTGGCTGCCCAGGAAGCCTGTGAAATCCCTGTTAGTGGAGAAGTTAAACTGTGACTGAACAAGGCCCTGGGCAACCAGATGGAGCCATGATGCCAGCACTACTTTGAGCAGGAGGGAGGACATGGCAACCTCCAGAGGTGGCCACAGATTTTCTGTTCTTTTGAATACTGGTAAACAGCTGCTCCCACTGCTGCCCCTGTGACCAGGTGTGACCATCCTACAGATGCTGGGGCCCTGCTGTGTGTGCCATTAGCAGAGTCCCACCCTGTCTTCTTCACAGATCAATCTCTTGTCCATCCAACCTGAGAAGCATGAAGTTGTGCAGAAATCCAGTGCCAGAACAGAAAACAACACTGAATCACTATTTTTGTCTCCCACTGGAAGCCAATCTGAGCTGTTCTGATGAGTTTGCTCATGATGGGAACTCAGACTGAGTGGAATGATTTGGGGCCCAGCTAAACATCTGGTTTCAGTCCCTGTCTGCAGGGCTGAAGAGACCTAAAGACTTCCAGAATAGTTAGAAATGAAAGGTTATTAGATATCTCCTTTCTGATATGCTTCCTCAGTAATCCATGCATGGTTGAAGAGAGGTTTGTGGTGGTCTCTACAAGAATAATTTGATTTGATAACTTTTTCTCACTTAAAAAAACCCCCTCATGCTACTTTGTGAAGATCTTCTTTTGCACAGCTTACCTACTGCAATTTATGTTTTCACAGATGGCATAAAGGTGCTCATATTCAATATATCCTTCCACTCTCATCCATCCCTTCCTTTGCTCTGTGCCTCCCTTTTTTAAAACTGCTAGTAGAATCATTTCTTTTATTCTAAGATAAAATTATTTATAATCAATTAATAAGCATTGCTGAGGCTTTTGTTTGCCTGAAGCATCATTTCCTATTCAGTTTTTGCATCTGAACTATTCAGCACTGCCTTTTGGTTTTCTCTGAAAATACTCTTGAGAAGCCAGGCTTATCAGCCAAGAAGCATCCAACAGCAAAGCATGTGCATTTATAAAAAGACTATCACTTTTGTGCTAACTTTGATTGCCAGTTTCTACACTTAAAATGAAAATGAAGCTGGTGGTAAAGCCACATATCTGAATTCATTACACTGAATTATATGTATTTCCTTTCTTTCCTTCAATTCCCTCAAGTGGCATAGATTAATTTATAGAGTGTATGTGTTTTTAACATCTGCAGAATTCTCATGTGGATTGATGTACTGAGAATAAAACTTAAAGCAGCCATTTTGAAGGTAATGCTAACATTTTTCCTCCTAATGATTTTTGCAGGCCTGTATTTTTGAATGTCATTTTGGGAAGAGGGAGTGGTATAAGGGTAATTAAAGAAGTCACTTTACTGACACAGTAGGAGACATATAATTGCACAGCCCACAAAGCATAAGAAGTTGTATTGAATGCAAGGACTGATTTTCCAAAGAGATTTGTGGGGAGACATTTTGAATCCACAAAATTTCCCCTCCACAATAAATGACTCAGAACACTTCTTCCTCTGAACACCTGATTTACATTAGCAACTGGTTACTTAGAGGCACAAGCACTGTGATTTGTGTCCAAAAGCTGGTTTGGTACACAGATTTTCCTCATTAAAATGGGAATTACTTGTTTTGAAATTTTTGTCTGGAAATGCCTATAACCAAAATCCAGTGTTTTTGAAAACAAAATTAATACATCCCAGTCTGGTCACTCCATCATTTCTTTGTGTCTTTAAACAAACTGGGAGCAAGGTAATAGTTTGTTCTTTTCCTTCTTTGATCACCTGTCAAAATGACAGCAACACCAACCTGTCTAATGATTTCTGGCTATCACCGACTTAACCAGAAGCAAACACCATCCCTGTAGATCACATTGTGATTTAATTTCACATTCTTCAGATTCCCCAAACTATTTTTCAGATGGTTAAAATTAGAGAGAAAGAGCTTTTTCTCCATAGAAGATATTTCTGTGGACTTCAAAGAGAAGCATTAAAAAATTGGTAGTGAATCACAGTTCAATTCAGATTGGAAGAGACCTCTGAAGGTCACTTAGTCCCATCTCCTCAAAGCTGGGCTGACATCAAAGTTGGGGCAGGTTGCTTGGGATACTTTCCACTCAGTTTGAAAATCTCCAAGGACATCTCCACCACCTCTCTAGACAGCCTGTTGCTTTGCTTAACCACTGTTATAATGGAAAACTTGTTTTTTATTATTATTAATATGTAATTTCTCTGCCAAGAAGCGCAACTGTTGCTTCCTGCCTTTCACTGTGCACCCCTGAGAAAAGTCTGACTTCATCTTCTCTGTAAACACTCATTAGGTGGTGATGATAATTAGATCCATCCTTCTCCTTGTCTTCCCTAGACCAAACAAATCCTCATTCTCTCCTCATACACTGTGTGCTCCAGCCCTCAGTCAGTGACACTCTGCTTCTCTCACTTCAGCTTACTGGTGATTCTTGCCCTAAGAAGTTCAAAAGTGACACAGTGCTTCTTGCAGGTGTTGAGCAGAGGGAGTGACCACTCCTCTGCACCAGAAAGGATACTGATGCAGCTCTGGATGCTCCTGTCCCAAGGCCTCATTGCTGAATTAATACTCACCCTGCTGCCCCACCAGGCCAGCAGATCTTTCTCTCTAACCTTGCATCAGCCAAAGTGGAGTGCTGCATGGGGTTACTCCATGCTAGGAGGGTGGCTTTGTCTTTGGCTGTGCTGGAGCTGGTCCCCATCACCCCCTGCCTCAGTGTATTGGTAACTCTTGCCCAGTCTGAGGTCATCCACAAACTTGATTGGTACCTGACAAAGCCCTGGAAAAGGTGTGAAACAATGTCAGCTCCTGTATCAAATTCCATTGCAAATGTTTGCATGTCAGGCTCTGAACTGCTGGCAAAAAAAATCTTGACTGACTTTTTCATGTATCTCTGTACCCCCCAATCTTTGTCCCTTGAAGAGAGTCTGTTGAAAAGACAAGGCAAAGCCCTGCTGTGACACCTGTAGTGCAACCAGGTGCTGATCCATAGGTTCTTTTATTCCTGCCCAAGTATTTCCCTTTGACTGATGTGACTGTTCAGCTCCTTGTTCTTGCTCCTTTCTCTCTTCTAGAGATCTGTGGTCTAAAAGAGTGTTTTCCTTGACAGTTCTGAATCCCTTAGATCCTATAATTTTGATCTCTCTGAAAAATCAGACTCTTGAGCTTATATCAGAGTTGTCAATGACAGGAAAAAACACATAATCTGTAATGTTTATCCCATTAAGAACAGTATTTTTAGCACTCAGAAGCTTTCTTAAGAGAAACCAGTTAGTGTAATATTTGCTCTGCAGCTCAATAAGGTGCAAAATGTATATTATTTTATTAAGGCCCAGTTGTCTTTTCTGTTAGTTATGACTACTCTGTCTTTTACTCATAGGTCAATAATATCAGTAATAACTTGAATGAGTAATTACATAAAAGAACATTTCATGAGAACTATAAAATGAAATTTCTTTTCACGATCAGAAAACTCATGTGAAAAATAAATCACTGGGTTGTAGGGTAGGCTTCTTTGTTTAAACCCAGACTTTATGCCCTGATTGCTCTGCTGGGCTGAGGAGCACACCCAAGGACCAGCCCTGCCCTGAGAGAAGAAATGGACCTATGTTTATATGTGCATTTCTTTTTGTTCTTGTGGGATTATTTATGGATAAAGTTGATCCCTCAGATGTGTTCCACCTGTAAACTCACAAAGTCACAAAATAGGCATTTAGTTTTGGGAAAAGCACTTTGCCTATCACTAAATTTGCCAAGTGCTGCAAAAATTGCCTTTATAGCTCTGCTCTTTCTGAAAGAATAGAGAGCAAACTCCAGCAGTGAAGTTTGCTGAGACTCACCCGGGCTGTGGTGGTTCAGGAAAGATCCTGAAATGTCAAATGTCCCCATCCTTTCTGCAGCACCATGCACAGGCACCCTGAGCTGCTTGGGCTCATTTGATGTCCCAAGGTGTAACTCCTTGTCCCAGGGGAGCCAAGGGCTGAGGCTGCTGGTGGAAGGGTGACACCAGCTCTGAAATTCTGCCTTCTGTGCTGCCCTGCAGGAGGGTGCTCTGTGTCCCTGCCTCTCTTCCTGATCAGGGATTTTCACTGGGAAAATTGCTTTTCTTGAAATGCAATGGCAATTCTTGTGGGGAAATGTTCTATTTTTAATCAGACTTGGTCCTTCCTTGCCAACTCATTAGAGGGACCGTCAGCTACCTACACCTGTACCAAGGCAGATTAAAAGAATACAATTTTAATCTAATAGCACTTTTTCAATTACTTTCTGTAGCTGTAAATGACAGTGAGACTACAGCATGCTCCTCTCAAGGGATCCAACTTAAATTACATTCATATATCATATATCATCTCCTCAGTTTAGCTAGAGACTCAGAAAATACATCAGTAATCATGTCATTTAACCAAATGAAATTATCTTCCCTTGATTTGGAGCAAGAGACAGTTTTAAACTCATGCAAGATGAAAAACAAAGCAAAAAGAAAATTGGCTTCAAATTTGGCTTTGGGTGATTCAAATAAATATACAATTTCAATAAATATGTAACTAAGCTTGTGCAGTCTGAATGAATACAGGAAGCTCCTGTACTCAGGAGCTCAATTTACCTCATCATTTAGAATCTAGGCCTTTTTAATGAGTTTTTAGAGACTGTTCTCTTTAAAATATTTTTTGCTCTTTCAAAGTCATCTGGCCTTCCCTTTTTTCTGTTTTATCTTGATTTAATATACCATAATAATTCTGCTCTCAATCTTCCAAGTATCAGTATGTATCAAATAACTATCTGAGAGCCTTCATGCTGCCTTTAAAAATACTCATCCTTCCCATCTCTTACTAAGTGCTTAATGACATTTTTCCTTGTTGTGGCTATTGCAATCCTGCCAGTGTGTTTCATGGTGCTTGGATATGGTTGGGCATGGGGTAATTCTGATGATGTGTTGGGATTGATATAATTACTCCTGTTACTTCTTTTACAAATACAAGCAGTGAAACAATAGAAAACTTGTATATACACACATATCTCCTCTGTGAGGAAATATCTAGGCTGAGAGAGGTTGCTGTGGTACCATAAGGGGTCTTGCCACAAGGAGGCAAATGGAATACCTGAACTCAACAGGATGATTTTTTTTTGTGCAGTTATATTGCAGTGCTCTGAAACCAAATAAATCTTATTTAAGTCTATGTAGGGCTTTTTCTGTGTTGTACTGGGATGCAAGTGCCCTTGAACCATGCAAAAATTGGAGTGACAAAAGCTTAGCATTTTTGCTTTTTCTTGGCCCTCATGGAGATTCCACTTCCAAAACACATCTATTTATAAAGCTCTAGTAAAATTGAAAAAAGTATGTATATATGTAAATTGTATCCTGTTACAAGGGGTGGGTCCCCAGGGCTGTCTGTACCTTCAGACAGCAGAATGAAGACAGCTGCTCAGTGCAGTCCATCACATTATCTAACCAGAAGCTGCTGTAGGACAGACAGAAGAGTTTCAAACAGGCTATGCTACCTTAGGAGAAGCCAGGTGTCACTACTGAGTGTAGAAAAATAATACAGAGGACAGAGGACAAAAAAGCTGAAACACCAGTTTTTGTCACAGTGAGTGAAACCATGGTTTCTCTGTCCTTTTCCATTTCACAGGAGTGTCTATCTAGCAGACCCAAAAATACCCCACTTCTTCTTTCTGCTTTCTTCCCAGCCCACTGAACTTTTCTTTACTTCCTGGAAAGTAGGAGAGGTGGTGTGT
This sequence comes from Muscicapa striata striata, assembly GCA_030060385.1. Lineage (NCBI taxonomy): Eukaryota > Metazoa > Chordata > Aves > Passeriformes > Muscicapidae > Muscicapa > Muscicapa striata. The sequence continues at coordinate 452,742 of JAREIS010000233.1, forward strand.
GTTGCCATCCACCACTGAACATCATCAGTGATACTCATGTTGAGGCTGAGGTGTCTCCTCTGTGCTCCCAGTTGAAGCCTTAAACAAATGGGAAGAAAGGGATAACCTTTCCACCAAGGTGGTTGAGTCATATCTGCTGAGCACCCATTGAAGATGACTCATTTCTACACCTGGTGGAAGCAGAAGGGGGAGGAAGGTGTGTGAGATGTGCAGCTACTCAGTACCATAGAGGGTCAAGAGCTGCAATTTCTCTTGGCACAAGGTCAGAAAAATTCAGTGACAAATTACAGACTTCATAGAGGCTTTAGTCTTCCCAGAGATGAGAAGAAGCTGGGCAAAGGGTTTGAGAACCACATTTTTAGATTTTTATCCTATGTAGTTGTTTAAATATAATGCAGTACTGTGACCTTCATGGACTAATTCCAGGTCCTTCTAGACAGGGTCTAAACCAACAGTAAACCCATGCAGTAAAAGAAATTAATTTTTGGAAAGGAAAACTATCCTGTGTATTCCTACAGGACTCCCCACACTCTGCTTTGGTTTTTCTGTCATAATAAAAAGCTTTCATTACACCATAACAATGTGGAACAGTTTCAGTGTGAGGAACTGAGACCTCATGTATCACAGGATGGTGCTGGACTAATCTAGACCAGTGCTCTTAGATAGCTGCACTTAAGTAGAAGCTGTTGAACCAGGTCTTTGCTTTTATTCATAGAGACAACTGCAATGAAGAACAGATAGTAAAAAGCAGTGATTCATTCAAGCAAGACCAGGGATGTACATCTTTAGTGTTTCCTCATCTACACTGCTTTATGGGCTATACATTTTCTGCCTTTCTCTTTCCACATTTGGTCTCCCACCATTTACATGCCACTGTAGGCAATGTGCCAGATTGCCACTTAAAACATGAAAAATCAGAAAAGGGAAAGAGAGGCACAAATAAAAGGTAGGCCTGCAGCACTCACATCTCTGTGTCCTTTCCTGACAAGCAGCACTTCCATTTGTGTTGGGGTGCCGGTTTTATCCAACTTCTGACTTGTATCAATTTTTAGCAGCATGGATAATTTATTGCATCTAGGATGATAGAAAACCAGCTTTATACATCATTCAGCTTGCAAAAGATGTGTAGCTTCAGTTCCTTAATGGTGTCATTTTGGCTGAATGCTATTAACAGATTACCCCTGCCTAGGGCAGTGGAGCATGTGCAGCAGAAAGATAACCTTGTGTTCGTAATTTAATATTAACTGTTTTCTCCATAGTACCTCTTTCCAGTACATTAACAACAAACCAATATGGCCTTGTCCCCTGCGGTCGTATTCTTCAGCAAAAAAATGGATTACATGATAGCAAGTTCCTGAAGATTTCCAATGAAGTATTACAAATCACTCAACGTCTGCTCTGCAGAAATAAAAAATAAACAGGCTTAGATTCAATCAAATTTAATTCCTCCAATTTAGCTTTACCGCACTTCAAAGGGTGCTCTTATTAATGTCTTGGTGAAAAAATGTAAAAGTAATTTTTCCCTCTTCTTATACTGAAAGCCTCCAGTTGTGTTCAACATACAGTGAGATCAAGAAAATGTGTGGGGCTTTTTTTTTTTTTTTTTTTTTTTTATGAATACTCTGACACAGTTTGATATAAAAGTGTAAGCCATTTACAGAAAACTCTTTATGGAATTTTTATCCTATTCCATTCCCGGGAGCTAAATTTATATCCTGCATTAGCTATCATAGCACTAGAGTATTAGTCTTCTTGCAAGCAGTTCAGGGCAGTCTGAGGGCCCTATCACTCTCTACCACTCACATACACAGGCATTATGGGTTTATCTCATCTTCTGCAGCAAGTACTAGGCCCAATTCATTCCTTTAGGCTACTTTACTAATAACTTATTCCTTATCAGGGCCTCTCCACCTCAGCTTGTGATCAAAGACCCAATTAATGGAATGGAGAAAGGTGAAGCATTCAAATAATGGAGACAGCTGTTTTTCTCTGTTAGAGAAAATCCATTTGTATTGTTATCACAAGCTCCAAGTTCTGCAGCTTCTGTTTAATTCAGTCTCCCTCTATTTCTGCTGATGATAAAAAGTCACAATGAACTCAGAAGAGAATGGCAGAAATATCACTGTGTTTCAACCCAGCCTGCGTGTTATCAACTTGAAAGCGAAAATACAAGCAGATAAGGAGAGGAAATGTCCAACAAAGACCATATCAAATTTTCAAAAATTGTACTTTCATGCAGCATTCTTCAGTCACCTTTCTGAATGTTTTTGAGATCCCAATATATGCTCCCTATGTTGGCTGCTTGAACCAGAGGAGCAGAGAGTGATAATATCATGGGTCCCACCTCAATTGAAAAGTAATTAAAGAGGAAGAGGAATCATAATTGGCTGGAATGAACATTGTCAGTGACTTGCAGTTTGTTCTGAGCCTGAGTGTCCAGGACCCCACAGATGAGCTGGGTGTTTATGTCGCCCTCACTGGTGAATGAGGTTAGTTTATCTGATAGTAAAGGGCTGTGCTGTGCCATGCTCAGGCCTGGTGCTAAACTTTCCCCTGAACAGTCTCCTAGGTGCAAATCTGCCCAGATATCACTAATGAACCTACACACTCCATGTTACAGCAGTTCATTTCACAGTTGTGTAAAGGCCACATTACCATTCTCTTCCTCACCCCTTTGTAATCATGTTGTCACACTGTCACATACAGGATGTACATGGGCAGAACACTGTGATTACACTTAATTGAGCAACAGAAGACTTGCAAGTTTAAGGTACAATGGTGAATACCAATTATGCATCCCTAAAAATGACACCATGCAAAAGGAAGCTGGAGGATGCACATACTCAATACACCCTGTGTGTGCAAGAAGCACCTTGCTGCATTTCACAGTAGCTGTTATTGCTTTTCCTATATGCAAACCAAATGTTATTTAGAGTTTGCTAGGCTGTTCACATGCTGGGGGGGATGGCCAAGGTTTTTGGTTTTTTTTATTATTACTTGGAAAATCTTTGGATTTGGTGCTTCAGAGATGAGGACTAAAAAATGCAATATTTCAGTTCTCTGAGTGTGGACAATGAGCACAATAACAGGCACTAAGCTGCAGTGTATGCCATGAGTTAGGACAGCAAAGCCTTCCCCAGGCTGATTGTTCACAGGGGATCACAGAATCTGTGTTAGGCTGAATAAGGGAAAATGCATTATGCATTTGCATGTATGATGAACATTTTAAAAAGGACTTTGTGGAAACAAAGAATGATTCATAATAAACATGGAATGGTGAACATTTCATACCCAGCTGTAGTTTTTAAATCTACATAGACACCAAACATTTCCATTTTAACATGGAAGTTTCACATCTGATAACCAGTAAGCCAGCTGAATAATATTATTTGTTTGTACATCAGGAGTTTCCTTATCCTCACACCCTGTTATTGAACCCATTTCCAACAAATAAAAAAATAAAAAGCTGCACTTAAAACAGTATCATGCATAAAATCTACATCTATCAATAAGTTCCAATTGGAATAGTAAAATATATGGATACAAATATAATTTTATGTATGTCTGTGAAATGGAAAACACAAAGAATGAAGAAAACTGACATTAGGGACTTTCATCAGGAGTAAATTTGTAATTCTGTTCACCTGTAGATGTTGCTGTTATAATTTACCAAAAGGGAGTGCAGCTATGAAGTCTCTTTTTTTTCCCCAATGCCTCAGCAGCCTCTGTGCAATGAAATCAGTCTTGAGGAATTGTTCAAGGGTCTGAGAAAAATCTTAATGAAAGTATATTTCTCATAAAGGCAAACCAGAATCACATGTATTGGGCAGCCTTAGGGTGGTCTTGGAAGATGTGAAGTGACTTAAGGGTGGTCTCTTGCATTGGTCTCCCTAGATAATAAAACACTAATGACAAGCCATGGCACTGAATGGAGCAATTGTAAATTAAAATTATGCAACCTGCTTCTAGGTCCCACCCCAGCTCCTGAAACTAAACAAGCAATAAGCCTGCTAAAGGATCAATCCTAGCAAGAAGGGTTCAGGGGAACCAAAGACCTGAAAAATTTTCCAATAGCCCACTGTATTGGATTCAGAGGGGAGTGAGAGGGATGGTCTATTCTAAATAAAGTTTAGAAGAAAAGCAAGTAAACACTCCTCCCCTTTCAGATATAGCACTGCACTTGTTGGCTTTTGAGAGAATTCTTCTCAAGATTAGTAGAGTAGATGAGCTTCCAGGGTGAAATTTTCTCTCTTTGTTGAATATGTACAAATATTTATGTATTCTTAATACGGGTTTTCTGGTTCAGTAAAAGATTATACTATCTAGCCAATTTCTTTAAAGACATTTTAAGAGAGAAGAGTAATTACATTTTTTGCTAGCTAGTGAATCTTCATTTACCCATCTTTATCCTGTGAAACGTTCTTTTTTTTGTCTGCACTGCTACAGCACAGTTTGGCAGTGAACTGTGGTCAGGCAGTGAGATGGTTTGCCCTGTTTAGGAGATGCAATCTCCTCCTCCAGCATTGCTCACTCAGCTGAGCTGAAGGATTGCTACTCTCAGACGAACCAGATAAACAAAGATTTCTCTCTTCTCCAAGGGCATCTGGAAACAGTGCAGTCAAGTTAATGAAGTTACACTAATATACAACTAATAGCAAGAAAAGACATAAGCCTGGGGTTATACACTCAGATTGGGCAACCTATCAGCCAAAGTAAAGCCTTCATGAAAACTTCTGATGGGAATTTGTTTTCCAAATGCCCATTTTCAATTTTAGAGCCACAGTTTTGGCTGGCTTCTGCACTCATTTCCATTCCTGTGGCTGCAGCAGCCTCTGTGTATTTACAGCAGAGAGCACAATGTGACCTTTGTCTTTCCAAGAATTTGGCTGAGAAGTTGTGCAGCTGCAGATGGATCCAGGTGCTGAGGCTGACAGCCAGGAGCTGGGACAGCAGTGGAAGTGGCAGCCCACACACCTGGTCACCTGAGCTCTCAGGCAAAGCAAACACACATTGCCACACCCTGCACCCCTCTGCCCACCTCTGTGTCAGCACTCTCAAGGGATTTTTTTTTTCCTAGAATTCCCCTTCTCTTGATTTTCTGTATTACCTCCAGTGATTTCTATGTGGAGCTAAAACATGAAGAGCTAGAGCAGAGCTCTTGTTGAAGAATATTCTCCAGTAGCTTTGAGGTTATGAGCTTCAGCTGCTCTCAAATCCAACTTTACTGGAGAATCCTAGTGTGCAAATTGTGAAGCACAGTAGCTGCCACAATAAAATCCCAACATCTGATAAAAAATGGAATTTATCATTGGCTAGCTGCTACCACTATATTTGTTCTTCTACAAGAAGCGACTTATTCAACCCAAGTGCATGATACTTGGGTAATACTCTGAAGTATTGAGCCCCCTTGTAATTCAATAAATTAAATGAAATCTCAAAATCCATCTCTGAAAAAATAGCATATCTATAATATATGAACTTCCCTGTGAACTTATGAACCATGCTGAGCTTTTTCTTTGGATTTCTAGAAGTTGTAATCAAAAAGGCAAGACTGGGCAAAAAGGTCTGTTATTGGAAAGTTAGAGGTGTATTGAGACTTTTTAATAGGAGTGTTGGGACTGCCATAAGAATTATAGGCATGGGCCTGATAAATGAAGAGTGTTCAGGGGTTTACAGCTGGATTTTTTCCTCTTTCTTTGCACTGCTGCTTACACCTAGTCCACGAGGAATAAAAGTCAGGCAGATTAAGGAAATAAATATCAGCTTAAAATACTAAGTCTTGAAATAATATTTAGTTCTGCTCTAGCTCTTCACAGACTAATTTCATACTTCAAAAGTATAAAGTATAAACCACAAAGACTAAATGTCTTTCAGGTTGGATGTACAATTGCAAAAATTCAGGTATTTGGGTGTTTGTTTGCTAAGTTTTAAAGTAAAATATCATCTGTTTTTCTTAACTCCACATAAGGACTCACTCCTGAAAGGCAGAAATCATCCTGGGGGAAGCAAGTGGCCTTAGCTCCAATTTAAGCAGTTACAATGGAGGGCTGGATAGTCTCACACCCTTCTCCACTTAGACCTTTGCCAAAGTCTCTATAAACCCCATACTTTTTCCAGTGCCACTGTCCTCCTGTAATCATAGTCTAAGAGCTGGCCTGTCCTTTAAGAACCCAATTTTGTGGGTTTACATTGGGCTCAAAGAGCCAGAAGCCTTAAGAGATTTTTCCTTCCTGTCCACAAATGACAGACAAATTAGGTTAAACAGGAGCAAGACTCTGCCAGCCCAAGTGCTACCTTCACATTCTTCCTCCCCCACAAGGGATTGAAAAGATGGAGTCCAAGGTTGGGAATGGACTGTACCTGAGACAAGGGTTATACAGTGGGAATTCTGTAGCCTTTATAAAACACCTGGCATGCAAAATTGATAATGTTTCAGTCTGGCGCTTAAATCCATCCCTATGCCTGTCTTCATTCATCAGCACCTCCTCATCAAGAAGTTTTATGAAATATTCCATTTTTTCCTTCTTTGGGTAATCTTTTTGACTTGTGCTTTTAATATTTAATAATTACCCACACATGATTTAACCCTGCTACAAATGAGATTTCGAGTCAGCATCTGCTCCAACTTCATGTTACTCAGAGACTTCAAGTTACTGATGACATACATATGTGACTTGTTTTGCCAAGTCTGCATACTCCAACAGCACAGCTTCAGAAGTAACTTCCATTCCCTCCCTCCTCTCTCCTCCTCACATGTGTTTGTTCACAACATTTTCAGTCCTTTCCCTAATTTTTCTTGTTCGAGCACCAAAAATAGCTTTTACAGCTTGATAACAAATTTTATATCCAGTCCAGCAGTTTTGAGATAGATGGTGCTTTTAATTTTATTACTATTACTGTTGCTTAAGAACTGAAGATAAGATAGATGGGTGTTACATTCACAGAAAATACTGGATAAAATTCTGCTCTCATTGAAATCACCAGAGTTTTCAGCACAGGCTTCCCTCACCATCTTTGTCACAGGCTGGACAATACTGAATCCTGGTTTTCTGAAACTAACATTTTTTTATTTCCTTGTTTTCTGTCAGTCAAAGCAGAGTATTAAAATAATTCACCAGGGAGCCCTCAGTCACAGGGACAATGAAAGGTGAATCTATCTTAAGTGGTAAGAGGAATTTCCCTGATGTTGCCCACTAACTACACACAAAGGACAAGCCTGGGTCAATTAGCCCTTCCCATACTTTGTTTGACTGGTGATACAGGCCATAAAATCAATGAACTGAGATAATTTGGGGGGAAAATTCTCTTTTCTATCTTCTTCCAGAAAGGAAAAGCAGACTTGAGACTAAAAATTGCTATTGCTTTCCAGTTTTCCAAAAATATCTCACAAAACACAAGACGTGTCAAGTGGTTAATACCTTTTGAACTTTCCTTTGAGCTTTCCTCTGTGGTTAGGGCCCTCTGAGCCTGCAACGTAGCAGCTGACAGTGATTAAGTTTCTGTATGCACACACAGTTCAAACTGCACTTACAAAAGCCACATTTGGTCATTGTTTACTTAAGTTTGCAGCAACAAATACAGATGCGTGGATTTGAATGTACACCTGGCATTAATCAGCTGCTGCTATTTCACAGCTGCATCCAAGCAAGGCAAAATGCTGGAGTGGGAATACAGTTTCAGAATAACCAGAACTCTTTAAGGGACTCACACAGAGGAAAGGGAGCCTCCCTTACAACATTTGCTTCCAGCTTGTTTCAGCCTTCAGAGCTGGGTTTTTTTCTGAGTTAAATCCCTCCTTATATGAAGAGATCTGTAGTTTTTCAGCTGAAGCATGTGTATATATATGTATGTATGTGCATATACATGCTCCAAGAATCTGCACAGACCCTGTCTAAAACTTGAAAGGGCCCGCACTGGCTATCACCAGGGGCCAAGGAGACCTGGAAAGGCAAAGAGCAGTAATACTAAAGGGGTGCCCACCTTTTCTAACACATTTTGGGAGATTTCCAGTGCTGGAGGTGTAACACTACATCATTCAACCCCAGATATAAAAGATCAGAGAGGGATTAAAAAGGTTTTAATTCCTATCACAGTATCATTTTAATTGAATTGAATTTCTTCTTGTTGTTGATAAGGAAGAAGAGCTGATTCCGAGGACAGGAGGACAAGGTTGTTGGAAGAGCCAGAGCCAGCTGCTGCAGGGAGCTGAGCAGGTGACCCAGAAGACTAGGTGAGGCCATCCATCCATCCATCTATCCCCCATATATCCATCCATCCATCCATCCATCCATCCATCCATCCCCTATCCATCCATCCATCCATCCATCCATCCATCCATCCATCCATCCCCTATCCATCCATCCCCTATCCATCCATACCCATCCATTCATCCATCCATCCATCCATCCATCCATCCACCCACCCCCCATGTATCCATCCATCCATCCACCATCCATCCATCCATCCATCCATCCCCTATCCATTCATCTATCTATCCATCCCCTATCTATCCAGACACCCATCCATCCATCCATCCATCCATCCATCCATCCATCCATCTCCTATCCATCCATCCCCTATCCATCCATCCCCTACCCATCCATCCATCCATCCATCCATCCATCCATCCATCCATCCCCTATCCATCCATCCCCTATCCATCCATCCCCTACCCATCCATTCATCCATCTATCCATCCACCCACCCATCCATCCACCCACCCATCCACCCATCCATCCACCCATCCACCCACCCATCCATCCATCCACCCATCCATCCATCCATCCATCCATCCATCCATCCATCCATCCATCCACCCACCCATCCATCCATCCATCCATCCATCCATCCATCCATCCATCCACCCATCCATCCATCCATCCCCCATCCCGTGGCGCCGTGGCAGCAGCAGCACAGCAGGTTGCACACTAAGTGGGTCACTTGTTGCAGGCACGTGCTACCTGGGCTCACAGCATCTTCCCAGCCTGCCTGCTGCTGCCAGATGGAGTTTAGGATATTTGGCTCTCAGCTGCAAGCCCCACTGGGGACTTCCCACCTTTGCAAAGTCTTTCTCTCTCAGCCATGAAATATTCCTGCGCTGAGTTCAGCAGAAACACTCAGGCTAAAAAGGTCTTTCCTCCAGGACAGACCTTCATTCTAGAAAATAATTTTCTTCGGGTATAAAGCAGCCAGTTTGCTTGGTTTCTGAATTTTCAGAGGTGTTGCAACAGCAGGTACATCTGAGGGGGCAGTGCTGAAGATTTCAGGCTCATTAGGCAGCAGCAGTTGTTGATCATCAGCTGCATAAGGTATTGGTAGCATGTAAGGGAGGGAGAACAGACATTCATCAGTGACAATTTTCACTAACCAGGTCTGACATATATGTTTATCTGTTCTCTGGTTAGATGGTGAACAATGTGTGGGTTTTGATGAATTTACAATATTTCTGATAAATAGCTAGGAAATGAAAACTGAATTTACAAAGAGAGTAAAAACAAAAAACAATTCATTTTCTGAAGAACTTCAATCTGAGGTTGAAGAGGATAAATGCAAGTCAATCCAGTTATATATATATATCAATTACTGGGCATATTTATCTCATTGAAGAATATGGATAATTTACCCAATTCTTTCCATCTAGATCACAATCTGTATAGATTGTATCTTCTGGATACATAAAAATAGATGTTGCCTCTTTGTCTTACACTTTATGACTATTCTATAATTCTTTACTTTTTGTGTGCTAGAAAAACCAATAACCTTCAGAAATTAGAGAAATATATTATATATATATATTTATATATATATAAATATAAAATTACTGCATAGATAATTTAACACAAGGGAAAATCCTCCATTCCTCTTTGCCTCTTGGAGAGTGCCTACACTGCAAGCACCAAATGGACTGCAACATGGGTAGATAAATGCAAATTCACAGAGTCATGGAATCACAGAATGGGCCAGGCTGGATGGGACCACGGTGGGTCATCTGGTCCAACCCCTTTGCTCAGCCTCCCAGGGCACATGGCATGGAATTGCATGCAGACAGTTCTTGAATATCTCCTGGGATAGAGAGTACACAACCTTTCTGGGCAATCTGTTCCTGTGCTTCATCGCTTGCACAGTAAGGAAGTTCTTCTTCATGTTCAGGTGGAACTTCCTGTGCATCAGTATCTCTCCTTTCCTCTTGTCCTCTTGTTGGCACCACTGAGAGGGGCTTGGCTCCATCCTCTTGATCCCTGCCTCCAGATACTGATAGACATTGGTGGGATCCCTTCTCAGTCATCTCTTCTCAAGGCTGAGCAGACCCAGATCCCTCAGCCTGTGCTTGTAGGAGAGATGCTTCAGTCCCTTAAACATCTTTGTTATCCTCCTCTGAACCCACTCCAGAACCTCCACCCATTTGATACAGCAGATGATTGAACCATTTCTCTGCCATTTCCCAATTACCAGCATGAAGAGAAATATATCTCTCTGTGCACATATTTAATCTCTTTATGCTGGACTAAGACAGAGATAATGAGCATAGACTATGAAAGGACTATTGGTATGAGGAGAACCCAGTTCCATATGATGCTATGGGACACTGTCTTATGACCTACATTTTGGAAACATAAATATGCAACAGATATGTGATATCCTCACAAACACTTCTTTTCTACAAGGTCTTTTCTGTATCAGTGAATGTGGGATTTCGCATTGTGTAATAAACCCCCATCTTTCTATCTAAACCTAAGACGTTTAAATTCTATTAGTAAAGTTTTATGTTTTTTAAATTGCCCTTTTCTTGCCTCCTTTCCTGTTCCACAGAGACAGAGACTGTCCCTCACAAAGAGGCTAAATTTCTGTCTGAGGGTGAGTGAAATGTGCTTTTCAGCTGAGATAAGCCCTTCCCCTGCATATCTTTATAAGTCATTATCTATGTTCATCCATGTGTTGAAATTCTAGTTGAGATTTAAAGCTTGTTCAACATGTTAAGGGCCAATTGCAGTTCACCAATGTGAAAGTCTATTAATCATTAGTATTTGTGACATTGGAATTTAAAGACAAAACCAGATAAATAACTCCACAATCCTTTGCAAGCACAAAGGAAACTCAGTATTCGTCTTAGTGAATACTTATTGATCTATCACTACTTTATTCAGATGGGATGTTTGTCTCAATATTCATAAGTTTTACAATAATGGAAACAGAGTAGCAAAATATAGGTAACTTTAAGGGTGAACTTAGAGTTTATCAGTTATCATAAATCATGGAACAAGTTATAGTCTCATGCTGAAAAAAATAAAATACAAAAGAAGGAAAAAATTAATCATATCAGTTAACTTCTGATATCTGGAATGCAGGTACCTCCCTCTGAACTAGTCACACCAAGAGCCCTTTATAGGTAATAGAGGGAAGGTTGGCCTCTTGAATTTAGCAATTGTTCTGATTTTCTTTAGATATTTACTAATGCGTCTTAGAAATGCATCTTTCTCTCTGCATGCCATAAAAGTCTAGACAAACAGCTCATATATTGGCATTTCCACTGAAAATGTCTCCTTTTGGCCAGAGAATATTACCCTTGGAGTTTTCCCTGGTTGTTAGTGATCTAAAATGGTTCAGAGTGTAATGGATAAGAAAGCATCTCTCTGGTCCCTGACCATTTAGCTCTCTGTGCAGAAGCACACAAGTAACAACAGCTTTATTGCTGTTGATGTTTTTGAAAGTCCCCTTTCCTGGTACAACTGTTAACATGCATTTGGAGCACATTATACTTTTGCCATCATTTTGAACTTTTTTTTTCTCAAAGCTTGATGCTTATGCTTCATCTAAAGGATTTCAGGCTTGTAAGAGGGTCAGGTTCCCAGCTAGGGTCAGCGAAAGCAGCGCGTTTTTAAATGCACAGACTCCGATCAGTGTACTTAAGAGCTCCAGTACATCGTTCTGCAATCACGTATCTCAGAAATAATTTATACAATCAATTAAAGAGCATTATCAAGGGATGATTTGACAACTGTTGCCATGCCAACCAATGAAGCAGAAAGCTCCTCAGCGTTTAAAGGCTGCACCTGGTGATAGATATAGCAGATTTTGAGGACTCAGACAGAATCGCAGATGTCCAAAGGTGTGGAGGGAACATGATTTAAAGCTTGATGTTTTTCCATTTTTACTGGCGAAAGGGTGTTGATGGCATGTTGTTCACTTTCTCATTAAAATTCTGTCATTTTTCACAAAGTGTTCTGCATTCAGGGCTGAAAATTGAAGTGAGAATGCACTTTACAGACTGATAAAATATGATAGCAAAATGGATGATGTTCATTTGCAGGCTGAATTAATTAAAAAAAAAAAAAGAGTTTGTGTCAGTGCATTTATGAAAAGCCCGTTAATCAAACACAACTTTACCAGCCTTAATGGACACATCTTAAACACTCCTGCATTAATATTTAAAATTCCAGTTAGTAAATGGCTCCTAGTGCATTGAGCTAAAAACTAATTAGAATAGGTCATTACAGGAATAAAACAGTACAAGCTGAAAGTACATCTTCTGTTGGCAACAACAGGTTAGTCATTGGCTGCTCAGTACTGACATTTGTGCTTACTTCTTTACCTACACAGTTGCTCCACTCTTAATCAGAAAATGAATACTGCAAAAGGAAAATTTCCTCCTGTCCTCCTATGCCATTTACATATTCTCACAGCTGCAGGAATTATGGTTAAAACTTCTGGCCCATGTTAGTTTGGAGGCTGGAGCAGCCTCATTTTCATACGTTGTTATGGTTGTATCTCAGAATAGCAGTTTTGGGATGCTGCAGATCAGGTTACTGTAACTTCTCTGAGGCAATTTCTTATGATGAACTTGTGGTTTTGAAACACTGGGGCACTTACCTTGGTTGAGGTTCTTTGCAATGCAAAGTAAATAATGTGTGTACAGAGACATCAATGAATAGTTTCTCATAAGAATGGAAAACTTGCATAATACCAAACTCTCACTATAAATTTTTTTCACATAGACAGTCCAGAATTATCCCTGTAAACTATTTCTGGGATGTTCCTCTTGACCCTAATCTAATGAAAACTCTTAGAGAATATTTTTGTGTCATAGGTAAACCTATTTGTTTGATAGTTTTGCTAGATAAGCTGCTAAATCTTGCTTTAAAATCTTTTACACTCAACTGACTTGATAAAAGAAATAATTGGCACTGTAAATTATTGGTCTTTTTCTACTTTTCTCTCACTGACAAAATCCTATATTGTCTCTATTTCTCCACTCTGTAAAGACACCAGTTTTGCAAAGTTAGCATCCTGCTGGCAAATCCAAACATGTAAAAAAGGAGATGAAGAAAAACATTCACCTAAACATACAAATACAAAAACATGTGTGAAATAGAGCTCTTGGGTCCCAAGTTGTCCCCTGCTGTCATAGATTTGTGCATCACCTGTCCCATTTCACAGAGCTGTAGCAGCCTAGCTTTCAGGCTATTTGAGAGCCAAACTCCTTTTTGACTTTAAACAACTCCCTAATTTCCCATCTTAGTTTGTTTACAGCTAAATTGTGAGATAGGCTATTACATGCATTTTCATGGTCCATCTCCTGCCATCATTGAACCACGCCCCCCGTATTTGATCTTAAAAATTGACCATGAAAACATATTTCTTGGTGAAATACACCTCCAGGATATTCACTTGGAAGCATCATCAGGGACTGCAGCCCCTATGAGACTAAAAAGTATCCCTTTCTTATGGGTCTTGTATTTCTGTTTGGGTTTTTATTTGCTTGTTTTGGTTTGTTTAGGTTTTTTGTTTATTTTTCTTCTAATGGATACAAGTCAGTGCCTGTTTTGTGTGTAAAGCTAATGCAAAGCAATTTCTCATACAAAAATAGACTATCAAGAAGCAAAGGGAATGTTTCTTTATCTCACAGTAGAAGAAATTATGAGGCTGTGACCCTTATGCAAGCCTGTGTACTGACAGCATCTCAGTTCTTCTTCTCATAGCCAAATGACCTGAGGACTTGGATAGGTGAGTAAATACCTTTAGGTTGATTTGAGAATATTTTAGACTGAAGTTATCAATCTAATTCTGGTTTCTATTTCTGTGAATTGCACAAATGCCTGCTTGCCTCAGCCATTCCACTGGTTTCTGTTGTGTCTCTCTTCACGCTGTGCCAGAACAAGTCCTGTCATTTCAGAAACCCAAAAACAAAATCTTTATTCATGTTTTACTTACCTGCCTTCATGGATGGCCCACAGTGCTATTAGCAGATGTAGTATCTTGCTGCAGGTTGAAGATGCAATTCAAGAGATGCTCCAAAAGTCTGGCCCAGCTGTTAGCAGGTACTCAGTAATTTGGGATGTGGATGCAGGACTAGAAATGTCCTTCCTCTCAGTGGGATTAACTACAGCTGCTTGTTTGTCTTGCTCCAATGGGCCATCTTCTGGGCATAAACAGAGGGGTGGAGGTATAAAGGCAAATTTGAGGGTTTTCTTGGCCAGGAATTATCTTACAGTTCTCTTGCATCTGCAAGGTCTCAAATCTGGCTCTTGGGTTTAGGCTTAAGTTCCAGGCTTTCCTTAGAGTTATTCTAACAACAGTGGAAACAGCAAAGAGAAAGCTTCCACATGGTCTTTGGGCAACAGAGCCTCATTTTCCCTTTCTTTTTTTTTTTGGAAGGAAAAAACACCCAACATCTCACCAAGAATTCAGCTGCTGTGAGATCTTGTTGAATAGTCATGACTTCTGACTTTGCAAGAGGATTTGAGCCTTAAATTTGAGCAGGTTCCCAGCTCTCACAGGCCATGCAGGTCTGAGGAGGGAGGCTGGATGCCCACCTCCCAGTGTCAAGATTCCAAGTGTCAGGATCCCCCATTCCCTTTGCAGCCAGCTGAGCCCCCAGAAGCTCAGAGACAACCTTACCAGCACCAGGCTGTGCCTTATCTGACTGCTGTGCACAAGGAGTGAAGCAGCTTGAGTGTTTTAGCATTATTAACTTTGCTAGAAATTATTTCCAGTCTTCAGAGTTTGGTCTTTGGAGATGCTACAGGCTCTGTACAAAAAGCCTCTGTACAAGCCTTTTGCCTATGTTAGGCAGAGGAGTTGACTCAGACAGTGAGTGGCTCTCTGAAGGTTGGAAGTATATGTAGGCATCTATACATCCACTCTTCATCTACATTATCTCTAAATGGTGTTTACTGGCTTTGTTTCACAGCTTGAACATTTTTTTAATATATACCTTTATTTGTCCTTATTTTAAATTTCATTTCTGAACATCAAATTAACATTTATTTAGAAATTTCAGACTACTTGTACCTCAGGAGAGGGTTATGAACAGTGGGCTGCAACCTCATTTTTTGTGTTTTCCTAATCCAGAGAAAGATGGTTTATCTGCTGCACGGTGACACAGCTTGAACATCTGTTGGAAAAATTCCTCTTCAGCACCCTATGGCATAAAGTTAATGTGTTCTCCTCTCCAAGAGACAATGTTGTTTGTTCTCATACAGGCACAAGAGGAAAATGAAATATCTGCAATGTCATGACTGACTGTCCTACCTTCTTGGCTGTTCTAGAAAAACAAAGGGCTGGAAAACTGGAAAACCAGTGCACCATGGTCTTTAAAGCATAGCCATAAAATCTCCTGTGATTTTTATGCTATGAATTTGTTGCTGAATATGAGACATACTGTAAGAACTTTGTTTCCTAATTGTCTCCTCCTTAGTGTTCCTATGGTTTGATGGGTCAAGGAAACAGCTAGCAGCTCTGATCTAACATTTAGGAAATAACCTGTACACAGGTGCCAAGCCCATATGGAGTTACTGTGCCTATAGGATCAGCTAGCAGGCCAGCACAATTTCTGGGTCCTTACTTTAAATTCTGGGCATTCAAGTCCTTTGTTTGTCCTGCTTCACCAACTTACATCCCTACTGGCCTAAACCATGAGTGCCACTTGCTGGCAGAAACAGGCCTGGAGTCATCTGAAAACATTTTCATGTTGTTTGATTTCAGGAGAACTGGGGAAATGAAACATTACATTCTGATTGTAAATCAGCACTTGGGTTTGAAAGATGCATTGACTTGCAGTTTTCTGGAGATCTTTCAGCTCATCTGTCTTGTTTTTGCATTATGATATAGGAAATGCATCCACACACACATCTCAAATCAGGGATGGTAACAGCTTACACCATTCCAAGTCTGTCACCATATCTAGCCATACATCAGCATATTCCTTCCTCTTTTTAGAAGCTGCACTCCCCTAAACAAAATTTTTGTCTAGCCCTTGGTTTCAAAAGGGTAGCACTGTTTCCCCAGAATAATTGCAAGACACACAAAAAAACTTTGGAGAAAATCACCTAGCAAACAGTGCTGTCTTCAGATGTACATACAGAGTCTACTGTTATTTATATTATGTGACTAATTAAGCAAAGTCAAATTATACTAATTAACCAAACACCTTCATTTCTGCAGCCTAGCACAATATGCACAACAGCATATCTCACAAAAGCTCCCATCTTGGGCTGGGTTTTTATTTAAAAGCAGCATATGAAAGGATTCAATTAAAGTTCTTATATCTCATCAGTTTCTGATAATTAATATGAGCTGTAAGGGCTTTACGGATTGCTGGTTTGATAATTCAGTAGCAGCTAAAGTAATAGAGGATATGATGGAAAGACAGCCTTATAGCTGCCTTGTGGAGTGCACTAAATGATTGAACCCAAAGAATAATAGGGATGGAAATTGCTGTGTTCATTCACAGATAATATATGACAGGAGTAAGGCAAGCAGCAAGTTAGCAGATGACTCAGCCAAGCATCTATGACTGAACAAAGTGTGATTCTAACCTTCTGTCATTGAAAATATGTTTAATGGAAACATTATCATTCTGATATATTGCTTGCTAAGATAAGACATGTTTATGGTACGGTTGCCCTGTGATGTTGCTATAGGACTAGATTTTGGCACACTTGATCTTGCTGAAATGTACTTCATCCCAAAATAAATCTACTCCTCGTGGAGCAAGAGACCACTCAAAAAGAGCAAGTGAGCCAAAAGCTGGTCCAAAGTTGGCTGGAGCTAAACATCACCAAACAAATATAACGAATCCTATTCATTTTTAATATGCAGAGAGGAAGATCTCTATAAACACTGAGAGCCACATGTAAGGTTCTTCCTTTGTAATAACTCTTTCAACCTATAAGTAGAACACTGGACAATATAATTTATTTTTTTAATTAACAAATATGAATGGCCACATGCCTCAGATGCAGATCAAAGAAGCAGGATGCTGAAGGGATGGATTAAAGTTAGCTGCCTTTTCCCTGTGTCTGGGAGAGCTCAGTTTGTAACATTTTTTTTATAGGAACACTCAAGCATTCAGCAGCAGAATAAAGCACGAAGTCTGGAGTGTTGCATTAAAGTAAAACTTGCTGAAGGTAGGGGGAGGAGGTTAAAAATGAAGCATGATAATCTCTAGAGCATATTATACATGTATTCTGGTCAGGGATGGCTTGCAGCAACTCTGCAGTACTGTGCAGCAGTGCCCTGCCAACAGAATTCATGCTGAAAACATATGTTCTTCTGCTCAAACCAGCTTTCACTACATCTGGAAACCAAGAGTTGGAGGGGGAGGGAAAAAATAAGGCAGCAGCATATGTAATTCTCTTCTGAGAGAAACCATTCATTTGTTCATGAAAGAAATCTTTCTGCTTTTATCACCAGCAGAAATTCTCACAAAGTTCTTGAATGGATATTTTAAAGCTTGGTGGGAAAACAAACAAACAACAAAAAAAAAGGTAGTGTGAGGGAATGTAGGTAATGGCAGACATTTATGACTTTTTTCCTGAAATAAAGTAATGTATTTTAGATATCAAGAGCAAGCTTATTAACAAAAAGTGGAAAACTTGGCAAAAACATTGTTTAAAATGACTGCAAGACTTGCAAAACCCCCAGAATAACTCTGTTTTGCTGTCAGAAGCCTGGGAAACACAAAACAGATGTTCTGCCCAGCCTCTGTTACTCAGCCAGATCTCTCTTTGCTATGCAGGCAGCTGTACCACATGTCTTTTCTGAGAAAGAAACAGTGCTTTCCTTTGGCACTTCTGCCTCTGTCTCACTGACCAGGCACACACTGTCAGATGAAGACAGCTTCTGTCATCCTTCCTGCTACCTAAGTCTGCAGAATCTCCTTGAGACTGAGCAGCTCTGTGCTTTGAAAAATAGAAGAATTAGGTACAAATTTTGGCAGGCCCTGGCTCCTGGGGCGGTTTCTGGGGCTGCTGGGATCAGAAGGCACTACTCACTCTAATGTGTGGTGGCAGCAGAGCTCTCTGTTTGCACCCTGAACAATGCACACATTATTAGAGCTCATGGCAGCTACGTGCACACGTAATAATATAGCCTTGAGACTGCAGCCTGGGAATTCCACAAGAGCAGATTTGGGGGTTCTGTTCATGGGAGAAAGTATGTGAGTAAGAGGAAAATCACTTGAGCAGAGGCTGAGCTCTCCCTGCTGGGTTGCTTAAGAGGGGAGGGGTGAGATCAGGGACTTCAGTATCCAAATGACATT
The DNA here is from genome assembly GCA_030060385.1 of Muscicapa striata striata. Taxonomy (NCBI): domain Eukaryota; kingdom Metazoa; phylum Chordata; class Aves; order Passeriformes; family Muscicapidae; genus Muscicapa; species Muscicapa striata. The sequence continues at coordinate 471,280 of JAREIS010000233.1, forward strand.
TGGGTGAATTTTGAGACATTATGTTGAACTCTGGATCCTCTATTTCAGAAAATCATAGAATCAATCATAGAATCATAGAATCATAGAATCATAGAATCACAGAATCATAGAATCATAGAATCATAGAATAGAATTTTTGGGGTTGGAAGGGACCCTTAAAGATCATCTAGTTTCAGCCCCCTGCTGTGGGCAGGGACACCTTCAGCTGGACTAAGCTGCTCAGAGTCCCATCCAACCTGGCCTTGAACACCTTCAGGGACGTGGCAACCACATTTTCCTTGAGCAACCTGTTCCAGTGCCTCACCACTCTCACAGTAAAGAATTATTTCCTTATATCTAATCTAAACCTAGGCTCTTTCAATTTAAATCTTTCCCCCTTGTTCTGTCATGTAAATAGTCTCTTTTAATCTTTCCTGTAAAGCACTGGAAGGCCAAAATTGAGTCACCCTGAACCCTTGTCTTTCCAAGCTGAACAATCCCAGTTCTCTCAGCCTTTTCTCATAGGATTCATCCGGGATTCATCACCTCCTCTCCTCAGTCCTCTAGCAAATGGTTGGTGGTGGCTGGACTCCTCATCCCTATCTTCCATGTGAAAGTGCTTGTTTAAGCATCTTGCTCTTGGCAAGTTACATCTGTGAGTCCCCAGTGCTCTTCAGCATCTGGGATTTAGCATCCACTCTCTCTGGGGATACTTCCTTGGAAAAACACATGGTTATTTCATGTAGGCAGATTGCTGCCTCGCATCTGGATGTCTGTGACTACCCTTCCAAGCCATAAACCTTGGTCAGAGAAGGGAAGTCTCAGAATCTGACCCTAAAATCTACAAAGAATAGTCTGATTCTCTAAAATTATCTGAATATTAATATAATGTATAAATCATTCTGAAAAGACAAGGATGGAGAAGAGAGAAGCTATTGCATTACATACCCTCAACTCCTAAATTCACTAGGAGGTGGAGAGATTCAGACCTCTGGCAGTCTCTTAAAATTATTAATGAAAAAAAAAGGAGGCTCACTTTGTAGTGGAAAGGGAACCTTTTAGAGCAGATCACATTAACAAGACACTCTTACAAGGTCTTATTAGCAGAATCATACTAAAATAGAATTGTGAGTAGTGAGGTATTTTGACTATATGGAAAGGAAATAATATAGCAAAAAGGACATATTCTGTTACTCCTTGAAAAACATTTTTTGATAAGAAAGAGAAAACAGTAAAATTTTTTGCTGTTTAGATCCTTGTGGAAAGATGGCTGGGGGTAAAATCAGAGGAAACTGAGAAGTTATATTCACATAATAACAGGAGTTAGTACAGAAATCATAGGCTAAAATATGGTACTGCACCCTGATGGAATGAGGTTGGCATAGCTCCACCATGATTCCCCACACACAGTCTGCAACCAAAAGCACCTGCTAAGGGGGAGGAATGGAGGGTGGAGCAACTGGAGACACCACAGCCAGGCTCTGTAGAAATCTTTGCAGGGAGAAAAACTGAGGGGTGGTTTGCAGCTGAGAAACTGCATAGTCAGCCAAGGGAGATAGGAGAAGATATCTTACTGTTGAGCCAACAACTGAGCTCAAATCACTCTCCTTAGATAAACCTGGTTCATTATAACTTAATTAAATCACATCTCCATCCCAAAGTTACCTAGGTACAAGGTACAACCTCCCCTCACTGGGCCTGTGCTCTATATTTTATTGACTATATCTTTAAGAGTGAAGTGAGAGACATCAACCAGTAACAAAATTATTTGCAACTAAAGTCACTCAAACTCCACACCTAAACATAAAGAAGTAGTTATATAGATATAAATATAAATATAAATATAAATATAAATATAAATATAAATATAAATATAAATATAAATATAAATATAAATAAAAGTAAATCAAGATTGTGGGAAAATTTAGGGAAGACTCCATCACAATTGCTGGGAAGTCGACAGACTGAATCTGTCTTCTCCCATGTAGGGATTCCTGTTGGGTAAGAACCCTACTCCATACATGCTGAATACTTTTATTTGAGTTTGTCTGTGTATGGCTTTGAATACCTTTTTGAAGTCAGATACTACCAGCAGCAATCTTAATCTGTCACAATTTTATATCATTAAATAGTGATATTCCATAAACTGTTGGTGTGAGTCCTCCACAGACACTGGCAGCCCCCAGCAGCAGGGAACACCCTTGAACAAAGTGGAAGATCCACTGATGGGTCATAAAGTGGGAAAAGCTGGGCTGAGGGGTGTTCCTTATGCTGCTGATCTATGTTTCTGAATAAGTCAGTGGAACTGTCCTATCCAGCAGGACTGTTCAGTGAAGGGTCCCCATAACAGGATGCTCACAGACTGCTTGGGCCTGAGAGTTTCAGCTTTCCTGGCAGACAAATCAAACAGGAAATGTTTGAGGAAATCTCCCCATACTAAGGGTAAAGGAAAGCTGCCCTATTCACATGACAATAGAGAAGGAGGCATTGAGAATATAAAGGTAAAACACAACTTGTATGAGAGTGAACATGAAATGACAAAGATAGGCAAAGTCTTGTGGAAGGAAAAGATGAAACGAGCTGGCAGCTTCTCAAAGAATCAGAAGAAATCAGCTGCAGAAAGATACAAATTCAGCAAAATCATGAGCCCTTTACTGATCTCACACCCAAGAGGAAATGTAGCAAGTAAAGCAGTAGGTGAAATTACTAAGGGCAGGTATAAAAAAAGAAGCATGCAAGAACAGAAGTGCCAAGGACAAGAGGAAATAACTATGCTTTTCTAGTGAGGAAAAGACCAGTGGAATGGGAAACATAGAGATGAAGGTCATAGTGTTTAATGACTTTTCTTTTAATCTATCATCCCTATAGCAGTGATCAGGTGGTTAATGTCATTAATTCCAAGGACAAAAGGAAAGAGCAAACCAGAGAGAAATTAGGTAGGCTCACCTTTACAACTGGCTGAGCTTCCTTGTCTGACACAAGAATATCTCTGACTTGTCAGCAGTTATCACTGAGGCCTTGCAAGAAGCAGCTGGGTTACCAGGAGTCTGGAAAACATCAGGGAAAAGGAAAGGACAATGAAAAGACAGAGAAAGTAGTGTCAGAGGATCATGGAGATGCCAGCTTAAATTCAGTCCCTGAAAAATACTTTACAAATAAGCAAACAAACTTCTTGGGAGGAACTGAAAGTTGAAAAGGTTAATATCCACCTTGGATCTACCAAGCACAAATCATTTGAAACAAAGGGAGAGGCAGTGGATAGCAGCTATCTCTGCTTTAATTAGGTTTTGACAGTTTTACATCACAAGTTTCACAAGAAAGAGTCTGGTCTCTATGCTGCTTGCAGGCTGTTCTGGTACCTGTACCTGCAGGTCAGATGGAAAGGTTTGCTCTCTAAGTGAATGGATGCCTTGGACAGGACAAAGTGGGATGCTGGAGTCAGTTTTGCCCAGTGCTATCATTATCTGGGGGACAGGAAAGGAGCCTTGCTAGATAACTCAGCAGATGATACTGCTGGGAGGAGCTGCAAGTACATTGCAGGAGTGCTTGAGAATTCAAAGTGCCCTTGGGAAACCAGTGAAATGGTCTGGAAAACACACAAGATGAATTTCCACGGTGAAAATGCAAGGTGCTGCACTTTGACAGGATTAATCACAAATCTGAGGTTGGTGACAACAAAATTAAACAAAGCTGTGTCATGAAAAAAGGCAAACATTGTGTGGGTTGTGTGAAAAGTAGAGCTGAAGAAAGATACTTAGAGAAATATTACGTATCTTTTCCTCAGCAATGGCTGTAATTTGAGCCCTATGTGGACAAATTTGAGAACGTCCAAAGAAAAGCAACAAGAGGTCTAAAAAAGCATGACCTTGGAGGAAATAGTGAAGGAATTAGCTTGGTGTGGTCTCAAGAAAAACAGAGGGGGGAGGGGATGGTAACAGCTTTTTAGTACATTAGGCTGCTGTGAGGAGCAAAGGCGTAACCTGCCCTCTGCATCTGCAGGGGATGGGTCAAGAAGCACTGGAGTTCAGCTGCTGCAAAGGAAGTGTATAAAAATTTTCTGAGGCATTAGGGAAAACTTTCTAATGGTACAATTAGGGAAGTACTAGAATAGATTGCCTGGGGAAGAAGTGGAGTCTCCAACGCTGGCTGTCTCAACAATTCAGGCTAACATCTGTCAGGAACAACACACAAATAACCAAACTGGCTGGGGGCCAGGGTGACTACATGTGCTCCTGAAGTCCCATCCAGACCTGTTTTTCTCTGGTTCTAATCATTCAGGAGCCTCCCTCCCTGGCAATGCTCTGTACTTTTGGAATGAACCATTTGACATGCTGCTTGATTACTACCCTAGTTTCTTTGCATTCCTCTATATTAAGCTCTGGGCTTATGGATAATTCCTAGTTTATCTGAAAGAGAAATAATGTTTCACTTCAAGTTCCTCCAGCAGATGTTAGGGATGCCTCTTCAGTCACATTGAGTATGCACGTTTTCAGAAGTTTAAGTTTAGGCACTCCAGATCCTAAAACCAGTGGCATGGGAGAGGAGAGCTGGAGCATAAACCCCTGAAGGAGTAAAGAGCAGAGCTACAGCTTGGTGAGCTGCTGGGTGCCACGCAGGGAGAGGCAGGCTGAGCTCTCACAGCCTTCCTCCCCCTCCCCTGATGGACAGAAATCTGTAATTTCTCACTGACAAGAGGGAACTGAAGGATCAAGACACAGACCTGCCTTGTCTCCTTAGCCCACCCAGAGATGCTCAGAAATGCCACCCAGAGCAGGCAGTGCTTGCCTGGCTGTACCTGAGCCCAGCCTGTGCCACTGACACCTTCATGGCTGGATCTGCACCCTGCTTGGTTCCCCAGATCTGGGGAAATGGTACCAAGAGATTCTGCTGAACAAAAACCAAAGTGTAGGAGTACAGAAAGGGTAAAGAATTTTTATATCAACCCTGTGTTTTGTCTCATCCCAAATCTGATTTGCCAGACTTTACAGTATCCTCATAAGATATGCCAAACAGCAAAAACATTCTCAGAAATAATAATTTTAGAGTGCTTAGGAAATACCTGACCTAAGAGAAAAGAGAGCTGTTAAGTGGACCATTTACCTTAATGTGATATTTTGAGCTGAGATGAAAGCACTCTGTTGAGGAGGACAGGGTCAGGAGCTGGTCTCCTTCATCACTCCTCTCCTGTGACACAGAAGGAGCCTGCCCATCCTGAGCTCTTCCCCAGGAACCTCAGCCCTGAGTTTGTCTCTCATTTCACCTTGTGGGGCTGTAGCACAGAAACACCTGCAGGCAGAGGCAGCAGAGAGAAGGACTTGAGTGTTCAAAGCTTGCACCTAAAGGGAGGAAGGTTTTTCACAGACATAAGAAGGAAGGATAACCCAGACACCTCTGGAGAGCCAGGGCCTCAGTGAAACCCATAAACCCAGAGGGAAAGAGAATGGGTGGCTGACAGTGACCTCCCCCAAATGTTGTCAAACTGATCACCTCTCCTGCGATTTTACTTTTCCACTCAGTGTCTGTCTTCCTTTCATGCTGACACAGTTTGCCTTCAGTCAGTTCTTGTGGGAGCTCCAAAATCCTCATTCTTTATTCCTCATTCATCTTACCCCTCATAGCCTCTGTTTGCAGCAAGCATTCACAGTTGCCAGATCACTGAAGGAAAAACCTGAGCTTTCTCAGAACACAAAATCCCAAAATAATGTCATCTGACTCCTCAGGCAGACATTTGGGTTAAGAGAGGCTGTGATAAATCACATTTAAGTGCGAGAAGAAATCACCGTTCGTGGCTGGGTCTGAACTGGCTTGGAGGTCAGTGGCACATGGCTCCTGCTCCAGTAGAGCTCTGATTTGTTAAAGAGATGAGTGAATAAGTCAGAACACAGCCCTGGGCAGCTAGCTCTCGGTGGCTCTGCTTGAGGAGGGGGGTTGGACCCAGTGACCTCCGGATCAGCCTCACCCATAATGTGATTCTGTGAGATTCTCTGCCTCCTTTAGTTCCCCAGCCTGCATCTCCTGAAATAGTCTCTTTCTTTCTCAACTGGCCTTTCAAGTGTTGCTCTCCAACCCTGTGCATTAGACAGGTCAAACAACAATCAGTTGCCTGCAAACCCCAGTAAAACCATGAGTCCTATGATGAGCAGCTGAGGGAGCTGAGGTTGTTGAGCCTGGGTTAGAAGGAGGCTCAGGGAGACCCCATTGCTCTGTACAACTGCCCCAAAGATGGGTACCCCAGGGGGCATCAGCCTCTTCTCCCAGATGACTGCTGACAGGACAGGAGAACTCAGCCTCAACCCGCACCAAGGGAGGCTCAGGCTGGACATCAGGAAGAACTTCTTCATGGAAAGGGTTGGAATGAGCTGCCCAGGTGGGTGCTGGAGTCACCACCCCTGGGGGTGTTCAGGAAACAGCTGGATGTGCCAGTGCTACAAGTTTAGTTGACAACATGGTGCTTGGTCAAAGATTGGTCTTCTAAACCTAATGATTGGTGCTGTGATTCCCTGAAAATTGTGTAACCCCTAAACAGGTGTGCTTGGCTTCCCTCCTGAGGTTACTACTGTAACTGCTCAGTCAAATCCCCCAAAATGCTGAACACTAGCCCTGCCCCACAGCCATGTGAGGCACACCAATCTCCCGTAAGAAAATGCATTTTAGGAAATGCAGAGCATTTACAAGAGTAGGCCTTTCATCTGCAGAGTGTTTTCAGACTTGGTGACAGCAAAGCTGCTAGTCTTGCTGCCATCCCACTCATGCAGCTATGCCTTACAAAGACAAGGAGCAGTCACACAGAAAATGGTGTCTGTGCCTTGCTCAAAACCTGCTGTTCTCCTGGTGGCATCGATGCTTTATTTAGGTCACTTTATAAAAAGGACAGATTAAGCCTCAGGGCAGAATTGCATCCTTTGACTCTGTAGGCAGAATCTGTTCTCATGCTAGAGTAAATGGTGATGGCTTTAGTTTGTTGAAGATAACAGAGATCTTGTTATAGTACACTTGAGTGTATTCCAGTGGAAAGCAGGACTTGATCTTTTAATAGAAACAAATAATCAAAACTCTTCACACTGTTTTGCTGGGGGAAAAAAAAAAAAAACCCAACAAAACAAAACAGGAGCAGGAACAATACTTTTTTTTCCTAATTTCATTGGTCTGCCCTCAAGGATCTCTACTAGGTTACATTGATTCCTCAATAAAGAAAGAACTTTAATTTGCATGAAGGCCTTTTTTTTTTGTTTAGAAGGAATCTGCTGAAGAATTAAGCCTAATAGCAGAAAATGTTTTCAGTAGCAAAAATTCCCCAGGGTGAAGAAGTCTGTTAGAAACTTGACCAGCCAATATATAGCTGAAGTTATATTATATACAATATATATATACAATTCCAGTTAATTGAAGTATACAATATATCCCCTTCCCCCCCTTATTTTTTGTTTTGTTCATCTTTGCAGTTTAATCCCAGTTCTAAGGAATTTTATATCCCTTCTTTTTCTTTACATATTCAAATATTTATCTCTGCTTGCCAGAATAAATGATATATCACACCTCATGCAGCTGAAATACTTGCCCTGCTCCTACTATAGAAAGTCTGTGTAACTTTTTGTTCTTCAAACTACTCTCAGCAAATTTTGTAAAAAACATCATCCACAATGGGAGATTTTCAAACAAGACATTTTGATGGTGAATTTCTAAAAGAGCACCTGCATGCGTTTAAGGCAGATCCTAATGATGCTGGTAAAAAACACCCTAACAAACAAGTTTGAGACCCTTGTGGCTATTGGTGACCCTTGGTGGACTATTTAGACACGTTTATCATGAGAACTGGAGTGAGAGCAGCCCATTTCCATAGATTGACTGTGTTCTCCATCCCCTTCCCAGTGTCTACCTGGTGCCTTTTCCCTTTCTCCAGGGATGTCATCACAGCTACCAGCTTCTCTTCTTTTTTTTTTTCACCAGCAAATGTGAACAGTAGGAACAATTTCTTTCATGTCTTAGGTACTGCTTAAAGCATGGCTTGTTTTGCCAGAAAGCAAAAACACCTTTACCTTAGGTGTTGCTGTTAAATCTCTGGGAAAGAAAGCTTTCAGACCAGATTTTGTGTCTGTGCTTCTTTCCTTGCCCAAGAGCAGCAGGAGATTTTGGAACTGTCTGTCTACTTCTCAGGTGATATTTGCAGTCATATCCTTGCATCCATAGGGCCATAAAGATACTTCTTACAAAACATAAGTTAATGGCCCTACCTAAGATGGAGCTACGGTGAATTGTCCAACAAACATTTGTGTAAATGTAGAGTTACTTCTGTGATTTTTTTTTTTTTTTTTTTTGGTATGGTGAATAGTAAGTCACCAAACCTCAAATCTACCTGTAGGATAAAGTTGGTTTCCTTCTGAGTCTCATTTGAAAAATGGCTTTAAGCTACGGTAAGTGACTGCATCACATCTTTCTAAAACAGCATGGGTTGTCATTTTTAGATGACTGCAATTTCAAAAGTGCAACTGATTTATACATTTAAAAGAGTTTAAAAATAAAAATACCTAAAACAGAACAAAAACATTCTGAAATTACTAATTTTATTTTTAATGAGGATGGCCAGAAATTTGGTTTCGCCAATTGTTTTGCAGTAAACATTTGATAATTTAAAATATTTTTGGCTTCAGTTCAAATGGGACAAAAAACGCCTTATGGATGACATATGAAGATGAAAGAGAAAATGAACATAGAGACGTTGGTATGTGCATACAATCATGTGTGCTTGTTTCAGTATTTGCTGCTATCCCAGTGTGAATTGAGAAGAAAGGGGTAATTTATCCTTAGAGGCATGTATAAGATGAAAGATGAAAACCCTATTGATTTTTATTGTGCATTGTGTCTGTCATTCACAAAGCTCTCCCTTTTATAGAAAGACATTTTTAATGCTAGAGCTTCCTTTAGTGGACTCCAGTTAGATATTTCCTCTTAACCACTCTAAGTTATTTGTGGGGGATTTTTTTCTTAACCTTGAAATGAAGGGATTCACTTGCCTTTGTGAAACATATTCTGGATTTTTCGCAGTAACACCCTTTTTTTTCACTCAGTCTGGTTCTGTGTCCTATGAGTGGGCTCTAGCAAGCCTGAGAGCAGATAGCTGCTTTTCTGACATGTCAGCAGCATATGCACATGTCAATCCATGTTACACAGGAAATAAGACATCATCATCATTTTAGTGACGAGTTCCTGTAATTTTTAGTTTCCATATTAACAGGAAAAATAAGAGTCCTTGGGAAGTTTATGGCCTGAAGAGTGACAAATACTTGCAGTGCACAAAGACATGGTTCCCAGATAGTATTTACTGCAGTACAGCTCTCCTGCCCACATGGCTTGCATCAGGAAAAGCAGGCTGGGGGCTAGCACTTGGTACAAGGAGGGAAAAATGACTGGAAACAAAAAGGGATGAAAGCCTTCCCAAGCAGTCTGCTGAGTGAAAACCTCTGCCTTCAACTGAGGAAGAATTTCCAAGTGGATGTCATCCAAGATTTGATTCCCCAGAGAGGCGTGTACCCTGGTTTCGAGGCATGAGCAGGGTCCATGCCTGCTGACAGCTGTTCCTTGGCCTGGCTCCATCTGTGAGCTCCCTGGAGCCCACCCTGTGCTCCTGCCACACTTGGCAGCTCCTCCTTCACTTCAGCATGCCACAGTGCACGGCAGCATCTCATCCCATCTACTCCCAGGCTCCTCTAAAATCTGCACGGCATCATCTTGACACCAGTTTGCCATGCAGGAGCTTGTTCACTGCCTTCAGCCTCAAGAAGTTCCTTTAGCCTCATGAAGAGATGGTTGAGAGGGACCTCACCAGTGTCTATCAGTCTCTGAAGGGAGGGTGACAAGAGGATGGACCAGGCTCTGCTCAGTGGTGCCAGGCAATAGGACAAGAGGCAATGGGCAGAAACTGATGCACAGGAAGTTCCACCTGAACATGAGGAAAAACTTCTTTACTGTGCAGGTGCACTGGAACAGACAAGCAAGGATGCATTCTGCTGAATACTTTTATGCTATTCCTGTCAAAACAAAAGTCTTTTCCAAAACTAACTAGCCAGTGACTTTTTTTTTTTTTTTTTTTTGAATGCCTGAAAATTGGAAGTCACCTGCTGCAAAGAAATCCTGTTGCTTCCACAGTACCCATGGCCAAAATGAAGGCAGGTCAGTGTAGGCAGAGGGAGCCATGTGATGCAAGGCTGAAATATACTTTGAGGTACACGTATGGGGTTTCAGCTCATATATGGGATTTCACTAACATTGTTTACAGAGCTGTTTACAGAGAGAGGAGAGCTGCAAGGGATTGCATTTGTGCCAAGGTATACCTGCTGTTTTCACATCTCTGTTTTCTGACCAGCTCTGAGGCATCTCAGGAAGACTTTATCAGAGGTCTAACATCATAGGAAATTACCACAAGTCCAGTTCATGTAGACTCCCAAAAGAGTCTGTCATTCTTTTCCTTGATGTTCCCCAGGACTCACTGGCTGCTCAGAGAATGAAGGTGAGAACTGAGCAACTGAGAACATCCTAGATATTCTCTGTCTTATATTAAAGCACTGTCAGTTTGCATTTATGTATTTCATAACATGAGTGCATGTGTTTCATTACAGCACAGAGTGTAATTTTAAGATATTAAGGGAAGCACACCCAGCACAAGTCACAATGCTGCAGATGTGCCACAACAGTGAAGAACTTCACCTCATGAGCCAGGGAGACCTGAGCAGGAGCTGGGGGACAGGTGTTCCACCAGGAGAGAGGCACCACCACTCACTGGACCTGTCAGGAGAAACACTGTGGAGGCCTCCAGAGTCGTGCAAGAGTCTTCACTTAGTGTCCATTTCCTGCATTTCAAAGAGTTATTATATTTACAAAACAACAACTTTTTCTTTCTCATCGTTTTTCTTCAATTCTCCTTAGCTGTGCTCTCTTTCTGGCTCATATTTTAAATGTGCCTTGGCAGAAAGATCCTCAGCTTCTTTAATTTATTACCTCTGTTTATGGAATATGGATATTGGGCCAACTTTATTTCTTACATTAAGTGAATCAGTGCAAATGCAATCACTTTTGGATATCCACTGTATAAAATAAGCATATTTAGATGATCAAATAAGTGTTCCCATATGCATGTTGGCTGGTATTTCGTGCTGGTATAGCATTCTTATTTTTCTTATGTGGTGTCCTTTGTCTTCTTTCCTTCCCTTTTTGACTGCGTTTGGTCAGTTATTCAGAAAAAAAAAAATTACTTGTACCTTAAAAGAAATACTGTCTATTCAGCATATGGCATTTATAGATCTTCGGAAATTCTTTAGGGAGGCGTGCTTCAGATTAGTGGTCTCTCTCCTTCAGGGATGGTTTTAATTTGTTAGCACTTTAGATCTGTAGTCTTGAGGTAGCTCCATTTTCAGTCAATAAAATGGTTAGTGAAATGAGGGTAAAATATTATAATTGTGTTCTTCAAATCAGATTTTTATGTGGGTTTTTTTCCTCCTGGTATGTAAATCTGTCATTCGGAGAGGAATTTTTCATGTTTTCTTTTAATCTTTGGTGCATGTGCCAAGAATGATGATTTCAAACATGAATTGCCACAGTGACTCAAAGTCAAACTGCTGGTAGGCTGTTACCCTGGGATGGGAAGGGAGCCAAAAGCAGCCTGGCTTTGACTCCAGCGTTTCTGACCAGAGTCTGGCACCCTGTCTAGGGCTCTCACCTCTGCTCACAGCACATCTCCTCTCTGGGACCCCAGGTGCAAAGTGCCAAGCACTCCAAAGGAGAGCCAGCCACGCTGGTAGAGGCAGAGATGTGCTTGAACCACAAGGGCTGTGGCTGCTGGCTTCCTGCAAAGCAGCAGCTCTGTCAGAGCCAGGCTGGCCTGTCCCCTGAGCCACCTTCACCCAGCAGTGATGCTCAGCCACAGCCCCAGCCCTGGTGCCTTGTGAGGGCAATGAAGGGATGTACAAATGCCACACAAACCCAGCCAACAGCAGCCAGCTGTGGCAACACCACCATGGAAGCAGCTGAAGGAGTCAGCAAAAGGTCTCTCATCTGCCGTGGTTACAAACTAAAGTCTATCCAGCAGACACCTTGGAAAATGGCATTGCCTCTGTGGAGCAAATGAGAGGGGCAATGCAGGGTGATGCTGACAGTTTGCTGCAGGAATCAGGAAACAGGTGTCCCTTGGGACTTTGGGACTCATCCAGTCCATCCCAGTCCCAAGGCAGACTCTGTGTCTAGTCAGCCAGGCAGACATTTTTATAGCCTGACAATAATAACTCTCTTGTCACAGGAATTTCAAACCCTCCCAGGTAGTCCATACTGGGGCTCCAACATCCTTCCCAGGAAAAAGTTTTTCCCAGTATGCAACTTAAAACACTGCCACAACTTCAAGCTCATAGTTTTCTTTGTGTTTGGACATGGAGAATAAATTATTCTCTTTACAGCACATTTTTACACACTACAACCATGTTTTCCTATTAGTTTTTCCCTCCCTTACATTGAAATTTGTGGACATTTCCAGTGGTTCCTGGAAATGTAAGTCTTCCTTACTTCCTTACTATGGACTTGGCCTCTGTGTGAAGAGCACACCAGAGACATCACACAGCTTGTGGGACAAACCATAGTGCAAAGACATGGATGACCAAAGAGGTCACTGAAAGGCAGTCTAGGAAGCTGTGGGTGTGCAACATGCCAGAACTGTTTCTGTCTCATTCTTTGTGTGTGTGCCTGGATCATGTGGGCCTCGGTTTTTTTTGTCATACAAGTGGTGAATTCATTTCTGTCATTCTTTTAGATTTTCAAATGGATGTGCACTTGTTTCTCATCTGTAAAATATTGATGTAAATAAAACTGAGAATCATATTTTGCATCAGGCAGTAGATTCAGTGGTGAATTACTCTGCAACTTGGCTCTTGTGATTTAGAAATGAATAAATCCTCTCAAAGTGCCCAAGCCCCACTGGGAATGGTTGGCAGAAAACCAGCCTCAGAGGACACACAGAGGAAGATGTTTGTCTCTATTGGCACCTCCCCACAGGTAATCAGGGATGCATCCCAGAGCTGGAGCTTGTGATTCCGATCTGAGCCTACTGCAAGAGGATGAATTGCAAAATATCTGATGTTTCACACGAGCAAAGTCAAAAGCATCATGCTGAGTAAATTATAAACATGCTTAAAAACACAACAGTGAGCAAAAGCAAAAACACAAACTCAAACAGTTTCCTCTCTTGAAAAACTATAGTAATCCTGAGCTCCTTATGAAAGTGAAGCTATGATTTTGTCTAAGAAAAAAAAGGGTTCTGTTTGAAGTTAAAACAAATAGCTTTATTATTTAGGAAAAAAAAATATCAAAACCAAATCTAAAACTGGAGAGACATGCAGCTGAATAGCATTCCATAACATATAGGAAGTTTCCCCATTACACTTGACAGGAACAGAATGCGCTGGAATCAAAGGGGTATGTTAACAACTCAGCATATCTACCCCTTTGGAACTAGCATTAGTCTATCATATCACCAAAAAATAATAAATCTTTGTAAAAGGCAGCAGTTGCTTTCATGCTCTGGCAGCAAAACCCATCTGGCACTATTGGAAAAGTAAAAAAGGCAACATATCTAAATTACATTGTTAAAACACCTACAGCCTAGTTCATTTTCATATGCTCTCCATATGTAAGCCCTGAGCAATAGACAGCCACTTAAAAAATCCCTTTTTCTGTGTGTGTGTGTGAGAGAGAGAGAGGGGGTGGGGGAGAGAAGAGAGAGAGGTAGATAGACAAGGTGGACATGGAGACCTCTGTTTTTATTCTGATGTTTTGAAGTGGAAAACATTGCAAACCCTAGCTGGCATGGAAATAATTACTCTGGATAAATAAATGAATAAATATAATAGCAGGTTTTCACATATAAAAATTCCTGAAAAGTTTTTAGCTTTATCAACCCCCTTCCACACCCACCAGAGCATATGGCCCACTGTTTGTGCAAATCAGCTGTCTTTGCCTAAAGTGGATGTTTCTATTAACACTGTGACTAATTACTGAAAACAAACATGTGTAAGTATGATCTCTGCTAACTGCCTCTGTCAACCCATCTTTTTCTTCTTGCTATTCAGTCGAAGGGATTAAGATTGCTTGCAAAAGTACAGTAGACCTCCACTTAGCCTGTTAACTGGCATGAATAAACAAAGCCCATCAACCACAACTGACATCAGGCTTCAAAAAATGTTTTCCACATTAGTTTAAAAAACCCCAAAACACAAAAAGTGAAAAAATTTCAGGGAATGTTAAAACACTGAATGTAAAGGGCTTGGACATGGGAATGAGGAGCTGCTTTGGGAGGGGTACTGAGAGCACAGCTATGCAAAGCACAGCTGATGAGCTCACATGGGTGGCAGACGCTTTGTGCTGAGGGCAACCTGCACTGCCTCCGTGTGCAAGGCTGGACATACGTGCACACAGAAGGAGCATCCAGAGAAACTTTAATGTCAGCCTTTCTTGTGGTTTTCTCCCATCCAGGAATAAAATAACAAAAACAACAATAACAAAAAGACTTAAAGCATCCATTTGGTCTTTGTATGATACAAAGAAGAAAAGATGCAAGCAGAGTTTTCTTCCAAGTGCTCTACAAAAGCTGCTGCAACAGCATCACAGAGTGGGGGGACAGGAAGCTGCATGGCTCCTTGTCTTGTTGCCTCTACTTGGGAGTGGAGGAAAGTGGAGAGACTCAGGCTGCTTCAGAGCATGTCTTCCTTATTAGAGTAGAAATACAGGGGGGAAAATAATCTTTATGGTGCAGCTTGAATGTGTGTGCTCTCCCAGCCCCTGTGTCTGGGCTGGCTGAGGCCCTGTAGAAGCTGTGGGGCTCTGAGCAGACAGTGGTAAAACCAGGTCCCAGCACACTTTGTTCTCACACACACTGACGGCCCTGAGAGGAGCCAGCTCCACAGGATGGAGAGAGAACCACTAACCATCTTTACACAGTCATGCTGCCTGTCTAACATGAGCTGTGGGACAGGGTCTCAGTGCATTTTACCTCAAGTTGTACATAATGTAAAAACAAATTACATGCTAGAAAATTGCACAAGTCTACATCTGCTGCATTTTCCAAGCTCGTAGTATGGTTGGGAGCCAATTCCCTGTCATTTCTCATCTCTTGCACTTTACACAGGGTGTTTCCTTTATAAAACAACTTGCCTTTGGGTTTAATGATTTCTAAGGAAACATAACTCTGTCAGTGTGCTCCGGTGTTTAATTCCTCCTTTGCTGTTAGTGTCTGCCTGGTGCAGCCCAGGGACACCAGTGTGCTCACTGAACTGTGCATGCACTTTATGTGCTCTTGGGCCCATGCCCATGCCTAGAAGCTGGTGTTTGATCTAGACTGAACAAGATGGCCTTAGCCTTCAAAGCCAGCATGTTTACATTCCTCTGCTCTTTCTCGCCTCTTTTTTTCAAGTACCCTCAAGACAGGTGTCCTGCTGTTGGAATAAATACTTACCTTGTGCACTGCCCTGTTCTCTGGTGGCCTCACCATGCTTTTGCAGAGGTGGAAGCACTGTTAACTCCTTTTTATCATGAAAAAAATGGCAGCACAGTGCTCAGACCTGCAGGACAAAGCCAGGGCAGAAACAGTGAAGAAAAGAACACAGATGCACTCCCACGCAGCCAAACGTGGCCCAGCCTGGTTCAGAGCCACCAAGTAAGCCTTAGTACCTTGGCTTTTCTTCTCTCCCTCCCAAACCAAGCCTCCTGGTGCAGTGGGCTGGGAGAGGCAGAAAACAGGGACAGCAGAGCAAGGGGTGTGCAGAAGTAAAGCCCTTAACTATTCAACCCTTAACTGTTCACTGCAGTGCTACGTGGGTTGAAGCAACCAGAGCAGATGTGCTGATCTGGAGGTGACTGGGTCAGACAGCAAGGTCCTGTGAACCAGACTGGTGAAGAGAAGACATGGGAAGGAGGAGGGGAAGCCCTTCTCAGAGCAGGAAGTGAACAGGATCGGTGTCAGCTGGCTCTGTCTTCCATCACAGGGTATTTCTTTGGCTGTAGGAGGGGAGCAGCAAAATCCACTGCCATTGGTGACCCATTCAGAAATGGGCTCTCTCTGCCTGAGACAGCAGCTGCACATCAGGGACAGGGGCTCTGGTTTGGGGCAATGGGAGAGTGTCTCTGGTTCTTCTTGAGCTCAGTGGTACTGACCTTGCATGCTAAGGCTAAAGACATGTAAGGGAAAACTCAGGGACTCAGGGGTTACTGTTTGTTCCTACTGCTGTGCCCAATACACATGAGAAAATACAGCTCCAAACACGGCACATACACTACATGAATCAACAGACTGAGAGCTGGAATAAGTGATGGAGGAACAAGGGAGCTACAGGAAGAGAAAAGCAGCTGCAGCAAGGTGTACAAACTCAAACCCTGAGTTTACTGCTCAGCTCTTCAGTCAGCTTGTCAGTGTGACCTAATCCTCCTCAGTACACCTCAGAGAGGGGAGTGGAAGCAGAAACACATTACTTTCTAGCTTGAATCTTACCAGGTTTCCTTTCCTTTGCCACCACTTCTCTGAAGATCCCAAACTATGAAGCAAATGCCCCTGGTTTTGGCTGATGTCTCACACAGGCCGAGGAAAGCAGCTTTATGAGAGTTGACACCACTTCCTGAGTTTGCTCTCTTAACACAGGATTGGGCGCTTACAGCCTATGGACTGGGGGAGAAAAATGGGTCAAAATGGTAAATACATGGTAAATGTATGGTCTACATTTCACCTGTGCTTCAGCTTACAAAGTCAGGCACTCCAGTTTAACACACACACACACACACACAAAATCAGTCCGAGGGCAGAATCTCTCCATAGTTAACATTTCCCAATGCATGGTGTAGGCTGACAGTTATTTTCTGCTCTCTGAGGCCTGTGGTTTGACAAATCTGTGCTCGAATTCCCTTTCTACTCTAAATGCCATTTAAGGGCATCAGAACTGGAAGGGTCAAAAATCAAATCTCACTTTGCAGTGGCCCCTTCCAGAGCCAAAACCATGCTCCCTGCTGAGGCACAGGAGAGCTTCCGACTTCCATGTGGCCATTCACAAACACTGGGCTTGCTCAAGAACAGCCTTAACAGAAACTCTAAACACCAAAATGCTTTCAAGAATACAGACTGTACTGATGTTAAGATAAATTAATCAAATTACTAGAAGGCTGGCAGGAACCTTAAGATAGGACTTAGTTCAGTGCTGGCGTTCTGACATGAAAAAAATAAAAGTGCATTTAACATGTCTTCATGATGCATTTATTTATGCTGCTGCAGCTCCTCTTTACCTTACACCAATTTGTAAAATGAACAAAAAATACCTCTCTCTGCTTAACAAGGTGAAGAGCTGATGCTCCATATCAAGAGTCTTACGGACATTTGGATATATCTACAATTCTGCTAAAACACAAACTGAAAAAAGATCATTCTAAAAGGTGTTGATCCATTAAATAGGCTTTGCAATACTCACACCTTCTCTTTCCTTCTGGGAAGAGAGGTGGGAAATGATGCTATCCAATCCCAATTTAAATATCTTTGTGCTCAAGGTAATTATTTAATGTCTTAAAAAACATTATGTTGCACTTGTCTGCAACAAGAAGCAAGAGAATTACAGTGGTACAGGGAAGGATGTTTTACACTGGCAAAGCACCAATGTTTGAAAACAGTCAACAACGTCTGTGTCCTCGCAGGAAGCACCTGGGAGTAGCCCATGGTACAGAGACAGGATCAAATCCTGGATACAGATGGAAATCATGTTGAGGGTGTTCTCCTCCTGCTAGGGCAGTCTTAATTTCTGTAACAATCACACTAGAGACGGATTTACTTCTGGAGACAGCATGGTTAATTAAGCCCCACATAAAGGTACCAGAGTACCCTTGGGAACTGCACTGGACAAGGGCTGTAAAAATTACTGCTCAGTCTACACCTCTGGGAAGGTGCTTCCCTTTCTTAATGAGTATTCTCATTAAGTTTAAAATAGAAATAGAGGTCTGTGCAAAACCTCAAGTGCAGAGGAACTGTTAAAAACAGATACGCTTTATGACAGCAATTAATCTAGGCATTAGTTTGACTTTGAAGACAAAGCACATCTCTGATGCAAATGATTAGGCATTTTGGGGGTTTTCTTGCAAGCCTTGCCACAAATAAGGAACAGACCTGAGTTAGCTGGATACAGCCACAACCTGAAAGTCAGAGGAGATCCCCTTAAGAGCCAGACACCAAGGCTGTCCTGTCTTATCCAGAAATTGGACATTACCTGACCCTGTGACCCATGGCAGCACTTCAAGTGACATTTTCCTGCTCTAGGGCTAGTGATTCATAAAGTACCATTCACAGAGGGAACACTGGGAATGAAGTTCCATGGAGAAGGTAGGAATACAGATTTTTTAACATTTTTATTACACAGTAAAGAATACAACAATACCTGAATCATACTTTAAAAGATTCACAGGTTGACAGACCATACATTACAGTCCAACTAAAGAAAAAAAGGATAAACAAGAAACCACAGTTCAGACATAGTAGACTTAAAAGCTCAAGAGTATGCTGACAAAAGCACAATGCCTAGACCCCACCCCCCCTCAGTGTTAGTCTACCATTAACTTGTGGTACATGTCTGAAATTCAGTATTGCACAACAACTTTTCTTTTTTTTTTTTTTCTTCTTCACAATAATGTCGCGGAACCCAAAAAATAAGATAAGAAAGTACTTCAAATCTGCATTTCAACA